>CAHIKZ030005350.1:0-570000 GCA_903632075.3 Acanthosepion pharaonis | reverse complement strand
TTGAAATACTAAAGTGTAAATTTATCCAATAAAATTGCCATTGGCTTCAACCACAGCATCCAGATGACTTTGGAATCTCATACAATTCTTCTGACTAGTCTCCTTGTTTAAGTTGGTGAATGCTGCCATAATCCTTGGCTTTAGTTCATCTTTGGTGTTACAAGGAGTTTTGTTGGTCTCTTTCTCAACTGCCCCCTACACATAATAATCAAGGGGTTGTAGTCTGGGGAGTTAGGTGGCCAGATATAAAAGGTCATGTATTCGCAGAAATTTTCTTACAGCCATGACTGGGTTCTCCTATTTGCATGGTATGGTGCAGAGTCCTGTTGTCAGACATAGGGTCTTCCAGCAGCCACCTTTTTGACCCAGGGCAGCACTACCTCCTCAAGGCTCTTGATGTAGGTCACCTTGTTGAGTCTGAGGACCTTACTCACAAATTCAGGAGTTTTTTTCTTATCAGAATGATCAGAGTAAGTTTCCCAATCTGCTATACCTTCATAATCCCAATTAGACTCCACCAACTCTTTCTGAATCCTCTTTACTGTGCTCAGATTGACACCCAAACACTTTGAAATGTTCGTATTGGAGTTTCCAGCACAAATGACAAGCAGTGCAGCATGCTGTTTCCAAATTTCTGGCAGAGTGGCTTCCATCATAGTGCTCTTTTTTTCACACAGTGCCCAACTGACCCTACTATACTGTGCAGTCAACAAAATCAAAAACATGCATGTGCGAAATTAAAAATACAAAATTGCGACAATTTACCCATTGCACCCTGTATACATGTATATTTAATATTTATTATTTATATGTATACTTATTGGAAGTCTTGTGATTTTTCACTTGTCAGGACTCATATAAGAATAATTGTATTAATTACAGAATGTCTGTTTTATTATTTTATATATAAAAATTATATAGAAACCAATTCATTCAAAATCTTCACACTGTTATAATCCATTTTTATCTTTTTCCTGTCATTGGAGCTTGTAGAAATAATGACTCATTTTCATAATTTTGGATTATCTTTTACAATTAGTCACTCCCCTCCCCCAAATTCACACACATTCATCATAACATGTTCAAATTAATTAATTATTGATGGATTTTTTCAATTCCTTTTTCAATTTTTTGTCTTTTTAGGTAAATTGGCCCCAGGATTAATTAAAATCAATTTTTGCTTTTCATATAATTATTGCAAATGACATTTAGAGATAGTCAGGCATTTAGTTCTAATATTTTTAACAGTTATTTTAAGTAGCCAATCATTTTATGCCAAAAATTCTGCAAAATTCTTTTATTAAAACTAGTTGTATTATTGTATGCTATACTTCGATTACCAATGACATTTCCTTCTTGGTAATTTAAAAAAAGAAAATCCACAGTATAGATTTTACTATATGTAGTATTTTAATCTTTGTTTTTTATATAACATTAAATAATGATTTTACATTTGCAGCACAATATGGAGTGGGCTTCAGTCCCTTCATTCTTTGCAGGAACTGAAAACTAAACAAAAGGCAAACTTTGTTATTCTTGGCCTCAATCTATTGAGCTGAGACTTATTATTACTGCTATTAATTTTCAAAAAAACTTCATCATTTTTTAATAAAACTTCTATATTAGTCTTATATGTGGAGTAAGCAGTGTCAACATCTCAAATTTCCAGGAACCTGTTCTATAAATGCAGGCAATCTTTAAATACCTATTTTGCTTATTTGCTTTTCAATCTGAGAATGGAAACAAATCACTTTATAGTAACAAAAAGAATTAAACCGTTTTGATAATTTAACAGAAAACATTTATTTATTAAGATATTTCCAGATTGAAATTCTATTCTCATCCTATTTCTTTTCAGAAACATGATGCTTTTTGACTCTAGTGTCATCAGCTGTATTATGGTTTCTTAGCCACATTTGAATTGAATCGCTGCAGTCCCAAAGATCCAATGGAAGTCCTATCAAATTTATCACTAGAAGATTTGTCAAATTTTTTTCCCTAGGTGCATGCATGAGTGTAGCATAACCAACATTTTTCCTAGACCATCAGCTATTAATATATAAGATTATTTTTGGATAATCCAACAACTGGTTCACAAAACTTTTATAATTTTCAAAATCAGTTTGTGCAAAGTAATAGGTCTCATTCCAGAAAACAAGTAAAAACAAATAAAAGAAATTTTGTATTTAAAAGCATAGATTATAGACCTCAATTTTATTATTATATTTAATGTTAATTGATGATAATCAATTAATTGAAAACTGTAACAATTAATAACTATGCATATGGTTCTAACTTGAAATAAAAAGGGTTACAGGATTTACAAAAAACAATGATAAAATTAATGATGGTTAGTAACATCATTTAACAATTGAATTATCATCATTAACATCAATATAAAAAGTGCTTAATGTTGTTAATTTATTTGGTAAAGTGATTTCAGTATGTGTATTAGTATTTTTCTCTAGTACAATTTTCTGAAGAGGAGACTTCAGGTAAAAAAGATGTGCTTTTATAGAAGGGTGCTGAGAATACTATGGAGAGAAAATGCAAGCAAGAGGAAAGTTTTAATGAAAGGGGAAATGAAAATAATACATTAGGATCACAAAAAATGGTTGTAATTTCTGGGACATAATGAGGAAAGAGGGCTTGGAGAATGTGACACTCACAGGACTTGCAAAAGGCAAGAGGGGCAGTGGGAAACAGTGAGTAACCTGCATAATGAGCTTGTGTAAATTAATGATAGAGCATAGATTGGGAGGGATATTAAGGGGACAAACCTAGCTTAGAACTTTGAAGGATAGGAATTTGTAGAGAGCGATGATGGCTCACATACTGAAGAGAGGGATTAGTACTTTTTAAACATTATCAAAACATTTTGTAAATACCATGATGATACAGCTAACCATAATAATTTTGGTCATAATAATTAGGATATTGATTTTTCAAACTATTTCTTCTCTTGTTCGAACACTTCTCACCAAATGAAATGTAGGACTAAATGTGGGAGTAGGTATTGAGTGTTAAGGAAGGTTATTGTAAAGTTACAGAAGAGATAATAAGTCTTGGTACTGTCAAATCTTTTGAAATATATAGAGAACAGAACTGTAATATGGGTGATATCAATTTATTTTTTGTTAGCTGGCCTCTACTCACATTTATGACACATGCATAAAACAATGTCACTTGGGGCTGTGGAGGGTTGTGTACGCTGTAGGTTGTAATTTGATTCAACACTTTCCATTGTTCACAGGTGTCCTAAGAACTTTGATCCCTGAAATTCAATCATCAGGCAAATTGACCACAGCTGAATGTTTTTCCCATAAGAACCATTGATTTTATAACATAGATTAAACCTGCTGAATTGGCTCAGTTTTTAGACTCTGTGTTTGCTCTACAAACCTAATTTGGTTTGTAGAGCAAACACCAAGTCTGAAAACTGAACCAAGTTCTATTTAGTTGTCTTCAAAAGAAACAAAATAAAATGGATGTTTTTAACTCAAAGAACAATTTACTAAAATACTGTCATTTTCTTGGTGGGAATTCCTAAAATTATTACAATTGCTTTAAACAGTAAAAATATGTACTATATATGCTGGTGTACAAGGTGAATGGGCATATATGACAACCCCTAAATTTTCTAGTTAAAATGTAGGTTTCAGGCTATATTCACCATACAAGATGATTCCCTCAAATCATATTTTAAAATGTATTCTCTTGAATTTATTAAATAAATTCAATAAGCATATACTTTCTTTTCACTCAAATTCTAATGAAAAATTGGTAGGGAGATATTGTCAGTTAACTACCACAGTCTACAATAACTCATGAGTAGGTGCTATGTATTCATTAGGCTATTACAGTAACCTGAATGACTTTTCCTTGCTAACCATCCACTCATTCCACTATTCTCAAATGCAATCTTGTTGAGACACACATCCAGTTATGTTTTTGTTCAACATCATTGAAAAAAGGAGGTGAGGTAAGGATTAACCTACTCCCATGCTAACAACTTACTATAAACCACATGATTTAAATTTCACATTTTATACCTGGAGTATAAAACGGCTCCCTATTTTGGTGGGTGGGGGTAAGGTTAAAAGTCGCCTTGTATGCTAACATATATGGTAAGTGCAAACACATAGACATATTAATTTTTTTCTTTTCTTTTCATTTTATTGTTGCTTTTTATTATCACACGACTCTAGTCCAGAAGTTTTGAAAATCAGCCAACTTTCTTGGCAGCAAATCTAGCAGTGGATTCAATATAATATTTCCACTTCATGTCAGCTAAGAATGTTAACCCAAGAAGGTGTCTTGGAGGATAGCATCAGCCATGCTGATGGAAGGCAGAAAGGGGTCTTCTCAGATGATTAATAGAAAGCAGTTTTGTTTTGGATGCATTAAAATTAATAAGTCATCCTTTTCCCCAGTTAACAACAGACTGTAGGTCTTTTTTGAGACCAGCTGTCAATTTGACCTTATTGATTGGATCAGACTTGAGAGGAGTAAATGGTTGTGCCATTAGCATAGATACAAAGTTTAGAGCTGATGTCATTAGGAAGGTCATTGATGAAAATTAAGAACAAATTAGGACCAAGGATATAGCCCTGGGGAACACCTGCATTAGTACAAAAGGATCTAGAAGAGTGGTCATTCAGGAGAACTTTTATTTCGCGACTTGATAAGAAAAGCTGAATCAGTTCAAAAATTGATGTGTAGATACCATAACTTTTCAACTTGTGTTGAAGACCAGTATAACTGACCTTCTCAAATGCTTTTGAGATATTCAATGGCCCAAACTTCCCCATTCTTATCTAAAGCATGATACTCTTTCAGCAATTATAAATATAAGTATACCCAGGAAATATATTTATGTGGAGGCTCATTTAGATTAAGCTTTAACCTCCTAACATGATTCTTTAGAAAAAGCAAAGAAGAATCTGCAATATTATTGGTCCTGACCAGGCACCTTGGTTTCATTCAGTTTCCCAACATGTAACACAGTTTCCTTGTGCCTTTTCTATAAATACTATCATGGTAATTGTTCTTTCCCCACCCAAACAAATTGTACATATGAGAACTAGTTCAGAAACTTTGCAGTATTATGGTGGCTGTAGTAAGAATGGCAAGTAAGAATATGTTGTTTTGGTGTAAGGAATACTGTGATATGTGAACTAAGTTTAAGATAAGACAGACTGAAAACCAGCCTTCCCCTATCTCCTCTTTGGCCTTGTACCACATTTTTGTATTACTCAAAATAAATATTGCTTTCCTCTTTGATAGCTAGATTTTATGTATTTAAGCATACTACTATATTGGTGGCAAGGTCTTGTCATTTTACACTTGAAATGGCTAAACATAACTGTAATTTCAGTGATTTAAATAGACAAACAGTTTAGATTTGAAAATTGATCAACTTGCCATTGGTGAAGCAATGAATACCAAACTATAGTCTTTAATAAAATTTCTATAAATTCTATAAACAAGGCAGGGAATCACTACTAGTATAATGAGGTAGAGCTAGGAAAGAAAGATTTATTCTCCCATCTGTATTTCCCCCATTATGGACATTATTATATCCATGATATAATAACACTGTAGTTCATGGACAAAACAGAATGGCTGAAAGGAAAAGGAATGACAAACATGCTTTGTTCTCAGAGAGACTTTTATATCACTAAGACATACACAAAACTATATATACATATATACACATGTCCCACATGGAGAATAATATATATATCTACACAGTAAAGCAGAGAGTAAGGAAAAGCAAAAAGGAAGGGTCTTACATATAATAAATATGGAGATATTCTTGTACCTGGAGAAGCTATTTTTGGGACTACAGATTCAAACCAGCTGGATTCATCTATGGCCCAGGCAAAGACATATTCAACAAATGGAAAACAGTGAGTCTTGGGTTTTTCCAAATTGAAGACTGTGAGCTGGAGTTTCATTCTATATCTGGGAAAGATATATTCCCAAAAGGAAATGGCACTTGTAAGCTACTGGGAAGGTAGATTTAGCCTCTGCCCAGGCCATGGGGTGCCCGAGCTAAAGAAAGCAATCTTACCGTTTGGTTGCTGTAAACAAACTGAAGTTTGACTGCTGCTTTTCATTACTATATGGAGTGACATCATTAAGCAGTCATCACATGACCCATGTAACTTATCTCCACCAAAGGGAAATAAGCACCTTCTGCATCCTTAATTGTAGTATTTTGACAACTGCTATACAGAAAAGTATCTCACTGATAGTAAACTTCTTTTGATATTGGCAAATCATCAATTTCTGTTTGTAGTGAAAAAGCAAAACAATATTTTCACAATACTATATTGTGTCAAGATCAACAATTCTTATCTCTAATAAATGCTTTATCAATTTGGTAGCATTTATTAACTTTTTAAAATGCATTGTTGACATTATTGTTTCTAACTTTGAGAAAAGATATTAACATATCCAACATTCTTTCAACATTCTATACATTTACAATTAATATGAAATATGAACATGAACTAATTATACAATGGAGATGAATATGGAAAAATTATAACATTGACTCACTCTTTTTCTAACCATTTAATACTAGTTCATTACTTTGTTATGGTGAAACACACCTATTCTAAAGTTAATAGACTCTCCTACCTATAATAAGTAGGAGTAGTAAGAGTAATGAGTCAGTGAGTCGGTCAGTCGATGTCGGATGACAGTTAGTCGAATACGAAAGTATCAGCGACCACAACTAGATTACTCTGCATCATACCTATTATATCAAGTTCCTAACGTTTTGTACGTTGAACCTATTTTAGGACTGACTTAGTACAAATACAAGCCTCCACTGTGAAATAACTCTACAACAACTTGTCACTTACTGACTGCATGATGATCAAATTTCAAATCTAAATCATTTGTCCATTTAAAATTCTGTTTAAACACAGAAGCAGCCATAAAAATGATTTCAAAGGGCCACACTCTTTTTGCTACCCAGAAGTTAATCATCATAATACAGATCTCCTGTAGTGACATGTAGATTAACTGTATAATATATCTAGAATACAAAGGCTATATGATGACTCTGATAAGGAGGAGGAGGAACTATGCATGTACATTGAGTAGTAACACAAAGGACTTAGGACTTCTCAACAATGGTGTTGCTGATAGGATACACTTTATCATTAGAGAATCTTGTTTTTGTGAATGCCTGGATAAGAATGTTCATGGCTAAAGTGAGGACTATAAAAATTAAGAGACAGAAAGAAATGGGATGAGAAAATGTGGTCCAAGAAAAATAGGGAGACATTCCCAGAGAAGGCAAATTTTTTGATGTAAAAAAGGATGCAACACAGTGGTAATAAAAAAAATAGGAGTAGCATACTAGCCCATGCATATCAAATAAGATGAGATAAATATGAAGAGAAAAGTGACAAAGAAATGTTCATGGATACCTCAAGTAATGAGAGTTTTGAACAATATGCAGAATGAAATGTCTGACAAAGAAATGTCAACAGATACCTCAAGTAATGAAATGTCTGAAGATGAACATAGTGATGATCAAGAGGGACAATATGATTTGGAAACTGAGGAAAAACAGTCAATGCATGAATAGAACCATGAGAATGAGAGAAAATGAAATCAATCAAGATCTCCCATAGAAAGAAATACCTTAAGATCCTGTGAGAGAGAAAGAAAATCTGAAAATGAAAGGACAATTAGAAGAAGCACTAGGAAAACAAGGGGCACAAAACCTCTTCATTACAGGGTCAATGTAGTGATATGTACATTAACTAATTAACATATCTGGAATACCCAGGTTATATAATAACTCCAATTAGGAGGAAGAGGAGGAACTATGCATGACCATTGAGTAGTAACACAAAGGACTTAGGACTTCACAACTTGTCCATTACAATTTCATCCAAAGTGTGCGTGTATACATGTACATTTTTAATCCAATGACACATTTAAAAATATTTCTACAAAAGTGTTTTAAAAAGCTTTTAAAATAATTCTATTTATTACTAAATAATTTCTGGAAAGTTCTTGTATTTATCTGAGTTTTTAGATTTTTAAAAATTTAAGAATTTTTTTCTTGTCTCCAACTTTCAATTTTATTGCTCATCACAGGCTAGTGGCTGTCCAGGGAATATGTTATCTCAATGTCTTATTTTAAACTCAGTCAAATTGTGTGTATAGATGTGCATGTATTTGTGCATATATTAATGTAATGATATATAGATGTCATTCGCAGACAGTACTGTATCACTGTATCACAGATCCTCAGTGAGACAGACTAGACATCCGAAAGCCTTAAGGCAGGACTGAAACCCAACCGATTTGGTGTCAGTCGGAGTTTCTGCCCCAAAGCCATCAGCACTCAGAAGAGAGAAACTGCTAATTCTAACGTATTGTTTTTATGAATGTAAGCAAACACCAGTCAGCCAGAATGCTTGTATTCATATTACTGAAGAGCTTTGCATTTTAGCATATACAGCTGCTGTTTGTATACATATATATATATATATATATATATATATATATATATATATATATTTTTTTCAAGCGTAGCTTAGATGTGGCACAAGGCCAAAATTACAGGGTACCCAGTGAGGATCAAACTCACTACTCAGTCATAATTGTTCTAGCGAGCCAAGCTTGCTAACCATTACACTGCCTGGAGTTGCCCAATATATATATATATAGGGTGTAATGGCTAAATTGTAGTCATTTTATATTTTTAATTTTACACATGTGCATTGTCTGTTTTCGATTTTGTAGACTGTACAGTATAGTAGGGTCAGTTAGCGACTGTCTTTGAGAAAAAAAGCACCATGACACAATTCACTCTGCCAGAAATGGCATGCTATAGTGCTTGGCATTTGTGGCAGAAGTTCCAACACAAACATTTCAGAATGTTTGGGTGTCAATCTGAGGACAGTGCAGAGGATTCAGAAAGAGTTGGGGGAATCTAATTGTGATTACAAAGGTGTTTGGAGTGATCACTAGTGATGGTGACATTATGCCTCCATTCATCTTCCCACAGGGCCTCAAACTCAACACAGCAGCGTATATCAAATACCTTGAGGAGGTAGTGCTGCCCTGGGTTAAGAGGGTGGCTGCTGGAAGATCCTATGTCTGGTAACAGAACTCTGTACCATGCCACACAAGCAGGAGAATCCAGTCATAGCTGTCAGACAATTTCTGTGACCCTGTCACCCTTACATTTGGCCACCTAACTCTTCAAACTACAAATCCCCTGATTATTATGTGTGGGGAGCAGTTGAGCAAAATACCAACAAAAGTCTTTATAATACCAAAGATGAACTGAAGGCAAGGGTTATGGCATTCATCAGCTTAAACAAGGAGACCGTCCAGAAGAATTGCAGGAGATTCCAAAGTAGTTTAGAGGCCGTGGTTGAAGTCAATGCCGATTTTATTGAATGAATTTACTTTTTAGTATTTCAAGGTATTTTTGTGTAATTTTGGTAAATATATATGTTAAAATGAGATGTCAGTTTTTTTTTTCATTTTTGCATAATGTAGACAACAATTTATTCATTGCACTCTCTCTCTCTAAATATATATATATATATATATATATATATATATATATATATATATATATCAGTAATGAAAATCTTGATAATCCATATGGATAATCCCAAGGAGGATGAAATCCAGAGAGCTCAATGTTAAATCAGAGCGAATATATATGTGTATATATATATATATATATATATATATTATATATATATATATATATATAATATATTTCACATCTGAAATAGCTATATGTAACCATAAGTTGTATGCTAACAGTTTCTTCTCTCACACTTCTATCTTGTGAAACTCTCTTCAGACTTTTTTGTTTCCCAGTCAAGTGGGTGAAATAATTTATATATATATATATATATATATATATATATATATATATATATATGAGAGAGAGAGAGAGAGAGAGAGAAGATGCTAATTCATTGGCAAAACATGTCAAAGTAAAAGTTTCCAATTTGTCTTATATATTTACCACACACACTCATAAGCATACACACACACACATATGTAGGTACATCAATAAGTTTACAGCCTAATGAAGAAAATGCTTTTATTTTATGGCTTGTAAACAATCCTTTTTGTTTTTGGTTCCATCACTCTCCCCGTCATTCCTCTAACATGAAGTTATTTAGCGCTATAATTGGTACTATAGACCAACTTCCTTCAAGTAGGCTAGGATAGTCTCTACTTTTTATCTTTTTGAAGAGGTCCTCTAGACAAGTCATAACATAAAATTTGTTGACATATAGGGACAAGGTCAGTACAATTGGTTAGAATGTTTTACAGTATATGCCCTCTGACATGCCATGGTTGTTTATTTTGTTTAGAAGAAATGAGTGAGTGATGGAGATGTGTCCTATTCTGATTCTTGATAAGACAGATTTTTTCCTTCTTTTAGAATGGCTTTAATTTTGCAAGGTTTGTTGTTTAGGTGGTAGTTCCATAACTCTTGCCACTTTTTTAGAATGTATGAGTTTATAGTTGCTTTGAAGGTTGTATAGAGGATTTTCAAATTTGTAATATTCAATTTTAGGTATTCTTTTGCTGCCATGTTAGTTTTCCATTTCCGTAGATGCTAATATGCATAGGTACCCAACAGAAGACAACTTTCTTTCTTGCAGATGAGATTGATCCTGTTCAGCAATTTTATGGGATTGTTTGTACAGTATTTACATTACTATGGGATTGTTTGTGTTTTTTTCTCATTGATGTATGTATGGATAATGAATTTGAGAAAACTGATTCATTGTCAATTATGATGTCTAAAGCTTTAAAATCTATGGCTATAGATTGATTACTAAAAATAGAGGATTTATCAGTTTTTTAAACAACAAATAATTGTTTTTCAGTATAATCTCTTTTTTTGCCAATGCACTTAATTCAGTGGTGAATATTAAGCCTACAGATCCCACTCCTTCCTGTTTTCCAATGCTTTCACACACAGTATCTCCTTGTGTCTTAGTGGCTTTACGGCCTTGCTTGGGGTGATTTTGATAAAAAAAGATCAAATATTACACAGTGAAAATTTCAGATCAAAGTTCACCTAAAATATATGCCAGGCTACAGATTTATTGATCCACCATTGTTTATCTATGTATTTGAAAATACTGAAAATTCCAACATACATAATCAATTTAGAATGCATTACAAATGGAACTGATTTTTATACTGCAGTACACAAGAACAAACTTAACAGAAAAAACAGATCCCCAAATGAACATTTCTGACCATTTCTTTCCAACCATTTATTTCATACTTCCTTTCTGATTTCAATGTCATCTATGAGTTGATAAATGAAGGTTCTTATTGGTCTAACACTTGATTTGTTCTTATAATTACTGTGATCTATATATATAAAGTTGTAGCCTCTGTCTTCTGTTTGTTTATTATTGAACTCCTCCTAGGGTTTTGGAGGTAGACCCCATAACCATATATATTCTGAGACTACATTACCAAGGGTATTTGCATAAGTATATTTCATTTGATCAAAGGGGGTTCCCCGCCCACTGAAATTTTTTTCCTTTGATGTAAATTAAATTTAAATTTGAACAAGGGAATGACTCATATCCAAAATATAGAAGGAGAAACCCAGAATATGGAGGTCACATTGGCAACATCAAAATGTGACAATATGGACATCAAGTTGAGCAAAAATCACTAATCAGTGAGTAGTGCCTTACAATATATATTTGTTGTGACAATCCAACTGTCATATCAAAGTTGAAATCTGCTCATCAATTCATTCAATCAAGCATTGCATCACTTACACATATCAAAGGGGTTAGATCAAACTGTTTTTTGCACAAACCCTCAGTGAAAATTTTTCCCTTTGATTCAAATTAAATTTAAATTTGCAAAAGGGAATGACTCCTATTCAAAATATAGGAGAAAACCAGAAGATGAAGGTAACATCGGCAAGATCATTGAATAATATTGAAATGCATCAATTTTCTCCACAAATTATAACAATGATTTAAAATCAACCATTACTTTCTCACAAAAAATGTGTGACACACAGCAAGGCACATGTAATTTGGCTAGTGCTTTAATAAACATAGTACCAGCCTTTAATAAACATTTTATCAACAGATGCTCTGGGGTATAAAATCAAGCAATGTCTTAAGTAGCTCTTCCACGTTTTCCACTTTCAAGTTATGTGATATGAACTTTTCTCTGTGAAGCTAAAATGGCTGTGGACACTTCACACTAAAACACACCGACACAGTAAGTCACACTCAAAAATGTTCATTAACATTTCATTTACTTCTAGGAAAAAAACTTTTGTCTTAAATTTTCCTTTTGTTAATTTTGTTTACTAAAAGTCATCTTGCATTGCAAATCAATTGGTCTGTTTTTTATGCTTGTATATAGACAGTCATGGTTCTCCACAACTTCCTTTTTTATTATCTGTCAATTACCATGATTTTTTGGATATGATGCTGGATTAGTTTCCCACTTCTTTCTCTCCAGTTGTCTTTCTCTATGTAGAGTAGAAATGAAAGGTCTTATTAGATAATGGGGGATTTCCACAGACAGACACTGGAGAACATAAGTTACCTCCTCTGGTATTATATAAACAGCTGAGTGGCCAGGGGCCAAGTGTCCTTTTGTATTTGTATCTAGTTGGTATGAAATAAAGTAATTCAGAATTACCACAATCATTGTTGTTGTGGTTATTTTACACTCTAGATTTGTCTTTCTCCTAGATTGGCAGTCATGCAAGACTAGAGATCCAATCTATTCTGCTATTTCACCTAGTGATGCAAGGTGAAGAGATAGGTTCCTGCTTTTCCCAAGGGCATTAATGTGAAAATAGACACAGAAAGCTAGAATGGCATTTAAACAACTGCACACTCTGTATTAGTGTACTATGATTTATATACTCTTAGTATTTATTAAATTTTAATTAATCTGTGATATAAAGTTGCAGTAGTATACTATGATTTATATTTTTTCTCCTAAATACTCTTAAAATTTATTAAATTTTAATTAATTTATCAAATGAGGTTGTAGCAGTATATCATGATTTATACACTTTCTTATAAACACACTTAAAATTTATTAAATTTTAATTAATCTATCATAGCCAATCAGTTGATTATTAAAATTAAAACCAATTTTTTCATTGGCCATTACTAAAGGCTGTCTTTTCTTTTTATTAAGTCTTCATTTATCCATATTTCTCTTCTATTTATCTACTTCCATGTCGAACCCACTTTGCTTTACAGAAATTCTTCTTTGTATTCTTTCTTTCAAGCCTACAAAAAACACTGTTTATTTCTGGGTCTTCTTTGTCTCATTTCTTGCAGACTACACAAGCAAACAAGTACCTCTTTGAATAACAATTGGCATTGTCAGTTAACTAAGAAACTCATGCAACCCAAATGGATAGTCAGTTTTATAGATCCAGACACTTTCTATTTTTACTAATAGAACAAGATTGCAACAAATAATTGAAGCAGAGCATATTTGGCATGTTTTCATTTTTCAATTCAGCACCTACTTAGAATTTAGCTATCCACTTTATATTTGCTTGCAATACCAACAAATAGTTAAATCTAAACTTGTATAAAAATACACAGGCATATCAATAAATTTGCAGCCTAACAATAAATTAACTATTTCTTTTACACAATAAATAATTATTTTACAACATAATCTCTTTCTTTGTCAATGTATTTAATTCAGTGGTGAATATTAGCTCAAACATTATACAGGGAAAATTTCAGCTCAACATTCAGCTAATAACATATCAAACTACAGACTTATTGATTGATCCTCATATTTACTGTAGAAAATATTTACAGTTTGGTACAGCATAGATACTGTAATGTTATAATTGTACAAACAAACAAAAACACATGTCTATGTCTCATACATGACAAAATTGTTTATTCAGGTCTAGACTTTATCAGTTACTGTTTGTCAGTAAGTAGGTGTGTGGTTTTGAGGTTTTTCTCCAAATGTGGATTTTACATTCTGATATGGATGTAAGAGACTCTCTTGGGTGGATGTTTATATATCTACCTGTCATCTGGTTTGTCTCATGTGTACATATTCTAGAAGCAGCTAGGTCAACCATGTCTATACATGTCGAGGACACCTACTGATATTTAGTGAAGGCATGCCTGGTAGCTAGGATGTTATCTCTCTGACTTCTCTGATGGACAATGTTGCTTAACTTTGGTGATTGGATGAGAACTGGTGTTTCAACATGATATGGCCGTAAGCCATAAAGACACATGGGATTACTCAGTGTGAGTGAATATGAGAAAAAAAAAAAACAATATTAAGGAGAGAGAACAATAAAAGAACACAAATTAAAAAGGCAGAAAATAATGATTGACATTGCATTTAAATTTTTGAAGATCAAAATCTACTGGAAAACAAGAAGCAGGAAGAGAGTTCCATAATTGAGAAGTGTGAGAGAAGAAACTATTAGTATAGAACTTACTTTTTTTCCAGAACATTATGAAAAGAATAAAAATAAAATCAAAATGAAGACTGTTCTAGAAATTAATTAAATGCTATGTTATATCAAAATCTTAGACAAACATCTCAACAGAACTGACAAATTATGAGGCCAATGAATAGTCAAAATGGTTATTATTAGAAACTTAAAGGTTAGCCTTACTTCTATAATCCTACAGAGTAGGCCATTTTTGAAAAATTAGAATTACTAAACTTTGAAATTCACTGATTGAGAATTTGGGAGCATAAGTTGAACTAATTTGGGTTACTGATGAGTAAAAAGTCATTTCAAAATTTAGTCAAGCTGCCCTTTCAAATGTAACTCAGTTCATAACTTGTATCCAAATATAGCAAACTTGGGCATATGAAAGGTTCTCAATCAACCAATATAAATTTTTTATGTGTCTACATACCACGCCTTAGAGTTTTATGCCAAAAACAATCTTCAGGTGGGAATATTAATTGCATTTTCCCACCTGAAAATTGCTTCTGAAATTAAACTCTGAGGTGTGGTACAAAGATGCATAAGTAATTTTATTATTATTTTATATCTGTAAGCTGTGTCTTTGATATTGAATACTTGACCATTTACTTTTACCTTTTACTTATTAAGTGTTTGTACACTCTATTTTGTAGTAATATATATATATATATATATATATATATATATATATATATATATATATATATTTATATATATATATATATATATATATATATATATATATATATATATATATATATATATATATATTATAAAAATTGGGGTATATGATCTCAATAGAGTTTTAAATTATTGACTATTGAAAAACATTCATGAAAGTATATTGTTTCGAAAATATATCTGATTTTGTATTACACCAGGGATGGCCAACCTTTTGATTCCATGCGCAATATTTTGTACGATTAATTTAAATGTGCCACACAAACATTCACTTCCTTTCAGTATGTGTTGTAATATGGACATATTTTAAAGTTATAATAAAATCTATTTATTTGAAAAATATATGCTTATGACCAGGGGCATATCCTTTTAGCACTTTCACAAAGGACGTGCAATAAATATAAAATCACTGAAATGAATGAGTAGAAGTGGCTTAGTTTCTTTTCATCAAAAGGATGCAATGCGCCACTTGTAAGCATCCAATGCACCACTTATGGCACATGTGCCACAGGTTGGCCATCCTTACACCATTAAGGCTTCATGTGGAACTCCCTTCCACTTGCTTGCTTCACTGATAACTATAATCTTCAAATATTCAAGTGTAATGTCCATTGACATCTGATACCTTGATCTTGTTCCCCATCCTTCTCTGTAACCTTTCCTCAAACACACCTCTTTACTCTTCTCAATCTTCTGTAACCCCTTGCATGGGGTGAATTGCTTAAAAAAAAAGATCAAAAGTGAAAAGACAAGTTCCATGTGTGTGCATTTGCATATGTTTAAATAATGAAATCTTATTTTTTTTTTTTTCCAAGCTGGTGTTACTTTTAAAAGTCACTCATTTTCTTTTTTAGTCACAAGCACACACAATATATATAAGTGAATATAATATAATTGTAGCCTATTTTTTGAAGAATAAAGTTGATAAACAAAAACTATTTATGATTTGACCTAATAATAGCAGAAAATAATTCCTTCTTTATTCATTCTATGAGAGTAGAGATTCTTATTTCACAATCTACGCAAGCAGATATTCCATATCTTTTAATTCTTCTGAATTAATTCATATTTGTCATGCCACTTTTATCTTTTGAACCAAAGTATATGATTTTTCACTACTATCCTAGGGACTGAACTTATGACTGCTAAATAAATGAATACATTTACCCAATACTATTATTTACTAGTCCATTGTCTCAGAGGATAAACCATGTGACTACACCAACTATGATGAAGACATTAGTCTGAAAAAAATCAATGTATAATAATGATAATTCAATTTGGAAGTTCAGATAGAAAGACACAATGGATGTTTAAGTATTATGCAGAAAGTTAGAAATCTTAAAGCTGTAGGAAAACAAACTATTGTGAATTCAAAGTGTAGAAAAATAAACAGTTACAAATCCTCAACTATCAACACCAGCTGACACACCTGTCAACATTGGAAAAAAATGGGTTTTTTTTACCTTTAGCAACAGATCAGTTATGATTTGTTGCTGATCAAGCATCACCATTCTATTGCGATTAAGCACAAGTTCCATGCAAATTTAGCAGTGATGTCATCTATTTTAAGAGACTGCATTCTCCAAACAGCCAATTATTAGGAGAACAAAACTCTTATCTACACCAAGTACCCTTGAGTCAAAGTTTTTTTTATTGGGGTGGGGGGAGTCCCCTCTACAAAAGTAATCATATGAATACAATTTAATTAAAATTAAAACAAAAAAAATTATTTGTTTTCTGAAATAACATGCTTGTCAAAACTTGATCTGCTTTACAAAAAAAAAATTGATATTTCACTAATTAGTACCATATGACTCGTTGTAATAAAAGACACAGAACAGTAACCTAAATTAGGTTTTATTCCACACTATAGAACAGACAGTACAAACAAAAGTATTTATATGAAGACACAGTCCATTTTGATGATAGGCAGGGTAGGAGAGAAGAAATGTTCACTTGTTTCTAGAAATAATTAGTGGCAGTCAAGCAATATTAAGGAAAGATTATATCCTAGCAGGATTTATTTCAGTTTCTAAGTATCTCCTTTATAACCTTATTCAATTTAAGGAAATCAGCAAAAGATTTACTCATAAGTTAAGCAATCAGGAGGTCTACATGATCGCTCTGATCAGCATAAAGAAATTTTGATTTCATTTTCTGGTGTATCTCTACTAGATTCAGTCTTGTCGGGATCTAAGGTGTCAAAGTTTTGAGTAGGTAAGTCAGAGTCTTGTATTTTAGGAGAACAGTTCTGAATGAGACCAGCAGGGGCAAAATCTTGGAGTGATACTGTGGTTTCTTTGCTGTTTTGAAGATGAATGTGCGTATAGCGTGGATTGGCTTCTATAAGTTCTGCCTCCTCCACAATATGTTTGTACTTTGATTGTCTGACATATCATCTCAAAAGAACCTTTACTGGTGTTGTTAGCCATGTTGGAACAGAATAGCCACTGGAGGTTCAGTGAGGATAGTTGAATAGCCGTTCATGAGGTATAGCATTCGTACCTGTTGAAAGCAGTATGCGCATTGAATTTAAAGCATCTGGCAGAACATTCTCCCATTGATTTATAGGTAAGCATTGAGTTTTGAGTGCCAGAGTCATTGCTTTCCACAAAATGCTATTATACATCTCACATTGCCCATTAACCTGGGGTTTACAAGAGGTGGTATGGCTAGTTGAGATTCCATGCCCATGCAAGAAGAATTTCACCTCAGCCAACATGAAGCTGGAACCCCTGTCTGAATGCATGTACATCGGCATACCGAAGATAACAAAGAGTTGGGTGAAGCACCAGATGACTGTTTGCAATGACATATCAGGACAAACAAAGGCAAATGGGCAGTGAGAATATTTGTCTATTATTGTAAATAGAAACCAGTTACAAGAAGAAGATGGCAGGGGTCCTTTAAAGTCAACACTGAGCTACTCAAAAAGTAGTAGATACTCTCTTCACATCCTCCACAGGGAAAGGAAGGTTCCTTGTCCTAACAAAATGTATCATTCGCATAACACCAGGGTGACAAAGAGAGTTGTATAATTTCTCTAGGGTGTCCAAACTTACAGCTGAACAATAAGCTCTGGATAACGTATCTGCAGTAACATTATCTCTCGCCAGGCAGTATTTAATATTGAAACTACAGCAGGTAAGTTCGACACTCCACCTTTGGATTCTATCATTTTTTATTTTTCCAGCCTGTTTCAAATCAAACATGAATGTCACTGATCTCTGATCTGTAAGTAAAATGAAATGTTGTCCTGTTAAGTAGTGTCTCCATTTACGTAAGGCATCTACAATAGCTTTGGGCTTCCCTTTTTATAGAAGAGTGCTTACATTTGCTGGTACTTAATGTTCTTGAAAAGAAAGCTATGGCTCTACCTGATTGATTCAATGAGGCTGCAATCATGTGGCATCAAGCATTACAGTAAAAGGAACTGTTTCATCGATAGAATACACTACTGTGTTTTCGACTTCAGTTTTCAGGTATTCAAAAGCTTTTTCAGCAGTCTTGGGTAGTGGAAAATGATTAGCTCGTATGGGGGGGGGCAACATTTTTCAGAATACTTACTAATCCATTGGGAATAGTAACATAACATTTCCAGTGCACGACGAAGAGAATGAATATCGCAAGGAAGGGGAAGTTCTTTAAGCAGTCAAAGACTCGGGATCTGGTTTAATTGTACCCTCTAATATTGTGTAGAATAGTAGGTTCACTGTAGAGTTGGAGAAAGAGCATTTATCATGATTGTAAATGGCCGCTTCCGTAAATTTATCAAAGTTCTCATTATGCTCTTCCTGGCTCTTACCAAAGTTATATTGTCTAAGTATGAAAGTGTGGAAGAGGGAATTGTCAGCTAAAGACTTATTGATTATTCTTTGAAAGCAAGCTACTACATAGATTACTCCAAACTGTATCCTGCAAAATTGATATAACTTTCCATCTGCTTCAAAGGCAGTGTAATTATCAGATATTGGGACCTGGTGGTAAGTGGATTTCAAATCTATAGTGCTATAGATTTTGTATTGTACCACCTTGTTTACCAATTTCTTGATCATGGGTAAAGGGTAAGCAGCCAACATAGTGAATCTGTTAACTGTGTGAGAATAGTCCACCACCACCCTCTTTTTATACTGTTCATTAGTGGTCACTATGACCTGGGCTTGCCAAGGAGAAGTGCTGGGCTCAATAATTCCTTCTGAAAATAGTCTATTTACTTCAGCAGTAATGAATTCTTTATCTTGCTTACTGCACTTTCTAGACTTAATAGCTATTGGTTTGCAATTCTCATCCAGATTAGCAAAGAGTCGGGGAGGAGGAATAGAAAAGGTAATCAGTCCGCACACATTTAAAGGGGACCTCTTTCCACCAAATTTTACACAGATACTCGCATGTTGCCCCATGAAGTCTTGCCCAAGGATGACAGCAGCATACAAATCAGGAAGCACAGACAGTTTAAAATCAGAATATTCTTACCTAACGTTCGAGAGCTCAGAGAGGTCAACACCATTGACACGGTATTATTCCTCAGTAGGGTAGGCAGATGAAGCTTCCAAACCAGCAATTCACACATGGAATTCTCAGTACTCCCAGTGTCCATGAGAGCTCTGACCCTCTTCCTGTTTATTTTTATCAGGGTAGTTGCAGCAAACAAATCTGTAAACAATGCTGCCATCACCGCAGGATTAGGAAAATGTAAAGTGGTGGATGTCCCGGAATGACATACTTTTGCAAAATGGACAATTTTCCCACATCCTCGACAGGTGGCATTCCAAGCTGGGCAGTTACAGCGAGGATGCCTATGGTTTCCACAAAAGAAGCACTTTTGAGTTTAAGAAGCCACTGCAGATGCTATGTTTTCTGTCAGGTTGCAGGAGTTATCCTCAAAGGGGGCTGCAGCACTAACAAGTGTTTGAGAGCTCTGGCTTGGTCAAAGGCAGTGGCAAGGTCCAGAGTTACATTTTTGAGTAGTCATTGTTGAATATTAGGGGACAAAAGACCACTTATGAAGGTATCTCTTATGGCCTCAGATATATGTTCCTCAGCACTGACTGCCTTGTTGTTGCAATCCTCACTTAAATGCCTCAGAATTAGAAGATAGTCATCTAGTGTCTCTTCTGATTTTTGCCAGTATATCAATAGTATATGCCTGGCATAGATTTCATTCTTAGGCTTGTCATAGAATTGCTGAAGTCTATTGACAGCTCTCTCATATTCTGGAAAATCAGAAATTAATTCATACACTGCAGAGCCTATAAAGTTTAGGAGCACAATTCACCAGTCGGGGCGTATTGTTCTTTACTTTGCAGAAAATTCTCAAATGTGGCAAACCATTGCTTCCAATCCTTTTCAGCATTCTTCGAACTGGGGAGAGTTTCAAATATCTGAGGTCACAGAATTTCATACATATTTCTCAGAGACTGAGTAGGCATTACTGAAAAGTATTATCTATATAGTGCAGAATAAATTGTAATAAAAGACACAGAATAGAATAACCCAAATTAGGTTTTATTCCGCATTATAGAACAGTTAGCACAAACAAAACTATTTATATGAAGGTACAGTTCATTTTGACAATAGGTAGGGTAGGAGAGAAGAAATGTCCCCACACTCATGTTGATCAAACCATAAAATATGTTTACAACATTTGTTCATAGATTTTGTTTATGTCGAGTGTGGGGTGAATGAATGCACAAATGAGGAAATCCTGGGAAGAATGCAATCCTGGGGTGAAATGCAAGGACCAAAGCCAGTTTTGTAATAATTTTATTTTTATTAATTTCTATTATCATTAATTAATTGCAAGACTTTTTATATTTAAAATTCTATCTTTATAATATAGAGACAGAAAGAAATAGAGAGAGAGAGGGAAATATAGAGAAAGAGAAATAGGGAGAGAGAGAAACAGAAAGACAGAAAAAGAGAGAGATAAAGAAAAATTAAAAATCTGAACTTTTATTTATCTATTAACCATTGTTATTTTATTTTTTAATATCGAGCATTTTGTTTACAAAAATCTGCTTACTTTTAAACACATTAAACTTCCGTTATTGGACTACATTTTTTTAGCCATTAACAATCTGTCTTTATATATATATACATACATATATATATATATATATATATATATATATATATATATATATATATATATATACACATATATATATATAGATAGATAGATAGATAGATAGATAGATAGATAGATAGATTGAAAAAAATCCAAGATGCTAATTTATATTTTGGTAAGATTTGATAGTAACACTCTCAAGAATTTTCCATCTAAGTAAATTACATTCTTTTAATAAGTGTAGCATTCTTTAGATCGAGGTTATGCTGGAACTTATTTCAAACAAAACAAAATATCTATAATAAGTGAGTTTAATGTAATCACAAAAAATACCCATCAACTCAATTACTACTAGTTCAGATCATTTTCTATGGAGATGGTTGGTATTAAAACCAACAAGTAATTTTGTGGGATAAGGAAAACTTAACAGGACAGGTTCTTTAGTGTTAACACTTAAGCTAATCAAAGACAAACAGACAGACTGCTTTTAAGAATCTCCTGAGGATTTAACCAGTCAGAATTCATAAAAACACTATATTTACAGGTCAAGATATTTTAGGTCAAGTGCCTCAGGTTAGAGGTTGTATCCTAAACTCAGTATCACACTAAAACAGTCATAATTCGTTCATTGTTCACTCCTACAGAGTTGATTCAGTTTTCATGGTCATTATTAATGTACCAATATGTTTAGTATTTTTTGATAATTGCTAATGTTAGCCAAAAGTACTCTGTTGAAACTTGGATAAGCATGGAATAATAATAATACAACACAAAATGTACGTAAACAAAATGTATTGAAACAAGGAAAAGGTACACAATATTTACAGTTAGTTTTGGTATATTCTTGGGAAGACTGTTCCTGCATAATGGGTTGACTAAATCGCAGTCGGGCAGAGTCTCTGGATTCGATCTCTTCTTACAATCTCTTTTCCGTCTTCCGGTACCAACCCATATTTATATGGTCGGTACTCCACTTATGTAAATTAGGTGTATCGTACACAACATACTCAGAAGAAAATATATTTTCAAATATGAACCTGAAATCAAAAAATAATCAGCAACATCAAAAAAATAAATTCAAAAATAATTAACAAGGAACTTTCATTGGTATTTAATTGAGCTTGTAACTATATATATTTCAAAGTAGAAATTTTTTTCATGAGTAGTCAACATAAACAAACTTAGTTGGATGAAGTCATAAAGGATGAAACACATCACATGAAAACTTTTTCCACTTTGTCATGTATTTTCCTCCCAAAATATCAGTGATAGAGCTATCATAACAAGTTGTATAGGTATGAGTTTGTGACCCTGGGTTTCATGCTTTTGCAATGATCAGACACTTATTATATATATATATATATATATATATATATATATATAAAAATTAATACAAATATAAAATTTGTCATTTAGCTGATTGATGTTATCTTCAGCATCCCAACTCTGGAGTTCACTCCAGAAATCATTCTGTCTACTCAAGGTGTATATATATATATATATATATATATATATATATATATATATATATATATATATATATATATATATATAGATAAATATATATATAGATATATAATAATAGATAGATGGTCAATACATATATATATATATATATATATATAAAATATAAATTCACACATAGAATCACACAACTCAATGTATATATATATATATATATATATATATAATTGTATAAATCAATTCAAATTCCCAAATTTGGGATAGAATCCAAGGTAAATTATAACCATGAACTCAATGTCCAGGATAGATATATATAATATAATATAAAAAGGCTATATAAACACTAATATTCCATGGTTATAATTGTAATCACATCAATTCATCAGACCTACAAATTCAAAAAGAAAATTTCTTTTTGAATTTGTAAATCTAATGAATTTTATATTGATACTTTCAAATAATAAATTATAACCATGGAATATTCCGTGTTTTATATACTTTGATATATATATATATATATATATATATATATATATATATATATATTAGGTTGAGTCCAATTCCATTTTTGTTTCTCAACTTTGTTCTTCAAAATATTACAACTGGTTCCCAAAAACGGAAATTACTTATGATTCAACATACTATACAGGATGCGGCATAAATACTTCCCAGAAATCCATCACAAATAATGGTAAGATATTAGTGGCAATGGTGTCTTCATCTAGCTAATGTCTTACCATTATGTGGGAGGTATTTCTACCCTACACGCAAGACACTAGTGGCCCACTGGCAAGTCATCGATGGCAACACGTGTGGTCCACTGGTGGCAGCCACTGGCAGGCCAAAGGTAGGCCACCAGCAGGCCAAAGGTAGACCACTAGTGGTTTGCAAGTGGTAACATTGCTGAGACAAACATGCTGGCAGTTTGACTGCGGGCTACCAGTGATAGATTGGTGGCTTTCATGTAGGGTTGGAGGTATTTCTGCTGTACACTGTGTATTTTGTATGTTTAATATCATTCATGGATATTACTAATCCTAGTAGAGGCCAGTGAGTGAAAGTTTGATTCAAAGCAGAGTGCACAAATACTCTCATCCTAGGCCAATGTGCCAATTTACATATACTAAGGGTACTATGACAGGATTTGTAATGATTTTTTAAATCATGTCACATAACCACATTTTTACTCTTAAAAGTAAATTAGCCCAATTTGAAAAAAAAACATTTTTTTTATTATTCAAGATCTAATCCTTTTAAATCCACCCCTCCCAAAAACAGAGTGAGTGGAGTTTGAGAAATGCAGCTGACGCAGCATGAACAGATTTACATTTCAGGTCCATGAACACTAGTATTTAAAAACTGCATATATTTATTAGATCACAATGATATCATTATTGTAACATCAATTCAATTACTTCTTATTGGCAAGAACCCTTGAAAAACATTTTAATCTTAAATCAATTCATAAACTAATTTTCTTTTCTTTCTCTCTTTTTTATTTTGTTTCTTCCAAAGTTGGATATCCTCTTTGTAAAACTGACAAGCCATAGTTTCCAGACCAAGTTGGTACACACAATAATTAATGAATAATAATAGATGATTCTTATTTTATGTCTCTTTACCAAGGTAGACAACCAAACATAAAAATATGTCTTCTGGTCAAGGGCATAATTCATATTAACAATTTTTTGTTTGAATCAACAATAACTTCTATTTATGATTACTAATCTGCTAGAAAAGCACAAATCATGAAATATGACTAAAATCTATCTCAAATGCAAGATCAATTGCTCTCTTGTTCTATAATTTTGTCAGTAAATGGTTACAGGGGTCTTCAAATTATGAAAGAGTTTCGTTCATATGATGCATTGTAACATGATTTCCCATATAAGTCAGAACATACCTAAAATTTTCTGTGAACAACCACTTATGTCACTCACGTATGCTAATACAATCTTTTTTCCCTGGTACCCTAACTACACAAATTTAAGTGTGCTACTAGACTAGCATCTAGGTCCCACTCTTTTAACATTGAAATAGTTAAATGTAACTGCTAGTTCTACTCCAACAGCTCCTTTTCTCACACTTCCTGCCTGTGAAACTCCCTTCTGTTTATTTGCTTCCCTGAACTACAATCTTCAAAAATTTAAATTCAGTGTCAATTGCCATCTTCTGATGTCTTGAACCACGGTCATCTTTTATCCTTTCCTCATTACCTGTATACATAGTTTTTTTCTCTCCCTTTCACCCTATGTATGTGAACCAGTGGCACTCCCACCTTGCTTGGGGTGAAATGCTTAAAAAAAAGTATTTAGGACATAACTATAATACATATAATGTTCAAGGTTCCAATCTTTATCATTGATAATCATCATGATAGTTGAATGATTTAAGCCAACCAACCAATATTCATCACTGTTTCTCCCTTTTCAAAAAGTTTAACAATGTCTGATTTCACTTCCATGGTGATGGCTTTTTTTCTTCTTCAGAGTACTGTCATCATCAGAAGAGGTTACATTATGCTTAGGAACCATAACGAAGGGCAATTTCTTTCCACAACACAACACAAATGAAAGAGAGTGAATGCACAACAATACAATATGGTGTACAACCAACTGCCTTCCTCACTCTATGAGTATTCTTCTGTCATGCAATGTATTCTTCCACCATGCTGCATATTCTTCCACTGTGCAGTTTGAGCCATATGTACTCATCAAGTGACTTATCAAAACAAGATTAATGGTGATTATGTTGTAATCATGACTTGTCATAGGTCAGGATTGTTGCAACCTGGGCACTTACTGTATTTATTTGATTAAGATTTTCAGCTGTTTTATCTTAATTTAATTTTATTTTTTAATAATATTATTATCTTGAATCTAGATAAGTATATGTCTAGATAAGTTTGAGTATATATACATTACACTTTTCTATCTAAGATCAAAGTGTGGTATCTTCTTGATCCCATAATTCTTTTGAACTAGAATCAGTCACAGTTTCCAAGAAGCCTACCCAATATTATTATTTGATGAGAAGCACATTGCCAGAGGGCTTTGAGTGGTAGGAAGTGGTTTTTAAGTCAATTGTGAGGCACAAGCAAGAATTTGGACACTAAAATTAGTTCCCATCATTTTCACAGAGGTGTGGGTGTAAATGATTCCTAAATACAGCCAGTATATTGTAACCATGTACCAGCTGTATTCTGCAATCAAGAATATATCTACCTTTCAACAAATTATACACCTTTTACAATAACACAACCCAAATCCTAATAACTAATAGATTAAATGAAAGCACTCAGAACAAACAGTCATTTGGACAATTTCTACACACACTAAGTCAAAAAAAGAAATCTTTTGTTTGTATTCAAAATACAAAAAAAAACTTTCTGAAGTTCCTTGTCAGTCATTTTTAATGAAACTATAATACATAACTATATATATATATATATATATATATATATATATATATATATATATCTCTCTGTATCACCTTACATCAATATGTTATTATATATATATTATCTCTCTATATCACCTTACATCAATATAATATTATATATATATTATCTCTCTACATCAACTTAAATCTCTCTCTCTCTCTCTCTCTATATATATATATATATATATATATATATATATATATATTTTATCTCTCTATATCATCTTGCATCAACTTAAAACTACCCCTCAAAAGTGTGTAAGAACTATATGTAAATTTAAAACATTTTTTTATCCTTAGAAGTGCAGTCTGATGAACCAGGTAAAAATCATATACCTGGTGAAATAAATTATAACCAATAGACCCTTAAGGTTGTCTGTTTTCTATTTAAATTGAATTAATAATTGCTCTGATTTGACATTGAGCACTCTAGATTACATTCTCCATGGGATTATCCATATGAATTACCAAACATTTCATTACTTAACTATATATATAACTATATAACTATATATATATATATATATAACTATATATATATATATATATATATATATATATAAATGATAACATTTAGAAAACTAAATACACATACAGATGCCATGAGGTAAACATGTGATATCTACACAACCCAATTGATATATACATACATACATACATATATACTAGCTGACTGTTCTTGTTTTCTGAGCACACCTGTCTGCTAGGGCTAATAGCCAATCCCTATTGCAGACACCTGCTCAGACATATTTGTGCTTGTTCAACACCCACTGATCCCCCCTGTGATTTGTTCTGCAACTGTACTGAATGAACAATAGTTACGGTATTTGGGTGAGAGCTCATAATCCATCAAGATCAGTAATATGTGGACAACGACAACATGCCAAAACCCTCAGTCATGAGTATTTGCTAGTGCAAGCATCAATGGTTTCCAAACAGTTCCATTTACCCAATTTCACTCACAAGGATTGGGTCAACCAGTGGAATGGTTTTCAGACACTTTCCAAAGTACCACATACTGGGATCACCTCTACAGACTGATAACATCAAGACGTTACCTTCCTGACCAATCAAACCATGATGAGATTTGACAGGTATGCATACTAACCCCATAAAATGAATATGTGATATCTACAAAACCAATGGAAATAAAAAACATAGAATTTAAAAATGAAAACAACTTCTTATTATGCCGCTTCCCAAAAGATTTCTAATGACATTGAATAAATAGTGAAACATGTTAAATTTATAAAGGCATTCCTACTTGTTCTATATTTAATCATTTTATTGGGTTTAATCCATACTTTCAACATATATACATATATATCTAAAGAATTAATGGATTTATTTTTAATCCAATGTTTTTATTGCTTCAAACATTATTTTTAGTGGATATTTGAGTAGTCGTCCTGTTTTTTAAACAGAATGTATTACATCTGCTGGCACATTTTTTATTAAATTTTCTCGAATGTGAAGGTGAGTAGACATAATGCACACTTTTTAAAAAACAGGGCGTCTAACTCAAATACAGTTATCCATTAAAAATAATGTTTCAAGCAATAAATATATGTGTGGGGTGGGGATAGAGGGGGAGGGGGAGAGAGTAGAAATGGAGATGAATGAAAGACAAAATGAGACATGATTACTGGCTGGATATCAAGCGACAATGAGCAAAATACTGAAAAACAGGTACAGATGGAAAAGTACAAAAAATGCAGTATATTAAAATTCTTTATGATAGAGATAGAGCAAAAGAAAGATAAAAAAAGAGGGTGCAACAAAAATATTTGTGTATTCCTTTTTTTTTCCTTATTCTTTTTTTATATTTTTATTTCTTATTTTTTTATTTTTATTCCTTATCTTTATTTCTTTTTTTATTCCTTATTTTTTTATTTCTTTTTTATTCTTTTTTTTTCATATATGAATCTGATCTATAAATAGCTTTTAGATAAAACATGGATGACCAACAAACATTAGAAGAGAACACGAAAATGCAGAAGCAATGGTAGAAGACAAAAGAAGGGCAAAGGCAAGCATTACATAATGGATAATCTTCATTGTTAACACCTGTGAAAATTTCCACACTTGCAACTAGTTTTATTATCATCATTTGAAGCATTGACAACAATAAATGAAAATGCTAAGGCCATTATTCTGCTGCCATTAGTAAACTGCAATGTTGAGAAATAAAGAATGACCATAGGGAATAGAACAGCTGTTACGGTAAGATAGGCTTTCTCGGCAGTTGGGGTGTGGGGGGATGTAATAAATTTATATCTATTCCTTATTTTTTTTATCTATATTCTTTATTAATGATCTTCAATGGACATTCTGAGTACACTTAATTCTGGAATAGAAGGGTCAGTTGAAATAAAAGCATAGATTGAAATAAAAGGGTAAGTTGAAAAATTCATTTGTTTTTGGAACAAAGGAGGAGAGGAGGTTGGAATAAAGAGACAGATTGAAAAAAAATGGAAAATAAAATAATATTTCTGGAATAACAATGATTCGAATGAAATAAAATCAAAATTTAAATAGCTATCCAGGCCCAGCTATTCCAGACACAAGAATAATAGTCATGAAAAACAACTGAAATAAAGATGAAAGAAATACTAGTTAAAATGTATAATGGTTGACAATACTTCATCTAATAATTCAAAATAATATTACTACTAATACTATTATGTTATAATGAGCATTTGGTTGCAAAAGGAAAGGAACAACAAGGATTAGATTTTCAAACAGCATGTATTTGTTTAATATACATGATATATTTACTGTTGTTAGAAAACTGGAGAAAATGTTGATTTCAGTTGCTGATCATCATGAAATTGATTAGGTGTAAGGATATTGTTGGTAGTGTTGGGAGTTGGTTGATTTCTTGAGTTGGTTTGGCCAAAGTCACAGATTAGGTCCAGAGTGGATTTAGTTGTTGGTTGGGTTTGATGCACATATTGATTGATCAAGATCAAGGTGGTGGATTGATTCATGGTAGGATGCATTGGTTGCCAAGGTGATGGCAGTGGCAATGAGTTATCTCTTATTCTGGCAGAAACATTCGCAATTGGCGACTGAATTGCTTTCATTACAGGAAATTGCTTTGTGGACCAGATGTGATGTTCAAAGCCTTTGCGCAGAAAACAACTTTTTTATTTTATGTTCTGCCTTCCTGGCATTCACATCCAGCCGACATGCAGAATGAATCAGAAAGAGATATAATTGCAGCAGAATATAACAACTATGATTAGTTATAATGAAAAGCAACTGAAATTAAAATTAAAGAAATACTAGGTAAAAAGGAATAAGGGTCGACAATGCTTGAGCTAAAAAAAAAGGAAGAAGATATTTTGTCAGTTCCAGTAAAATAAACAAACATGCTTTTAAACTTATTTTACTAGTCTTGGTAAAACAGACTCCCAGGCTATTTTGCTGGTAAATATTTTTATCATTACAAAGGCAGGTAATGTTAAAAATAACAAAACACAGATTTAACACAGAAGTTTGTTTATTTTCAGCATCAAATGTTAAGACAATTTAAAATCTTTTCTACCATCAATTGTTAAAACACAAGTTAAAATCATTTATTCATCATCAATTATTAAAAGAAATAGAGATGTCTTTGAATATTTTAAGCACTTCAGGTATAACAGTCTTTGCAAATCCAAAACTTGCCCTTGGGCATGGTTCTCTTGCCAATACACTTCAGGTGCACCCACTGAAGACCACAGAATTCATGTTGTTCAAGTTCTCAATTTACCGGTAAAATAGCTGGGCGTCTGTAAAAAGCATGATTGTCTATTTTACTGGGACTAGCAAACTAGCCTATTCAGAAAACAAATTAAGATAATATTACTCATAATATTACAGTTAAAGATTTATCTTTCATCCCCTGCTGATTTTCTGAGTTTGCCATCTTACAAAAATGGGAATGGTCTATAATTTTCAGGGTAGGTCTGTCTTGAAAGTGAGAGATAAAATATAAAAAAAATTCTAGAGAATCACATTATATTAATTTTTGAATGTTTCTCTTTTGCTCATCACCATTAAAACTAGTACATATCTATAATAATGATGAATAATTTTTACATAATTTGGGATTAACATATATGCATGGTTAATAAGCTTTGCACTAGAAATTTATTTGCAAACATTCTTGTATCTTGCTTAAATATTTAACTTGTGAGTTATTTATTTTATGTTAACAAATATTATATATTGTTTGCAAGATACTGCCATTGGTGCAATCGGCAACAAGGTTGAGCAGAAGTGTTAGAATGAGTCAGAAGAAAGCAGTACAAGGATGATATCACTTAAGTCTGATTGAACTGACAGACTTGAAGAGCTTATGGAACTTGTTTAGATCAGGATCAATAGAGCTAATCTCTTTTTCTGAGCCACAGCTCAGTTCAGCTCAAACCACTTGAGCTCATTGACAAAAGCTTCCCATAATCCTTTAAGTAGAGAGCTTCCTAAAGACTACTATTTAAGATATACATACATGGCTATAATAAAGTTTAATTTATAAATTAAGCACAATAAGAGATTAACAACAATAACTAGTAATAAAATAAAACAATTATAGCAATATACTGTAATAAAAATTATGTGACAGAAGATTCATTGGATCTTTTCTGTTAATTCACTCCAAAATATTAATTCACCCCAAAATAAAAAAAAAAATTATATTTACTAAAATTCACACCAAATTCTCCCAGAGTGAGACCCTGACATTGCATTCTGGTTGGGTTGACTTTTGTGATCACCCTAAATGTGGGTAACTCAGGCACGCTATTTCTAAGTGTGGGGTCAGCATTCACACTCATTCTGATAAACGAACAAAAACCAGATTTTTTCTATTTTTTTTTTCAAATTGTAAAAAGTTCTTTGTTAGTACCTCGAATACAATCCACACTTATGAAATGTGAATAAGTCCCTGATTTTTGGTAATTTTTCATTCTTTGGTTTGCAGTTATTGTTATTTTGATTTAAAATTTATAATTTCAAAAGAGTGCCAAAGATTTAATAAAAAACAAACTTTAATCTAAAATTTATATTTCAAAAGAGGGTGAATTAATATTTATGAAAAGTAACTTTACATTGTTTGGGGTGAATTCACAGAAAAGATCTGATTCATTCTACTGGAGAGATCTTATTAGACACAATAAGAAATTAAGAATAATAACTAATAATAAAATAGAACAATTATAACAATATACTGCAAAGTTATGTGAGATTTGTTTTTATCAAATAGTCACAGGAAAAATTTCAAAAAGAAATCACCATTTTGGCTTCCAGTTAGGAAAGATAACATAAGAAAAAGCCTTTTGTGATGTCAACGAACACTTGTTGCCACTTTTGTAATGCTCGTTGTAGTAGAGACCTTGTAATTGCCGGTACAACTATAGTAAGCTGTTGAACAATACTGGTGTCAGATGCCTTCGAATAGCACTCTCACTAATAGTACTTGCTCAATAATACTCACTCAAAAAGTACTCCATATAGTGATCTGAATAGAGAAATAGTATAGTGAATAGTATAGAGAATAGCGATCCATATAGTAATGGTTGATAAAACAGAAATGGTGATTTGAATAGTAATAGAGGATAGAGTAGAAATGGTGATCAATTAGACATCAAGCTAATTCCCATATATGCTTTTCCTCTATGGTCCCATGGTCTACTTAATTCAGTAATGGGATCGCCTGTGTTTGCTCACTGGTGATCTATGTTCAAACTCAAGTGTTGGCAGTGACACTTTATTCCTATATAACAAAGTCACATTTAATTTATAGAAATTTTGGTAATAAAATAAGAAATATTTTAATATAGTCAATGTAGATGTAACTTTTAATTTTATGTTTTAATGCTGAAGTTCACTCGATATAAGGCTCAAGAGCCAATCAGGTTAAAGGGTTACTGTTAAAATGGTTATGATGAATGAGATGGTAGGAAGTGACGATTATGAGGATAAGGAGAATGGATAATGATTGACTCTTGATGTGAAGAAGTTAAGATTGTATTGTTTAGGGAAGCATCCATGCAGATTTGCTTTCACAAAGTAGCAGTTCTTGAGGAAAATATGTCTGAGTCGAACTTTCTCCTTATATTTGGAATAGGAAGAGAATGAGGATGATTTGACTCCATGAGTTATAGTTGGTGAAATACAGCTGTAAAGGTCTGAACTGGTAGAACTCAAGAATGGAGTTCATCTGAACATTTGCCATGGAAATAGCAATAGAGCAGCAATAGGTTTGCAACATTGTGTCTGAGGGAAAGAAGCTGCAGAGTGGAGAATAAGTCTCCTCCCTCATGACTGCGTAAATGATTTTGAAGTGTATCAAAGCTGGAAAGTGAGGATTGTACAGCTCAAGTCCAGGTATGGCAGCAATACTTCATTTTTGGTCTAATCTGATTCTTGTAAAGATAAAGCATGGTAAAAGGAATCAGGTACATCCTGATGCAACAGCTTTACAATCAAGCAAAGTCCTTTTTTGTTTTAAAGCACATTCACTTGATCAAGTTTCTTGAAATGCATATCTGCTCAGTTTCATGTCCGAAACATAAATAAACTACCGCCAATTTCTTGGTAAAGGCAGGGAAGATAGTAGATATGTTTTTTGAGTCAACCCATTATTTTATTAAACTTTAAATTCTTTGTTTCAATTTTTAGTGGATTATTCCATATTTGAGTAAATAAAGCAATTTCTAAAATTCCATTTTTTATTTTTAAATGTTATTTTTAGTGGATACCCATATTTGGTTAAAGCTACATGGTTAAAGCATGCCAGATCATACAGTGGTTTCTCCTGCAAATGGGGACACAGATTCAAACCCTGGCAGAGGGGACATTTTCTTTAATAAGTTTTATTGGGCGTGCAGGCTGGTAGATGAAATAAATAGTTTAAAATAAAACTGAGCTTCAACTCAACTATAAGTATCCACTAAAAATAATGTTTGAGATAATAAAAATACGTCAAATTAAAAAATAAAATCCATTAATTATGTGTGTGTGTGTGTGTGTGTATTTTCAAGACAAGCACTACATTAAGAAATAGTATATTTATGTTCAAGGAAAATTTAGATGACAATGGGAAATAACCAAATAAATATTTACAGATCACTTTAGTGTGAAAAAAGAATCTAAAAAAGTGATTCCCAGATAGGAGGCCCTTTGCTTCCAGGCAGTGCCAGTATGTACTATCTGCCCCCCCGCCACCGACCTGGAGGGAACCTGATTGGTTGACCCAGGCAGTGCTTTGTGACCCTCACTATCTTATCAACAGTTGCTTTTTTTCTACCTACATTTATATACATTATAAGTTAAAATAAGCACAACTAACTATTAAAGAATTAAAAATATTTGCAGGTTTTGATGTCATTCTGAGATTTTATATCATCCAAATCTGTGAATTTGTTTTGCTAATGCTAAGTCTAAAAAAACGATATATAAAATTCACTATTTTTTATTCATAATGGTGAATGTGTTAAAATTATTCAACTTTTTAGCAAGAAAAATTCCAAATTGACATTAAAAATTGCCACAAAACATTGTTGATCTATTTAAGATAGAATGACCTATTATGACATGGCTCTAATTTGTATTTAGATACATTGTATTTATTTTCAATTTTTCTAGTTGAATTGTTCACCTATATTGCATATGATCCATTACTGTTACAATAAAATTTGTATTTTATATGAATACTACCTCATGAAAATTGAGATGTAGTAGAGTGCCCCACATATCATAGATTTAGGGGGGCTCAGTATCATAGATTCAGTGGAGGCCCATGAGACCCTTGTATTGTCCCTGCTTCCAGAGAAATAATTTTAAATCTAAAGGAAGGAATTTTAGCAAAGAGATGAATTACAAAGGAATTTCAGTTAGGGAAGGAACTCTAAACTGAGAAAGAATGTACTCTCTACACTGTGTATATGTGTGTGTGTGCATATGTGTAATGAAACACCAATATAGGCTAATGTTAAAGCAATTATTAAAAAAAATTTCTGCTTCTGACCTAATTGCATTTTGGATTATACAATTATTGAAGTTTAAAAATCATGGACCACAGAAGAAACTCAAGAAGTGGTTTTCCAGAGTTTTTTTTTATCTTAACTTATATGCTGAAATCAATAATTCCCACTGGAAAACTATATTAGTGAAAAAATTACAAGATGGCAATTCAAAGTGGAAGTGGAATTAAGGGAGCCTAAGATTGCAAGAGGAGATATATAACTGGGACTCAGAGAACCACTACTACTGTTTAAGTAACATTCTACAGCACATTATGAAATGACAATTGAAAAGTGGGAAGGAATTTAGAAGACCTAGGATCACAAGAGTAGGAATGTGACCTCAAACTCTGAGAACCGCTGATTTTAAACATATGAAAGATGAGAAAGAGAAAATGTTTAAACAGATAATTCAAAAAGAGGGAAAAAAACATTCATATGCTTAGCTGTAGTGTATACGTGTGTAATGTGTCACATGGTTGGGTGCAACTTAGAAATCAGCTTGCCTCTTAAAATACACCAAGACAAACTTTGTTTGACATATTCTTAAAATTATGTAAATTGTTTGGAGTATTAACATTATTTTTGTCATTTTCATTTGTTTGTTTACAAAGAAAAAATTTAAAAATCTGTATAAATTAAGATTTTGTGTTGTTACACAAAATCTTAATTTATAACCAAAGAGATTCAAATTATAGCAGACACATTATTAGAAAATATTCTATTAAATAATCAGTTTCAAACAAAACAAAAAAATGCCTTCTTATTGGAAATTATTAATAAGACATATCCCAACTCAGTGGATATCAACTAAAAAATTTAATCAATTTATAATTTATGAGAAAGAGGAAAATTACAGAGCATTTAGAAAATATATCAAATTATTAATCTGCAAATTTTCAGCTTTTAGGTATGTGTAGTTATTAAGTTAATAGAAATTTTACAGTCTCCATGTAACATAATTTCAAATAGAACTGAGCATTTTTCTGTTAAATATTCATGCACATTTTGTATACTACTATATTCATGCATGAGATATGAATAAAAGAATAAATAAAAGAACAACATATCAAGTATTCAGTGAAAGTGAGAGTCTGCATGATAGTATGAGTAGCAGATGGATATAGCAGTTCAAGTCAATGTTAAGAAATCTTTCTGCATCTAGTCTATTTCCTGCTATGTGAAAACTCTTCATAAGAAAATAGACTATAAAAAAAAAGGAAAAACAATTTTTGTAAATCATCTTGACAATTTCTGAAATATAAAAATTTTTTCTCTTACACTTCATCTGCTTTCTTCTTTTTGTTTCCTTTTGCTTCGAATATTTTTACAAGGTAAAAATTTTTACCCCTTTAACCTTCCATAGATTGATATGCTTTGGTTTTTCCTTAGTCACATATAACAATAGGATATTAGTTTTAATATGTTATGGAATAACAGTAACAATACAAATTCATATTTGCATTGGTTCTATTATGATTATATACTGAACACACCATCTATTAGATATGAATATTTGAATGAGGAAAGAGAGCTAAATGACAGGAGAAAGACAAATCATGGTGAGCCAGTGGAAGTATCTCAGAGCAATGGGCAATAGAAGTACCATTCCGGAATCTCCCAGTTTATATTGCAGAAGGTATAATTACCGATTTTTATTTTGATATTCTAAAGAACATCTATCTGTTTGCTGTTATGAAGACTTCAACATATGAAATCATGATTCATGAATAATCAGAGTGATAAGTGCCTTTTGTTGATCTTACATTTACTATCTTACATTCTTTCCCTATTCAATTGTTTTGTTATATAAAATTGTTTTTAAACTTTCATCCTGTGTTGGTTGTTCATTGACATCTGTGTTATGCATTTCTATCTGAGAGATCCCATCTTTTCTTTTTTTTGCTTTTAAACCTGGTGTTTACATCAGTATGTTGACAGTTTGTAACAACACACATACACACAAACATACACACACAGAGTTCTGTTAATATTTACATACACAAAACCAAATTTAGGGAAATGGAAAAAAGAAGGTTGTGTCATGGCAAAATTCTTAGTGGCAAATTTCTGGTTGCCTAGAAAATCAGCATTTCAAATGCTACCTAAAGTTGAATTCCATTTTCTGTTACCTACTGGCCAACCCACATCTCTGAATATACATTTACTTATATTTTTATGACATTTGCATATAATCAAGCCTACTTTTGTATATACTGCAAATACAAAAACAAATTTGAGAACAGAAATATGTCATATCCACATATACACTTGCACATTAACAAACCAATTAACATATGCACACACATTAACAAATCAATTACTCCTAAAATTATTCTGGTTATTACAGCCTGATCTGTTTGTCTCACTTGACTGCTATTAAGTGTTATTATTTTAAAAGCTCATCAAGCTTAATTAGCCAATTAAAATTGTAAGAATTATTAAGCAACATGAGGATGTATACTTGAAACTTTCATTATCATGTTTGTCATTTTTTATTCAATTTCATTGTTGCTCTTTTCAAAGCTTTATGCATGAAACATAAACATTAATGAATTTATAATTAACTATGTTTGGAATGAATGTATAATTTACATGGCAAATTGATCCTGACATGATGATTGCTAAGTGTTAAACAAGTGAATTCTCTGTTTTCAGTTAAGCATACTAACAGATTCCCTACAGCTGCAGTCATTTAGTGATAAAGTATAAGCTGCAGTTACAGAGGAATCTGCAATTGTTTAAAATTTTGAACAAAATGAAATAAAACTAAAAAGAATGGCACACATTTCAGAACATGTTACAATATAAAGTATTGGAAGTGTCTTTTAATGCCTTGAATATTATAATTTAAAGCATGGGAAATGTAGTGTGTCACACTGCTTACATTTTTCTACACAAACTGGATGCTGACCAATTAACAGTCCAAAGCAGACTGCGTAAAAATATAGTGTATAGGCTCCATATATACATCCACTTTAACCAAAATAAAATGAATAATTTATTGATCAGCCAAAGCTACTCTTACTCCAAAAACCAAAACCTTAATTTAGAGCTGATTGAAGGCTATATATTCTCTAATTCAAACAAGCCCAAAACAGACCAGTTTTATGTCATCACCAGCAAGCTGAGAGAGAGACAGACACAACACAGATCAGCATTCATGTCAACACCAACATGCTGAGAGAGAAACACCTCCAACAACAGCAGCCATCACCAATGTCTATTTCACTTCTAATTTCACCATTCTCTCTCCCAGCTGCCTTAGCCACAGCAACAGATAGAAGTTACTAGTTTTGTATATTTCTAAATAAATTATACATTTATTTTCCCATATTCAATGTTTTCTTTTTACTTGGATTTATGTTTACCTGAGGCAGAGAAGGAATTAACTTCCACAGCAGTAAAAGCAACAAGGTTCTGTTTTCCAGGTTACCCATTTCTGCCTCTGCAACAGGTGTCAGGCCAAGTGTGTGGGTAGCAAGAAGACCTCAAGAATGTGAGTAGCTAATTAAAACTGGCAGACAAGAGATAAAAGTTACCAAAAAGAGAATAGAGAGCCTAAAAGAGAAACCCTAATAAACTGTGCCCTCTAGAATGAGTTTAAGCTATATTGAAGACATAATGAGTTTAAGACATATTAAAAGTGATGACCATCCTTGTCTGTCACTTTCTCATTCACTCACTCAAAATGACTGCTCAGCTTTTTTCTCTTTTTCCAACAACATTTGTGTTTTAAAATAATGGGATCCAGGTTGCCACAAAGAATTAGAGCATTGTAATGTTTTTTCATATATTGTCTTTTCATTTTTATTCAATATGGCAATGTTTTTCCACCTTTTTTATTTCATGACATACTTGAACCTATAGTTAAACTTCCACAGGACACTTAAATTATGTTGATCAGAAAAAGAGTAAAAGAAAATAATAATAATAAAATAATCTGTAACAACAGCACAGAAAGGAAGTTTGATTTCTATTTCATATTGAAGACTCTTTTGAACGTAAGTGTATATATGTGAAGATGTATTTTAGTGGCATCAGGTTATGTGAGTACTTTGAATATTAAAATAATAATAAGTAGAATAAGTTAAAGCATAGGAATTGTGGTGTCAGGACGTGTGTGTCTTGAAAGAAGACCTCAGGAATGTGAGTAGCTAATTAAAACTGACAGACAAGAGATAAAGTTAACCAAACAGAGAGTAGAGAGCCTCAAAGAGAGACCCTGATAAACTGTGCCCTCTAGAATGAGTTTAATTGAAGATCTAATGAGTTTAAGACATATTAAAAGTGATGTCCATCCTGGTCACTTTCTCATTCACTCACTCAAAATGACTGCTCAATTTTTTTTCTCTTTCCAGCAACATTCTCACTCAAATAAATATTTGTGTTTTAAAATAATAGGACCCAGGTTGCCACAAAGAACTAGGGCATTGTAATATATTTTACACATTGTCTTCCCATTCATATTCGATATGGTAAAAAAATGACAAGCACTTTTATCTAGTTTTTATCTAGTTCTTTTATTTTCTCAGCCACATCTATATACCCAGGAGTTACTCACAAAACATTTTCCCTAACTGCAAAGCATCTCTCACAGAAGATATACCTACTCAGCTAACACAGAACATTCTTTTACATTGCAGACATGTTGTATTTTTGTTACAATCAGCTATTTTCCTGATCCCCAAACTGACTGTTCATCCTCAATGTTGTCACAATATTATCATAATATTGCAAAGTGCTGTAAGTAAAAGATTCTGCATCAGCAGGTAAAACAATTATTTTCATATTTTTTTTTATCAAGCATCCCTAATAAGGAATGTACATTCTCTCTTCCTGTAAATTTATTATCCATTTTCTGTTATTTGCAACAATAAAAGGTAATGTTGCAAGCATGTTGTGGGAAGTCTAAAAAAACATAATACTGAAATATGAAGGCACATTATGATAGCAAAAAATGTCTTCCAAAAGTTAAGCAAGGTATTAAGAAACAGGAAATTTTCATTGGAAACAAAATTAAGAGTACTGAAGTTTTGTGATGTCAATGAATACTCATTGTCACTTTTGTAATGCTTGTTGTAGTAGAAACTTTGTAATCACAGATACAACTATAGTAACGCCGTTGAACAATACTGGTGTCAGATGCCTTTTGAATAGCATTCACACTAATAGTACTTGCTCGATAATACTTGCTCAAATAGTAACCCATATAGTGATCCGATTAAAGAAATAGTATAGTGAATAGTATAGAGAATAGCAATATAGTAATAGAGGATAGAATAAAAAGAGTGATCAATAAGATGCCATGCTAATTCCCATATATACATTTCCTTTGTGATCACATGGTCTACTTATTAGAAATGGAATCACCTGTGTTTGCTCTCAGGTGATCTGTGTTCAAACTCCAGTGTCAGCAGTGGTACTTTATTCCTATATAACATGAACTGTTATGTAATATCAGTCCTCCTAAAATAGCAGTGAATGTTGGACAATCTCCACACAGACTTGAGACAACAGAAATGTGGCTTTACAGTGTTATGCTGAGAATACCAGAGACAGAACACATGAGCAACAAGAAGATTTTAAGGAAAAAATGGAAACAAAATGGATATACTTTTACTTATAATCAGAAAGAGATAGTTGTAATTACTAGGTCATATAATGAGGAAAGGGGGCTAGGAAAATTTGACACTCACAAGATAGCAAGAAAGGACAGAGAAAAGCAGAGCATAACTTACATAATGAACTTATGCAAATGGTTGGCAGAACAGGGATTGGGAGATGTATCAAAAAGAGAAACTTTGTTAAGGGCAACAAAGGACAGGAAGTTATAGAGAGCCATGATCCTGAAGTGATATCACATATAGAGGAAGAAGATGTAATGTTGCAGAAATATTGTAGTAACATAATTTTGTTAGCTAAGTAGTGATTTTTTTTTACCATAAACTCTGAAATGGGTCCCAGACTTTTAGGTTTTGCAAGTGACACATTGCCAACATGATCCCACAAGAAATAACTGGAAATCACTGTTATACTGAGGTAGCTGATGACAAATAGTACTTAGCTGACTCACTCACTATCCAGTTTAATTTTCCTTCATACAATAGTTGGATGTGATTGAAAGAATATAAAATGTATAGAAATAACACATTTATAACTTCAAGTAGTGTTTTCATGATAATGGAGGCTAATAATAATATGTCACATCAGGTTGACTCAGATAATGGGTGAGCTATGGTAGAAAGGTTTATTCTTCCATTTCATTTCCCCCATTATGGGCATTATTATATCCCTGATATAATAACACTGTATTTTATGGCGAGAATAGAATGGCTGAAAGGAAAAGGAATGACAAACATGCTTTATTCTCAGATAGTGTTTTAAATCATACAGAAAATTATATATACATGTGTCCCCTGCAGAGAAAATATAACGCATGTGCAATAGGGCAAGTTGATTTTGGAACTGTGGTATTGCACTTAATTTGAAAGTTTGACATGATAAATAATGACATAAAATATTTTCTTCAAAATCTTTACAGCTTTTTGAGGAAATAAGTTTAAAGATTATATTTAATTTAAAAATCATAGCAATGGAATTTAATTTCATTGATCAGTGAAAACCTTATAGCACAGCCTTATAAAATTTATAATTTACTGAAGCGTTACAAATTGTATATGGACAAGATGCATGGCACAAGCACATTATTACTAAATCATTGTGCCATCAAATAAAGACCATTTACTTCAAAGGAAATTATATTGAACAATTTAGCTCTATTATGATGTAATATGTTATACAGTGCAGTAGTTTTAGTGTGATTTTCAATAAACAATGGAAATTTAAAACATTTTGTTTTATAATTTCTGCCCAGCAGTATTATGGTGTTAATACACTTTTATCTACTTTTTGTTTTTATTAATTATGATCTAACATATCTTATTCCTTGAGTAGTCTTTTTTATAATCTTTTACAATTTTTTTAGATAGTTTCTACTTATCGAATACAGTAAAAAGAATATATATTTTGCTTGTGGTGATTCATAATTAAAATTTGGGTTTAAATATATTTTCCATTCAAAGTATCTAATACAAAAGATATCAACTTTATCTTGATTTATTCTTGAAATAGTAAAATTTTGAATTAAGTTAGAAAGCAAAAACATAGGGATTTTCTGTATTAGAAATTAGGTATTTTTGTACGATCATTTCTATCATTTCAGACGATATTTAAAACCAAATGCTCAAAAACTGGTAAAAGCTATTGTAGTGGACCATGTCGGCAATGTTGAGTAGAAGTAGATGAATACACATGGGTAGAAATTTCCTGCTAGCCAGTCCAACTACATGGGAAAGTTGGACTTTAATTAAAGCAAATGAGTTGCGAGGTGCTGCAGGATTCGGGGATGGAGGTAAAGCACAGGTCGAGTAGAGAGGCTTTACCTTCCCGGTTGAAGGCAAAACGAGTGGGGAAGTTAACTATCTGTGTGAGGGAATGGGAGATTGAAAAATTAAGCGTTTGAATGCCTGCGTGGTCAGTAGTAGCATTCTTAAGCCACAAGGTGTGATGGGCATTAAAGTCACCAAACACAAAAATGTGAGCAAACGGGTGGAGGGAGAGAGCCTTGTCTATGTTGTCAGAAATGCTATAAAGTATCTCACAGTCTTGAGAGGATGGAGAGCGGTAAAGGAAGAAGAGATAGCTTACCACATTGAGGAGAGAGAGTCGGAGACACATGTATGACTGGTCAGGCGATTCGACATGTATGACTGGTCAGGCGATTCTGTGTGCCCATGTAGTAAAAGAATGTGGAACAAGGTCAGAGTTTAATGTGGCATTTCTGAAACACCATACAAATATTGCTCAGGCCCTCTAGGCACTTTCTCTTTTAGGGATGCCAGCTTCTGAAGGAGAGGCACCTGAAGGGATGGCCTCCTGGGTTTTGAGCTGATAATAATTTCAACATCTCCATCTCACTCTATCCTATAGTTAAATTTTGCTGACTTTTTTTGTGAATTCATGTAAGCTCAGAAGGACAATAAAAGTAAAAATGTTTTTGAATCCTGACAATTTCACTAGGCCTAAAAATTAAACATTAGATTTCTTTTGATTAAAAAAAATTCTATTACTTCACAAAGAGTACTTTTATAAAGCAATGAACTTCTAAATGGTTTCATAAACTGAAATGATATCAGTGACAAACTCATATTTATTTTGATAGTTTTATTATTGTTATAAATCTTTCTTCTTTTTTTTTACTATGGTTGTGTTGAAATATGTGCAAATAAATAGTGGTATTTAAAGAAATATGTGCAATAAATAGTGGTATTTAAAGAAATAATATTTTTATTGACAAACAAGATGTTCCTTGACGTAGACACCAAGACCGTGCATGTGGGTTAGAGAGTCTTTTCTGAGGAGAGGAAGATAGCCGGGGATCGAGAAATCAGAAGAGGGGATAGATGAGACAAGGTTTGTCTCACAGAGAGCCAGTACATCCGGGCCGTTTGCAGTGAGGAAAGATTCCAGACTGCAGAAGTTTGTCCTAATACCCCGGATGTTGGAGAACGAAATGTTGAGAGGTTTAGGTGGTTTTTGAGAGGCTGGTTTAGGGTTAATCTTTCAGTTTTTGTAACTCATGTTGAATTTTGTTTGTAAGATGAGAAGGCCTGAAGTAAAAGAAACAGACAGTTTCGACCGTGAGGCGGGCAGAGGGGAGTTGGCAAAATCTGCATCATTATGTGGCCTCAGGGCTGCTCACTGGAGGTGACTGCAGGAACACCTTTCCATGCGCGACATGGCACTACAAACACCCTGGAGAGAACTGTCAGCCGTGTACCCTCAGAATGAAGAGGTGATGCCACAGACTGCACACATCACGGGAGAAACACTAATACACTAATACAGAGGCCGGAGAGAGAAACAGTACCGAGAACTCCTTCCTAGACAAGAAACAAGGTGTAAGCCTCTACTCATGTCCAATAGAAAGGGGAGGAATGTTAACCGGGCGGTGTAAACAAATATATGTATTAATAACAAGAAAGGTTACAAGTTACATGGACAGTTACGTTGACAGAGTGTGTGTGGTGAATATTATGTGTGTGTGTTGTGGTGAGTGTTCATGTGTACATGTATTGTTCTTAGCGTGTTCCCAACATTTGGGAAATGCTGTATCTGTGAGCGTTCACATCTGCGAAGTGGTAAGGGTGAAAGCCTGAGGCAAAAAGATTTACCCCAAGGTGGTGGCTCAAAGGCCTGAGGGAAAAAGAGGTCGAGGCAAAGGGTCAGCGAGTATTTATAGCCAGGGAAGAGAGACCCCTGTTGAAGGGTAAGGAGCTAAGGAGGAGCAAACTCCAACACTATGAATCTAATTTTTGATGTTGATACTTATCAAAACCCAGCTTTTACACTGAGTGCAATGTTGATTTTCTGAAAAATCTGAAACCATTTCTAAATTAGCTAACAACTGAAGCTGGAATAACACACACACACTCACACACACACACACACACACACACACACATATATATATATATATACTATGGTTATTAACCTATTTTTAGCTTCAGGACTGGTGTAAGGGTCTTGTGATATATATGATATGGGGACCCCTATCTAGTATATCTCAATTTTCATAATTTCAATTTTTGCAGCAATTTTTAACATCAACTTGAGATTTTTCTTGTTAAAAAGTTGAAGAATTTTAACACATTCAACTTTATAGATAAAAAATAGTGAATTTCATATATTGTTTCTTCAAGTCTTAGCATGAGCAAAACAAATTCACGCTTTGGACAAAAAAAGAACCCAGAATGACATCAAAATTCACAAAAAATTTTCATCCTTTAATAGTTGTGCTTAGCTTAATTTGTAACATAAATTAATGTAAGTAGAAAAAAGCAAATCTTGATAAGATAGTGAGGATCACGATGCACTGTCCAGGGCCTTCAATCAGGTTTTCTGGTTGGTAGGGTTTGGGGTAGGGTGTGGCTGGCGTAATACTGATTCTGCTGAGCTCATTAGACCTACTTATGATAAAACATAGATACTGTGGAGAGTGACTAAAATGCTTACTCATAGTGGATCTTGGTTTGGGGTTTTACTCAAAGTCAAATTATTGTTTGAAATTATTTTCAAGATATTATCTTCAATATATGGATAAGATTCAAGATAAAAGAATACAAGAGTAGGTACTTTTATCTGTGTGCCCATGTAGTAAAAGAATGTGGAACAAGGTCAGAGTTTAATGTGGCATTTCTGAAACACCATACAAATATTGCTCAGGCCCTCTAGGCACTTTCTCTTTTAGGGATGCCAGCTTCTGAAGGAGAGGCACCTGAAGGGATGGCCTCCTGGGTTTTGAGCTGATAATAATTTCAACATCTCCATCTCACTCTATCCTATAGTTAAATTTTGCTGACTTTTTTGTGAATTCATGTAAGCTCAGAAGGACAATAAAAGTAAAAATGTTTTTGAATCCTGACAATTTCACTAGGCCTAAAAATTAAACATTAGATTTCTTTTGATTAAAAAAAATTCTATTACTTCACAAAGAGTACTTTTATAAAGCAATGAACTTCTAAATGGTTTCATAAACTGAAATGATATCAGTGACAAACTCATATTTATTTTGATAGTTTTATTATTGTTATAAATCTTTCTTCTTTTTTTTTACTATGGTTGTGTTGAAATATGTGCAAATAAATAGTGGTATTTAAAGAAATATGTGCAATAAATAGTGGTATTTAAAGAAATAATATTTTTATTGACAAACAAGATAGCTATTCTAGTTTATTTAAAGAATTTGCAAAAGATTACGAGTGAATCACGAGTAAAAAATATTCAAGACAGGTGCGTGCGTACGTGTTAAAAGGTGGCTCCGTCGGGTGTGGGGGCATAATTCCATTAGACTAGTTGGCCCCAAAAGGTCATATTCCGGCCCTACAGACAGACAGATAGATAGCCAGCCAGAACTTTTCTTTTAATATTTAGAACCATTTTCTTTTCTTAGAATGAAACGCAAGGTCGTTTAAAACACGTAAGATAAGAAGAATGAATAGGATAACGATTTTGGGCGCTTAGAAAGAAAGAAAGAAGCTTCAGTGAAAAACTGAACGGTTGATTTAGGCTCGACTGCTGCTGAGGTCAAAGAGGTGTGGTAGTCTATGTGTGAATGAAGTAACCAATCCCTAATGACGAATTCGGTCGTAGGCGGTAAGGGATGAGACAAACCGACCGGTAAATTTAAGAAGTAAGAAGCGGGAATGAGAAAAAAATGTGCAACGAACAATATGTGTAGTTAACAATGTGGGGTGGGGCTGGTGGAGATTTCAAAATTTAAAATAAGAAAAAGCGGTAAAAAAAAGTACAAATTTATACATATTGAAATGAAAGGAAATAAAAATTGTAATGAATTGTTCTTTTTCTTTTTATCAGTTTTATTTACGTTTCTTAGCCTGGTACAAGAAAGAAAGCGCGAATGAGGGTGTTGTTTCACAAATCTGAAGCCATAATTCGAATCGGAAATAAGCCACAGGGAAAAAACGTCACAGAAAAAAAAAACTCACAATTTAAAAGTCACATTACGTGTTTTTTTTTTTAACTGACAATGAATATTGTGCACACACTGACAAGTGAAAACAAAAAAACTAAAACACAACACAACATCGAAAGAATAATCACTTTTTTTCAATAATTTGTTTTGTTAGAAAAAGCAAGGTAATAAATAACAAAAAAAAAGTCTACATCTGTCGTGTAGGCTACATAGGTCAGTTGATTGAATGAAAGAATGAATGGTTTTCAATTTATTCAACAAGCTTGTCTCGCTAGAGATCAATTACGTAGTGTAGTCACAGTAGTGAGTTTCATCCTCACTGAGTGCTCTGGACTTGCAACTTTGTGTTCGTAACTCACTAATAAAGACTACATATGACGCTAAAAACAAATATGGCTTTGATTAAAAAATTAACCAAAAGTGCCTTCAATTGTGTGCGTCTCTAATGTTTTTATTTTTTGGTTAGGCCCTAGGGTGATTCTTTTCATTTTGATTTAAAATGAAAATGTCAATAATTGTTAATGATTAACAATTATTGACATTTTTATTTAAATTTGTTTTATCAGTCGGGACATTCATCTAGCATTCCATTTAAATGGTATATTCATTTAAATGGAATGCTAAGTAAGATGAGTGTACCGACTGATAAAAAAACAAAGAAAATTTACAGTTTCGTGGTGAGGTGACATGTCGAGCTATAAATCATTTGAAACAAAGAACGCATTTATCGAGCAATAAATGATTTATTGCTCGATAAATGCGTTCTTTGTTTCATTTTTTTTAATATGATTTATTTTAAATAAAATAATTATTTTAAAAAGTCACAAATTCAATTATTACTAGTTCTGCAATTCTTCCTGTGTAGCGTGTTTTTTTATTCAACAGTTGACTTTTTTTTTGCTTTGAATTTTCATTCCAGCGTTCGAAATCGATGTCTTTTGCACAAACTCGAACACAAACAACTCAGCCAGAGTTGATAAAGCAATGTTTTTCTTCTTTACATTCGAAAAGATTATTAATTATTAAAAAAAAAAGCATTGTAAATATGTGTTCTGTTGGAAATATCTTACTCAGTCACACGCACTATCAGTGTTACTGTAGTTTTAGTGTTACACTGTTAATTTTTTTTAATCTTTCCTTTATGCAAAAAATGCAAGTAAGTAAAAACTTTACGTACGATTTTTTTTTTTTTTTACTTTTTTGATGTACATCAGCATTTCATTGAATCGGTCAAATTTTCTCTTTGAGCATTTGCCTGTTACCATGAATTGTCGTTTAGTTATCTAAGAAGGTTGATTTTTGGGGGCATAAGGCTTCAAGCATGATGCACCACCCACTATCATTACACTAGTGTGATCCTCACTACTCAACTCAGTAATAAAGTAAGACCAGAGAGAATAGTTTACTTAACTAACAAGTACATTACAAGAAGGTACTAAATATTTTTATGCAATGTGAAAGCAATCATTGTTAACTAGCTTTGTTTGGGCACATGGCTATGGGGCACCAAGTGAGGATTGTCATACTCTGCTTAAAATCAAACCTCTTTCTGATTTACTCTCTACCAAAACATGTTGGCCGGATGTAAATGTTACAAAAGCAAAATTAAAAATAAAAATGTTGCTTTCTGCATAGGGGTCCAAGCATCACATCCAGTTCAAAAAACTAGATACCTCCAAAGAAACATAAAAACTAAAGTTTAAAAAAATTAATTTTTAAAAATTGAAATATCTTTGAAGCTTTTATTTTAGATTTAATTTCAAGCTAATAGATTGAATTTAATATTTCCAATAAGCAAAATATTTTTTCTGCATTTCAAAACTAATTTAAATTGACTGGAAGGAGTTTTTTTGTTTTGAAATTGCTGATTTTAGTACAATTTTTAGCCATGTCAGCACAATGTGATTCTCTTTATTAAAAAATCTTTCAAAAATAAAATATACTTTTCTGAAAGTTTATTTGAGGAATATTAGCTGATTTAAAGTTTAATTAATCTGATTTGAAACAAATATTACTTAATTTTAGTTTAAGATATCACAGAAATGCATTTTTTTTAACACAGAGGTAAGTGTTTATTTAAGGTGTTGACAGCTTGACTGACAGCAGGGAGTTTATCTAATTTTTGCCTATGGGCAGGAGAATATACCTGCAAAAATTAATTGAGGAATATAACGTGTGTGCTTTTTTGTATAATTTTTAACTACTCATTAATCTTAAAAATTTAGGAAAATATTCTAAATAATCTAATTTTTTACTTAATTTTAGGTACTTTGGTTTTAAATTTACTATAGTTTTTGTTCTTATTTTCTGATAATGTCATGTATAAATATCCATATTTACAAAAATTGTTACACAAAAAAATTTAATATTCTTTTTAAAATATTGGGAATCACTGAATTGTAGTAAGCTTTTTCATTTATGATTAGTAAATGCAGTTTTTACTTAATAACAATATCACCTAATTGGTAAAAATTAATACAGAAATTTAAAATATTTAAAACTTTATTAATTATTCCAATTAAAATTTAAAAAGAAATGAAAACAATTCTTGTAAAAATTCATTATTCATCAAAAAAATTTTTATATCCAGATTATATCTTATTCATAAAAACAATTAATTAAATAATATCTTACTTTTATTGCATTTTTTATTTTATGATTCATAACAGATTTTCTGTAACTGGGGGTCATGTTTTACAAAAAAAATTTGATGATTTAAGTTCTCTAAAGAATTCTGTTTTTAACTAATATAAATATTAAAGGGGTGAAAATTTAATTTCTCAAAATTTCATAAAATTTACTAAGTGGGGAGTAACGGATGTAAAAAAAATGTTTTTAATAAGATTTTCTAAAAAAGAAACATTTCTAAAATAATTTCATTTGTTTGTAAATACGTCCTGAAAGTTTCATTAAAATCTGACAATTACTTGATTTTTGCAAGAATTTCCAAATCAATGTGTTTTTCGCCATCAAAAAGACATTAAAATTTCCTATACTAATGTTTCCTATACTGATGCAAGAAAAACAAGAGTTTTAATCAAAATTTCAAATGTTCTAAAAAGGATAAAAAAATATAATTTAATAATCAAAATATCCTTTGGTCTTTCCTCTTAATAATAACAAAAATTTTGATGATCAAAACTTTGTTTTTATTAAGTTTGCAACATTTTTTCATCATGGTATGCTAATCTTTTTAGCGAATCTGTGGAGGTACCTACATAAAACAAATCTCCCCAAAAATCTAAAATACAATTTAAACAATGGAGCCAATCACAAACATTGCCAGTAAAGCAAAAGCATGACAAAAAAAGGCTGAGTCATGTATCTACCCTGACTACTTAAAAGGATCCACTCATGACACTCAAGTCAGTAGGCAGGCAGTTACAGAGTTCACCAGTGGTCTCCCAGACAATGGACCCTACACAAGCTTCAACATCAAGTTTGTTTAATGGATCCTACACAAGCTTTAATGCTAAGCCTTTATACAACCAACTCCCCCTTCTTCCAGATTGCTTCCCATTAAGCCTTGATCCATTATATTGGCAAAACAGAGAATTTTATTTTAACATATCATGTCTCCTTTTCTTTCCACTTCACTGGCAGTATTTTGTGTTTTTGTTTGTTCTCTTTCAAACATATACAACATATAACAGGATCAAACCCACTAATCAGTAGTACAGGTTGAGTACGCTTTATCCAAAATTTCAAAATCTGAAAACCTCCAAAATCCGAAAGTTTTTTGTGTGCTGACATGACTTGTCAAAATGGATAATTTCAGAAAGCAACATGGCTATGATTATTGTGTTGCAATGTTACAAATAAAATGCTGACTTTTTTCAGTTTTCATTACATTTAATTATAATCAGTATCCATGTTTTGTTTTTATACAAATACTATATATGTATTGTAACATTTTAATCGAAGCACATTATCGTTGGTAGAAACTGATAGCTTACCGAATTTTCCTTCTCACACCCACAGTAATGTCATTGATGATGTATCCTCTCCCTCAAGTTTCTCACACCTGATGTAGAAGAAGTGTTTGGTGTTGCATTTATATATTTTTCATAAACAGTGATTATGTTTTCTGTACACATACAGAAAGCACAAAACATTATTTTGATATGAAATCTTAATTTCACCACTTAAAAATCTTTGTGAGCATTAATGAACCTGATTGGAATTGGAACTTGACTCTTTGATTAACAATTCTGAGCCATTATTTGTTATACCATCCACAGTTCCAAGCTTACAGCACCATGCATTCCCAAATGGTCATCTATCTAGACTCGACATTGCTTAACTTCAGTGATCATATGGGAACCAGTATTTCAACGTCATGTGCTCATAAGCCTGAAAAACATAGGAATAATATTGGCAAAAACCTTGTACAATATTGTCATCGGTTTTTTTGCTTTTTGTAAAAATCCTCTTTGAAAATCCTTTCAGAAGCATTAAAAGAACTTTATGAAATATTTGCTATTTAATTACCTGACAATTTAAATTTCTATTCAAAACGTGAAAAAAATGAGAAAAGCCAAAGAAAAAAGCCATAAAAATTGAAATGAAAAAAATGAGGAAATCAAATAATTGCAATGTACGAATTTATTTAAAAAATAAAATCTTATTCAGGAATAATCATAGCAAATATTAAAATAATAATAATAGTAAACAAATTGAAGATTGGACTGAACAGATAAAGGATTTGTGTGGGAATCATTTCTGTTCCATTCACTATAACATTTTTTCATTCTATAACAGTTTCATAATTTTTTCTTCTTGCTTTTATATTTTCTCTTCATCTTCTATCTCATATTTTTGCATTATTCGTTTTGTGTATTGTTTTTAATTCTGCTATTTTTCATGTGTATTTTGGACTAAAAATAATTTTTTTTTAAAATGTTAATTTAATTCCTCCCTATCAAACAGATTTCATATAATTATTCCTTTTTGTACTCAATGTTATTTTCCTTCATTTACATTCTTTTTCCTTTCTTTTAACATTATCTAACCAGAAATATAAATCTAGTATTCTAAATAGAAATACTTTTGCAATGAATTGTTTAAATGGATGCTGACTTTTGGGCAGCACTAAAATTTGTGTTTGACTCTTTTGAAAACTTTTAAAGGATGAAATATTTTTGCTGATTTTGACGTAATTCTGGAATCATTCTTTTTCATCCAAATCCATGAATTTGTTTTTCTCATGCTAAGTCTCAATGAAATACTATATAAAAGTCATTATTCTTTATTCATAAATGTTGAATGTCTTAAAATTATTAAACTTTTTAACTAGAAAAATCTCAAGTTGACATTAAAATGTTCCACAAAACATTGTTGATTTATTTAAGATGGCATGATCTATTATGACATGTCTCTAATTTGTATTTAGATTGTATTTATATTCAATTTTTCTAGTTCACCTACATCGTATACGATCCATTATTGTACAAAATTAAATTACAATAAAATTTGTATTTTATATGAATACTACCACATGAAAATTGAGATGTAGTAGATTTGGGGGCCCTTGTATCATAGATTCAGAGGGGAGTGTATCATGAAACTCTTTCACCGGCCATGCCTGGTAACATTGTAACATTATTTAAGAGTCAGTAATTTTTGGTTGAACAACTCTGGATTTAGCATTCACAGCTATATACATCACTAAGTTATATTTATTTTTTAATCATTTCACCCCAAGCAAGGCAATAAAATCACTAAGACACTGGGAGTGCAAAAGAATTTAAAAGAAAAACATTTTAAGGAATGAGAACAACAAAAGAATAGGACCTAAGTAGACAAAAGATAGCAATTGACATTGCATTTAAATTTTTGAAGATCAAACTTGGTTGGAAAGCAAGAAGCCAGAAAAGAGTTCCACAAGTGAGAAGCATGATGAAAAAACTGTTAGCATAGAAATTACTAGCCATTTCAACTGTAAAATAAGGAAACGTTGCTGCCAATTTAGTCAGTCAGTTATGTGCTATACGTGGTACACGTATAGACGATTATGTATCTTTCGATACATGACTGATGAGGCAGATTTTTTTCCCCACAGTAGGTTGCCATTTCTTTCTGCGGTAGACCAGTTGCCATCCAAGGCTACAGAACCCAGTCCATCCTGCTATTTACCCATAGCTGGTGGGAGAAGAAGAGGATTCATACCTTTCTCAAGGGTATTAGCATGTAAGTGAATGTAATGGATTCAACTGGAATTCAAACTCAGCTCTCTAATTCCTCAATCCAAGCCACTATCCATTACTCCACTGTGTACTTAAATTCATAAACTCTCAGTACCAAAGTGGAAAGTTCATCAGAATAATTACCATGAAAGTATTTATTTATTTATTTTTCTACCTGGATTTCTGGGATGAGGAGTTCATCATTGTTCACATTATTTACACAAAGACCATTGTCCTGATCTTTGTTGTTGTAATCACAATGTTTTGGTTGTTATGCCCTTGGGACTTCATCAAGTGATTGTCAATTCGGGTAACCTTCAGAGAAATTTCAACTGATGCCTTTATTTAATCTACAAGGATAAATTGTTCTTGTTCAACTGCCCTTATGAATTTATTTTCATTTTTATTTTATTCTCAGAATAATTAAAATCAGGTAGAGATTGCTTAGATTTTGAATAATTTATTTTCCTGCAATATAAAAAAATCCTCCCCAAATCCCTTTATGTTTTATACCTTGATGTTGTAGGGAATGAACTGATAACCCTCAGTATACAAAGAACTGATACATCTCTATTAAATGGACTGGTCTAGTAGTAGCATCTTGTTTTCCAGCAAGAATCAAGACATCGAACTCTCTGCCCGAAGACAGAGAGGAACCCAGAGGAGGCTATCCTGAAGGGCAGAGTCGTGTCTGGGGAGGGAGACAAACCCAACCTTGTGTATACGGGGGATTTTTGCTCAAGCATATGGGTTCGGATTGCCCCACATAAAAATCAGCCTTGTGCCATATCCTCCCTCTTCAGAAGTTCGGGTAAATATCACTTGATTTCCAGCTTCAGATGAACTTGTAAATATCTATTTCTATTGTTTTTGTTTAAAATAAACCCTTATACTTTGTAAGTTGCCATTATAGTTATTATTTTCAATAACCACCCTGAACAAAATTACAAAACTTGATGATCATCATCTTGGTCCCAACACTAACACCTTGACTGATACTAATACTAAGATATTGACTAATAATAACACCTTGAATAATACTGATATTAACACTTTGACTAATACTAACACCTTGAATAATACTAATACAAATATCTTGATTAATACTAATACTACCACTTTGACTAATACACGTTGAATAATACTTACACAAACACCTTGACTCATACTAACACGGATACCTTGATTAATACTAACACTAACATCTTGAATAATACTTATGCAAGCACCTTGACTAATACTAACACTAGCACCTTATAGGGTTTGTGAATAAAAATTTTTAAAAATCTATATAAATTATGATTTTGTAAAACAAACAAATTAAACAGAGTAAACAGATTCAAATTATAGAAGATGCATTTTTAGAACATATTCTATTAATTAATCAATTTCAGATAAAATAAAAACGTCTATTTATTGAAAATTATTAATAAGATATGATATCTCAACTAATACATACATACATACACAGCCATGTTTTTTTAGGCAGGACTGGGATTAATCTCTCACAAGGCAAGGTGGGTCCTACCTGACAAAGGATTTGACATAATGATTTGAGGCATGGTGTTACAAGGCTAGATACTCTTCCTAACACTCAACTTAGACCCCATCTTGAGACCTCACCATAGCCTGCCTTATATATATATATATATATATATATATATATATATATATATACACACACACACACACACACACACACACACACACATTTTACATGTTGGCTCATATAAGAAGCTCATTCATCATTTATAGAGAAACATTTAAAGTGTGTATCAATTTATTAATCTGCCAAGTTTAATCTTTTAAGCACTTATAGTTATTAAGTTATTTGAAATTTGATACTCTTCAAGCAGCACACATTCAACATTGATTTCATTAATAAAATGTGACATAATGTAGATAAAAAATTGTCTTAATTATTAATTTTATTAATCTCTCTTTCATTTTATTTTTGTTATTTTTTATCAGACAAAAAATAATGATCTTAAAAGATTTTTAATCTGATATCCTGTCAACATGAGATAGATTAAAGATTATATTAATCATTTTTTCCATCTCATCAAAAGACATTGTACTACATTTCCAACAATACAATATGCATCTATAATTTAGCAAGAAAAAATAAAAATATTCAAGTGATGAATCATTCATGAGTATGCATTATTTTTTTATATTTCAACATTATTTTTATTTGTCATCATAATTTAATCATTTATAATCAAATATAATTAATTCTGGGGTCAGCAAGAACTAGTGTGTCAAACAGGAGTTTTATATATGTTAACATTATTTTTTTTTGTAATCATAATTTAATCATTTAAATTTAATCATTTATATATATATATATATATATATATATATATATATATATATATATATTTCTTTTGTAATCAAGGAGCAGGTATACCAAACAGGAGTCTTTATATCTTAACATTGTTTTGATTTGTAATCATAATTTAATCATTTATAATCATATATAATTAATTCTGGGGTAAGATGATTTTAAGAATAGGCCAAGAAAGCATGCGCATGTCCTGTCTGACTAAGGGCCAATGATTTTAAGCTTACCACATGATAACAAAAAAGCTTTTTAAAAAGAAATATTTACCTTTTATTCTTGGATTAATTTACATTTATGATGTTGAAGTAAGTATACAGTTTGTTTATTTTAGTTTCCTTGTAATTTCAGTATTTTAATTTTATCTTCATTATAAAAAGACAATTTTTGGGTGTGCAAAATTGACAATAAATGCCATTATTAAAAATTTTATCACAAAGTTAATTTAATATTTTTGTCTGTGATATTGTTCTTCATAACAATGAACATGTTGTGGATTGGAATCAACCCACAACAAAGAAAAGCACATGAAAGGTTTTTAAATATAAAATATTTTTTATTTTCATGTTTTTACATTTTAATTTTTCTCAGTGTGTACAAGTGTTAAAGTTCTTGTGTTAAAGTTCCTTGTTTGTAGTTGTTTGTAAAGATGAAAAGAAATGTGATTTCTTTGTATGTGTGAGAAAAAAGTGGCAAGAGAGAAAGTGAGAAGGAAAGTGTAAGTGTCATGTAGATTGATGAGAAAGAATGTAAGTGTCACATAGCTTGGTGAGGAAGATGTGTGAATCAGTAAGAGAATTTCTTTTAAGCTGTGGTGTCATGAATCTGTTGCAGCATGTTGCTGCTCCTTCTCCTTACTACTTGTCTGGTCTAGAGACTTGGCTTATATTCTCTTCAAAGGGATCATAAAGCATATTTTTTATTGCCAGTGGGAACATGACCTATTGCTTGAAAAATGTTAAATATTTATTTTCAATGGATTAATTTATTAACAGGAAGGATGCACAAATCCTCCAACTCAGAAATCATATTTTTGACATTTGGTGTTTGATTGTTTTGGTATTTATTTACATCTTTACTCTACAAACATATTAATTATAAAATTTTATTTTTTTAATAATTTGTATTTTTCTAAGATATGTTGAATTTTAATTTTGCCATTGCCCACATATAGAAGAAAAAAATGTAACATTTTGTACTGTAAAATTAATAAAAAATTTTATTTATTAAGAATCTTATCACAGTTTATGTTATATGTATCTCAAATCCATTACATTCACTTACATGCTAATACCCTCGGAAAGGTATGAATCCTCTTTTCTCCCCCTAGAAAATAGCAAGACAGACCGGGTTCTATAGCCTTGGATAGCAACTGGTCTCCCACAGAAAGACATGGCAACCTACTGCAGGGAAAAAATCTGCCATATCAGTCATGTATCGAAAGATACATGATCGCCTAAGCGTGTATCACACTGACTGACTTGTTCTAAGGTCATTAGAGGACTAGTGTGTCAAATAGGGATGTTTATGTTGTGGAAGTTTGAAGTGAATATTTGACCTTGTAAATATATTAATTTGTTTGCTTAAAACCTGACATCCCCAAAAGAAGTTATTATTAATATTTTTAATAAGGATATGTATTACAAACTGAAACTCACATTATATACTGCTCATATAAATATAAGTATATCATTTACATTATTTGGACTATTGTCCTCATCTTTGTCGCCATATTTATTACAATGTTTCAGCCGTTGTACACTCCGGCCTTCTTCAGGTGGTTGGAATGTCGAACTGAACCCTTTATTTTGCTCACTGGGGTAGACTGTTCTAGTTCCACGTGCCATGCCTAATGGATGTCAGTTATCAGTTATCTCCTGTTAATTTTCCCTCTGAAAGTTCTCCACTGCCTTAACCAGGTATTGAACTCAGACTCTTTGGGTCCTGTCACTGGATCTAACCAACGCCTTTATCCACTGTGCCATGTGTCCTTGAGGACAAAAAACTTTTACCAACATCATTTGGTTAATACTAATTTTATTACAAAAATGTTGAGTTTTATAATAAAATTCATGCAACTTAAAAAATATGCATTTTTTTTAAAAAATAATATTAAAATATTTATTTGTTATGATATGGCATTTTTTAAAGTTGAACAGTCCTTTCAAATCAGAAAGAAGTCAAAATTGATTGCCATATCTCTTCAGAACATAGATGATCATAGCATAACTTTCTATAATTTAAAGCTCTTTGTCATTTTTATTATTCTTACCAATCCCTGTTCTGCCATCCATTTATAAAAAATTGTCAGGAACTATTTGCTGGTTCCCTCTGTCCCTCTTGTCTTCAGGATGTCCTATGAGTGTCAAATTTTCCAAGCCTTCTTTCTCCATTATGTGGCCCCAAAATTTCAACTTACTGATTCTAAATGTAAGCATCCTTTTTGTCTCTCTTCTTAAAATTCTTTCATTGCTTACACACTCTCTCCGTAGAATTCCCAGCATCCTTCATTGTTGCCTCAAATCTTCTTTTAATCTATGAGAAAATTGTTTAGCATTCACTGACATATAAGAGGGTTGATAGTACATAACGGTTCAGTACTCTTTTCTTTGTTTCTCTTGTCCCAAGTCTCCTCACCATCTGTGAGAAAACTATCCAGCATTCACTGTCATATAGGAGGATTGATATTACAAAGCAGTTCAGTACTCTTTTCTTTGTTTCTGTTGTTTCAAATCTCCTCTTCATCTGTCTAGCATTCACTGTCATATAGGAGGATTGATATTACAAAGCAGTTCAGTACTCTTTTTTTGTTTCTGTTGCTTCAAATCTCCTCTTCATCTGTCTAGCATTCACTGTCATATAGGAGGATTGATATTACAAAGCAGTTCAGTACTCTTTCTTTTTCTTTCTGTTGCTTCAAATCTCCTCTTCATCTGTCTAGCATTCACTGTCATATAGGAGGATTGATATTACAAAAGCAGTTCAGTACTCTTTTCTTTTGTTTCTGTTGCTTCAAATCTCCTCTTCATCTGTCTAGCATTCACTGTCATATAGGAGGATTGATATTACAAAGCAGTTCAGTACTCTTTTCTTTGTTTCTGTTGCTTCAAATCTCCTCTTCATCTGTCTAGCATTCACTGTCATAGGAGGATTGATATTACAAAGCAGTTCAGTACTCTTTTCTTTGTTTCTGTTGCTTCAAATCTCCTTTCATCTGTCTAGCATTCACTGTCATATAGGAGGATTGATATTACAAAGCAGTTCAGTACTCTTTCTTTGTTTCTGTTGCTTCAAATCTCCTCTTCATCTGTCCAGCATTCACTGTCATATAGGAGGATTGATATTACAAAGCAGTTCAGTACTCTTTTCTTTGTTTCTGTTGCTTCAAATCTCCTCTTCATCTGTGAAGAAATTGTCTAGCATTCACTACCATATAGGAGGATTGATATTACAAAGCAGTTCAGCACTCTTTCTTTTGTTTCTGTTGCTTCTTCATCTCTTCATCTGTCTAGCATTCACTGTCATATAGGAGGATTGATATTACAAAGCAGTTCAGTACTCTTTTCTTTGTTTCTGTTGCTTCAAATCTCCTCTTCATCTGTCTAGCATTCACTGTCATATAGGAGGATTGATATTACAAAACAGTTCAGTACTCTTTTCTTTTGTTTCTGTTGCTTCAAATCTCCTCTTCATCTGTCTAGCATTCACTGTCATATAGGAGGATTGATATTACAAAGCAGTTCAGTACTCTTTTTCTTTTTTTCTGTTGCTTCAAATTCTGTCTCTTCATCTCAGTCTGTTTTTTGTCTCCCTGTTGCTTCAAATCTCCTTCTAGCATTCACTGTCATATAGGAGGATTGATATTACAAAAGCAGTTCAGTACTCTTTTTCTTTGTTTCTGTTGCTTCAAATCTCCTCTTCATCTGTCTAGCATTCACTGTCATATAGGAGGATTGATATTACAAAACAGTTCAGTACTTTTTCTTTGTTTCTGTTGCTTCCAATCTCCTCTTCATCTGTCTAATTGTCACTGTCACTGTCATATAGGAGGATTGATATTACAAAGCAGTTCAGTACTCTTTTCTTTGTTTCTGTTGTTTCAAATCTCCTCTTCATCTGTCTAGCATTCACTGTCATATATAGGAGGATTGATATTACAAAGCAGTTCAGTACTCTTTCTTTGTTTCTGTTGCTTCAAATCTCCTCTTCATCTGTCTAGCATTCACTGTCATATAGGAGGATTGATATTACAAAGCAGTTCAGTACTCTTTTTTGTTTCTGTTGCTTCAAATCTCCTCTTCATCTGTCTAGCATTCACTGTCATATAGGAGGATTGATATTACAAAGCAGTTCAGTACTCTTTTCTTTTTGTTTCTGTTGCTTCAAATCTCCTTCTTCATCTGTCTAGCATTCTTTGTCATATAGGAAGATTGATATTACAAAGCAGTTCAGTACTCTTTCTTTGTTTCTGTTGCTTCAAATCTCCTCTTCATCTGTCTAGCAGCATTCACTGTCATATGGGAGGATTGATATTACAAAGCAGTTCAGTACTCTTTTCTTTTGTTTCTGTTGCTTCAAATCTCCTCTTCATCTGTCTAGCATTCACTGCATTCACTGATAGGAGGATTGATATTACAAAGTTTCTGTTCAGTACTCTTTCATTTTGTTTCTCTTGCTTCAAATTCTCCTCTTCATCTGTTTCTGTTGCTTCAAATTCCTCCTGTCATTCACTGTCATATAGGAGGATTGATATTACAAAGCAGTTCAGTACTCTTTTCTTTGTTTCTGTTGCTTCAAATCTCCTCTTCATCTGTCCAGCATTCACTGTCATATAGGAGGATTGATATTACATAGCAGTTCAGTACTCTTTTCTTTGTTTCTGTTGCTTCAAATCTCCTCTTCATCTGTCTAGCATTCACTGTCATATAGGAGGATTGATATTACAAAGCAGTTCAGTACTCTTTTCTTTGTTTCTCTTGCTTCAAATCTCCTCTTCATCTGTCTTGTCCATTCACTGTCATATAGGAGGATTGATATTACAAAGCAGTTCAGCACTCTTTTTTTTTGTTTCTCTTGCTTCAAATCTCCTCTTCATCTGTGAGGAAATTGTCCAGCATTCACTGTCATATAGGAGGATTGATATTACAAAGCAGTTCAGCACTCTTTTTTTTTTGTTTCTCTTGCTTCAAATCTCCTCTTCATCTGTCTTGTCCAGCATTCACTGTCATATAGGAGGATTGATATTACAAAGCAGTTCAGTACTCTTTTCTTTGTTTCTCTTGCTTCAAATCTCCTTCATCTGTCTGTCTCCAGCATTCACTGTCATATAGGAGGATTGATATTACAAAGCAGTTCAGTACTCTTTTCTTTGTTTCTGTTGCTTCAAATCTCCTCTTCATCTGTCTTGTCCAGCATTCACTGCCATATAGGAGGATTGATATTACATAGCAGTTCAGTACTCTTTTCTTTGTTTCTGTTGCTTCAAATCTCCTCTTCATCTGTCTAGCATTCACTGTCATATAGGAGGATTGATATTACAAAGCAGTTCAGTACTCTTTTTCTTTGTTTCTCTTGCTTCAAATCTCCTCTTCATCTGTGAGGAAATTGTCCAGCATTCACTGTCATATAGGAGGATTGATATTACAAAGCAGTTCAGTACTCTTTTCTTTGTTTCTCTTGCTTCAAATCTCCTCTTCATCTGTCTAGCATTCACTGTCATATAGGAGGATTGATATTACAAAGCAGTTCAGTACTCTTTCTTTGTTTCTGTTGCTTCAAGTCTCCTCTTCATCTGTGAGGAAATTGTCAGCATTCACTGTCATATAGGAGGATTGATATTACAAAGCAGTTCAGTACTCTTTTCTTTGTTTCTGTTGCTTCAAATCTCCTCTTCATCTGTCTTGTCCAGCATTCACTGTCATATAGGAGGATTGATATTACAAAGCAGTTCAGTACTCTTTTCTTTGTTTCTGTTGCTTCAAATCTCCTCTTCATCTGTCTAGCATTCACTGTCATATAGGAGGATTGATATTACAAAGCAGTTCAGTACTCTTTTCTTTGTTTCTGTTGCTTCAAATCTCCTCTTCATCTGTCATCTGTCTAGCATTCACTGTCATATAGGAGGATTGATATTACAAAGCAGTTCAGCACTCTTTTCTTTGTTTCTCTTGCTTCAAATCTCCTCTTCATCTGTCTTGTCCAGCATTCACTGTCATATAGGAGGATTGATATTACAAAGCAGTTCAGTACTCTTTTCTTTGTTTCTGTTGCTTCAAATCTCCTCTTCATCTGTGAGGAAATTGTCTAGCATTCACTGTCATATAGGAGGATTGATATTACAAAGCAGTTCAGTACTCTTTTCTTTGTTTCTGTTGCTTCAAATCTCCTCTTCATCTGTCTAGCATTCACTGTCATATAGGAGGATTGATATTACAAAGCAGTTCAGTACTCTTTTTTCTTTGTTTCTGTTGCTTCAAATCTCCTCTTCATCTGTGAGGAAATTGTCCAGCATTCACTGTCATATAGGAGGATTGATATTACAAAGCAGTTCAGTACTCTTTTTTTTTTGTTTCTCTTGCTTCAAATCTCCTCTTCATCTGTCTCCAGCATTCACTGTCATATAGGAGGATTGATATTACAAAGCAGTTCAGTACTCTTTTCTTTGTTTCTCTTGCTTCAAATCTCTCTTCATCTGTCACTGTCATATAGCATTCACTGTCATATAGGAGGATTGATATTACAAAGCAGTTCAGTACTCTTTTCTTTGTTTCTGTTGCTTCAAATCTCCTCTTCATCTGTCTCCAGCATTCACTGTCATATAGGAGGATTGATATTACAAAGCAGTTCAGCACTCTTTTCTTTGTTTCTGTTGCTTCAAATCTCCTCTGTTCATCTGTCCAGCATTCACTGTCATATAGGAGGATTGATATTACATAGCAGTTCAGTACTCTTTTCTTTTGTTTCTCTTGCTTCAAATCTCCTCTTCATCTGTCAGCATTGTCCAGTCATATAGGAGGATTGATATTACATAGCAGTTCAGTACTCTTTTCTTTGTTTCTCTTGTTCAAATCTCCTCTTCATCTGTCTAGCATTCACTGCCATATAGGAGGATTGATATTACAAAGCAGTTCAGTACTCTTTTCTTTGTTTCTGTTGCTTCAAATCTCCTCTTCATCTGTCTAGTATTCACTGTCATATAGGAGGATTGATATTACAAAGCAGTTCAGTACTCTTTTCTTTTGTTTCTGGATCTGTCTAGTCCATTCACTGCCATATAGGAGGATTGATATTACAAAGCAGTTCAGTACTCTTTTCTTTGTTTCTCTTGCTTCAAATCTCCTCTTCATCTGTGAGGAAATTGTCCAGCATTCACTGTCATATAGGAGGATTGATATTACATAGCAGTTCAGCACTCTTTTCTTTGTTTCTCTTGCTTCAAATCTCCTCTTCATCTGTCTAGCATTCACTGTCATATAGGAGGATTGATATTACAAAGCAGTTCAGTACTCTTTTCTTTGTTTCTCTTGCTTCAAATAGGAGGATCTCCTCTTCATCTGTCTCCAGCATTCACTGTCATATAGGAGGATTGATATTACAAAGCAGTTCAGTACTCTTTTCTTTGTTTCTGTTGCTTCAAATCTCCTCTTCATCTGTCTAGCATTCACTGTCATATAGGGAGGATTGATATTACAAAGCAGTTCAGTACTCTTTTCTTTGTTTCTGTTGCTTCAAATCTCCTCTTCATCTGTGAGGAATTCTAGCATTCACTGTCATATAGGAGGATTGATATTACAAAGCAGTTCAGCACTCTTTTCTTTGTTTCTGTTGCTTCAAAAAGTCTCCTCTTCATCTGTCTAGCATTCACTGTCATATAGGAGGATTGATATTACAAAGCAGTTCAGTACTCTTTTCTTTGTTTCTGTTGCTTCAAATCTCCTCTTCATCTGTCTAGCATTCACTGTCATATAGGAGGATTGATATTACAAAGCAGTTCAGTACTCTTTTTCTTTGTTTCTGTTGCTTCAAATCTCTTCATCTTCATCTTGTCTAGCATTCACTGTCATATAGGAGGATTGATATTACAAAGCAGTTCAGTACTCTTTTCTTTGTTTCTCTTGCTTCAAATCTCCTCTTCATCTTCATCTGTCCAGCATTCACTGCCATATAGGAGGATTGATATTACAAAGCAGTTCAGTACTCTTTTCTTTGTTTCTCTTGCTTCAAATCTCCTCTTCATCTGTGAGGAAATTGTCCAGCATTCACTGTCATATAGGAGGATTGATATTACAAAGCAGTTCAGTACTCTTTTCTTTGTTTCTGTTGCTTCAAATCCTCTTCATCTGTTCATCTGTCCAGCATTCACTGTCATATAGGAGGATTGATATTACAAAGCAGTTCAGTACTCTTTTCTTTTTGTTTCTGTTGCTTCAAATCTCCTCTTCATCTGTCTAGCATTGTCTGTCATATAGGAGGATTGATATTACAAAGCAGTTCAGTACTCTTTTCTTTGTTTCTGTTGCTTCAAATCTCCTCTTCATCTGAGTCTAGCATTCACTGTCATATAGGAGGATTGATATTACAAAAAGCAGTTCAGTACTCTTTTCTTTGTTTCTGTTGCTTCAAATCTCCTCTTCATCTGTCTAGCATTCACTGTCATATAGGAGGATTGATATTACAAAGCAGTTCAGTACCTTTTTCTTTGTTTCTCTTTGCTTCAAATCTCCTCTTCATCTGTCCAGCATTCACTGTCATATAGGAGGATTGATATTACAAAAGCAGTTCAGTACTCTTTTCTTTGTTTCTCTTGCTTCAAATCTCCTCTTCATCTGTCTAGCCAGCATTCACTGCCATATAGGAGGATTGATATTACAAAGCAGTTCAGTACTCTTTTCTTTGTTTCTGTTGCTTCAAGTCTCCTCTTCATCTGTCTAGCATTCACTGTCATATAGGAGGATTGATATTACAAAGCAGTTCAGTACTCTTTTCTTTTTTTCTCTTGCTTCAAATCTCCTCTTCATCTGTCTAGCATTCACTGTCATATAGGAGGATTGATATTACAAAGCAGTTCAGTACTCTTTTCTTTGTTTCTGTTGCTTCAAGTCTCCTCTTCATCTGTCCAGCATTCACTGTCATATAGGAGGATTGATATTACAAAGCATTTCAGTACTCTTTTCTTTGTTTCTGTTGCTTCAAATCTCCTCTTCATCTGTCTAGCATTCACTGTCACTGTCATATAGGAGGATTGATATTACAAAGCAGTTCAGTACTCTTTTCTTTGTTTCTGTTGCTTCAAATCTCCTTCTGTGTCTAGCATTCACTGTCATATAGGAGGATTGATATTACAAAGCAGTTCAGTACTCTTTTCTTTGTTTCTGTTGCTTCAAATCTCCTCTGTGAGATCTGTCTAGCATTCACTGTCATATAGGAGGATTGATATTACAAAGCAGTTCAGTACTCTTTTCTTTTGTTTCTGTTGCTTCAAATCTCCTCTTCATCTGTCTATTGTTCACTGTCATATAGGAGGATTGATATTACAAAGCAGTTCAGTACTCTTTTCTTTGTTTCTGTTGCTTCAAATCTCCTCTTCATCTTGTCTAGCATTCACTGTCATATAGGAGGATTGATATTACAAAGCAGTTCAGTACTCTTTTCTTTGTTTCTGTTGCTTCAAATCTCCTCTTCATCTGTCTAGCATTCACTGTCATATAGGAGGATTGATATTACAAAGCAGTTCAGTACTCTTTTCTTTGTTTCTGTTGCTTCAAATCTCCTCTTCATCTGTCTAGCATTCACTGTCATATAGGAGGATTGATATTACAAAGCAGTTCAGTACTCTTTTCTTTGTTTCTGTTGCTTCAAATCTCCTCTTCATCTGTCTAGGATTGTCCAGCATTCATATATAGGAGGATTGATATTACATAAGCAGTTCAGTACTCTTTTCTTTGTTTCTCTTGCTTCAAATCTCTCTTCATCTGTCTGTCATTCACTGTCATATAGGAGGATTGATATTACAAAGCAGTTCAGTACTCTTTTCTTTTGTTTCTGTTGCTTCAAGTCTCCTCTTCATCTGTCTCCAGCATTCACTGTCATATAGGAGGATTGATATTACATAGCAGTTCAGTACTCTTTTCTTTGTTTCTGTTGCTTCAAATCTCCTCTTCATCTTGTCTCAGCATTCACTGTCATATAGGAGGATTGATATTACAAAACAGTTCAGTACTCTTTTCTTTTGTTTCTGTTGTTTCAAATCTCCTCTTCATCTGTCTAGCATTCACTGTCATATAGGAGGATTGATATTACAGCAGTTCAGTACTCTTTTCTTTGTTTCTGTTGCTTCTAAATCTCCTCTTCATCTGAGGAAATTGTCCAGCATTCACTGTCATATAGGAGGATTGATATTACAAAGCAGTTCAGTACTCTTTTCTTTTTTCTGTTGCTTCAAGTCTCCTCTTCATCTGTCTAGGAATTCACTGTCATATAGGAGGATTGATATTACAAAGCAGTTCAGTACTCTTTTCTTTGTTTCTGTTGCTTCAAATCTCCTCTTCATCTGTCTAGCATTCACTGTCATATAGGAGGATTGATATTACAAAGCAGTTCAGTACTCTTTCTTTGTTTCTCTTGCTTCAAATCTCCTCTTCATCTGTCTAGTCCTGCATTCACTGCCATATAGGAGGATTGATATTACAGCAGTTCAGTACTCTTTTCTTTGTTTCTGTTGCTTCAAATCTCCTCTTCATCTGTCATTCACTGTCATATAGGAGGATTGATATTACAAAGCAGTTCAGTACTCTTTTCTTTGTTTCTGTTGCTTCAAATCTCTCTTCATCATCTAGCATTCACTGTCATATAGGAGGATTGATATTACAAAGCAGTTCAGTACTCTTTTCTTTGTTTCTGTTGCTTCAAATCTCCTCTTCATCTGTCTAGCATTCACTGTCATATCACTGGAGGATTGATATTACAAAGCAGTTCAGTACTCTTTTCTTTGTTTCTGTTGCTTCAAATCTCCTCTTCATCTGTCTAGCATTCACTGTCATATAGGAGGATTGATATTACAAAGCAGTTCAGTACTCTTTTCTTTGTTTCTCTTGCTTCAAATCTCCTCTTCATCTGTCTAGCATTCACTGTCATATAGGAGGATTGATATTACAAAGCAGTTCAGTACTCTTTTCTTTGTTTCTGTTTGCTTCAAATCTCCTCTTCATCTGTCCAGCATTCACTGTCATATAGGAGGATTGATATTACAAAGCAGTTCAGTACTCTTTTCTTTGTTTCTGTTGCTTCAAATCTCCTCTTCATCTGTCTAGCATTCACTGTCATATAGGAGGATTGATATTACAAAGCAGTTCAGTACTCTTTTCTTTGTTTCTGTTGCTTCAAATCTCCTCTTCATCTGTCTAGCATTCACTGTCATATAGGAGGATTGATATTACAAAGCAGTTCAGTACTCTTTTCTTTGTTTCTGTTGCTTCAAATCTCCTCTTCATCTGTGAAGAAATTGTCTAGCATTCACTACCATATAGGAGGATTGATATTACACTGTAGTTCAGCACTCTTTTCTTTGTTTCTGTTGCCTCAACTCTTCTCTTCATCTGTGATGAAATCATCTAGCATTCACTGTCTTATAGGAGGATTAATATTACATAGTTCAGCACTCTTTTCTTTGTTTCTGTTGCTTCAACTCTCCACTTCATCTGTAAAGAAATTTTCTAGCATTCACTACCATATAGGATGATTGATATTACGTATCAGTTCAACACCCTTTTCTTTGTTTCTGTTGCCTCAACTCTCCTCTTCATCTGTGAGGAAATCATCTAGCATTTACTGTCATATAAAGGGATTAATACTACATAGCAGTTCAGCTCACTTTTCTTTGTTTTGAATTAAATTTTTCTTGTTTCTTAGTACTTTGTTTTGTTCTTGAAAGGCATTATTTGCTATTCCAATGCACATTCAGATTTCAGTGTCATGTTTTCTATCCTCTGTTAAAACACTTCCCAGATATTTAAGCTTCTGTACTTGTTTGATCTTAATATCCTCAATTTCTTTGATCCTAACATTGGGCTAGAAAATTCTGAAAAGAAATGTAAACAAACTCTCTTATGTAATAAGCTATATAAATGTTAATTTTAAGTTGATATGAACCAGATAAAAAGATGAAGAAAATGTTAAGTTTAGGTTAAGTTAAGTTGCCACAAATTCTAAAAAATCAGACATATTTTCTTCATCTTTTTATCTGGTTCATATCAACTTAAAATTAAAATTTATATAGCTTATAACTGTGTAGTGGAAAAACCATATTTTAAATCAGTTAATTTATAATATAGCTTATATTGTATACTGAAATATAAAATTTACACAGTATTTAAAGTAAAAAGACAGACATGTTCACACAAAAAAGCAACAAGTTTGTGGTGAAAATAAGCTTCACTAGGTGGAACAAAATTATAATCAAGTACATGTGGGAAAATGAAATAAAATCAATAAATAAAATAATAATAATGAATAAAAAAAAGAAATACATTTTCCCATGATGCTAGTAATAAAGGAACAGGAAATCTTATTACTCTACTTCACTTCACTAAATATCCATCAGGTGACACTGTTTAAGTTCTATAAAAAGACAGACACTTCCATCTTCTTCCATCCTCTTCTTTCTCCCCTTTGCTCCAAGATGTAGCAGAATGTGGATGAAGACGTCCCCACTGGAAAAATCTGTTTGTCTTCCTCTTACTCCAAGATGTAGCAACATGCAGATGAAGACATCCCCACTGGGAAGCATCTCCTTTCCTCAGTCAACTAATGGATGAAATAAGTACAAACTTTAATTTGGCCATTCCAACTCAGTGCAAGGCTGACTTGAGCTTGACCATTATAATCATGCTTATCATGACTTATCCTAACTTACATATGAACCAGAAAAAGAAACTCACTCCTACTTTCCAACACATAACATTCAGATGTGTTTTGCCAAACTTCCAACAATGAAGTAAATACAAATTTTACTTTGGTCAGTCCAACTCAGTAGAAGGCTGATTTGAGCTCATCCATTATAATGATGCTTATTATTTACTTTTTAAGATGAAACTGTCATGATATCTATCTTTGACACAGAGAGCAGGGAAGCAGAGTAAAATATGTTTGGATAATGATTTAACCTTGTGGTAGGTCATGTATAGAGGTCTAGAGATATTTTAGTTGATTTGCTGTAATCTGAAAAAGGTCTTTTCTGCTTAAAGTACCCATTCTGCAGAACAGTCTTCCCAAGAATATACCAAAACTAAATGTAAATATTGTCGAATCCAGAGACTCTGCCCGACCTTTTTTTCATTGTTTCAAAACTACATTTTGTTTTTTCATTGTTTCGTACATTTTGTGTTGTATTATTATTATTCCATGCTTATTCAAGCTTCAACAATGGCGACGAGGTATAAAAGAACTTTACGTTTCGGAAAAAAAAAAAAATTAATAATTGATAGCCTTCAATAATTGGGACAAGTGGAAGAACCCAGGCTGAAAAAAAAAATCATTAATTAAAAAGTCGAACATCTAATGGAACGGAAAAGTATTCTGAAGTTTGGACAGTTAAAACTAGTTAAAGGACGACTAAGCATAAAGGAACATTCACTCAGAAAAATCTGGAAGGTGGCGTAAACAAATAACGGCGAAAAAAAAAAAAATGCTGGCCGACTAAAAAAGAAAAAAAAAAAAAATGCTGGCCGACTAAAAAAAAAAAAAAAAAATGCTGGCCGACTAAAAAAAAAAAGCTGGCCGACTAAAAAAAACATGCATGGAATTAAAAGGAGCACAAATACCACGTGTCGACTTTGAAAGGTAAGCGAACTTGTAAAAAAAAAAAATTTGTTTATTTTTTTTGTTTGGTTGCTCAACAATATTTTATAAAGCAAGACATAAAATTAAAAAAGGCGTAAGTTGTTTCAATTTTTTTTTCTGCTTATAGTATATTCGTGGATAAACAATTTAAAAGTATATTCTTTGTTGCATGAACACTATCAGCTAAAAATGGAGGAATTATCCAAAGTCATAGCTGAATTGTTTAAAGCCCAACAGTTGAGTCAAGCTGAATTATTCAAATCCCAGCAGTTGAGTCTGCAACAACAAAGTGAACAGGTTGCCTTATTAAAGAGAACAACAATTAGCACAGCAGAATTATCAAGAAAGGCAAGAGGAATTGAGTCAGCAACGTCAAAGGAACAGGAAGAAATGTATGTCAAGGTTTTGGAAATTCAAAAGTTAACATTGGAGAAATTAAACAACAATCAGGCAAATGAAAGTAACTCTTCATATTCTAATAACATCATATTTAATTCGTTGGAAACTTTCAACTATGTGCCAGACAAGGAAAAACGTTTGAAGCGTACTTTAAACGATATGAAGATATTTTCCACACAGACTGTGAAAACTGGTCGAATTCAAGAAAAGTCAGTCTATTACTAAAAAGCTAGGTACAGCAGAACATAGCAAATTTGTAGATTTTATTCTACCGAGAAAGAACAAATGAATTGGAATTCTCGAAACAGTGAAATTGCTAAAGGAGTTGTTTGGAGCAAATATGTCGCTTTGGCATAAGCGATGGTTATGCATGAATGTCGCTAAATCCGACGATCAGGATTACTTAACTTATGCATCTATAGTGAATAGACATTGTGACAATTTCAGATTGGCAGAGATTACGGTTGAAGAATTCAAGTGTTTAATTTTGCTCAAGGTCTGGTATCCAGTAAAGTGCCGAAATAAGACGTAGAGTTTTGTCTAAACTCGAATCTGAACAAAAACCTTACCCTGCAAAAGTTAGCAGAGGAGTCAGCGGGCCGTAAGTTTAAAGAAAGAGTCTCAAAAATTGAAGAAGCTGGTATTGCTTATATTAAAAAGTGAAGAAACAGTCAAATTACCCATCAGAAAAAATTGGATTAAAAATTCGGCGTATTTTAAAAATAGAAAAAAAAATTAAATGAAAAGAATGAGGAAGGAAAAAAAAATGGTTCCGCCATTTAATTGTAGACAGTGCAACGAAAAGACATTGGGAGGTAAATTGCCCATATAGAAATAAAAATGTTTCGTGTGCCACAAGAATGGTCACAAAGGGTCGTGTTGTAAAAACGAAAAAAGTCAATAGCCGAATTAGTCAAACAAATTCAAATATCAAATCAGATAGAGATTTGAGGAAATATGTGACGACTGAAATATTTAAAAAGAATATCAAATTTCAACTCGATTCGGGTTCAGATTTAACAATAATGAACTATAAAACATGGAAAATTTTAAAAAAAGGCCTACAATAATGAAGTCAACGAAACGCGCTCGAACAGTGACTGGAAAGGAAATTAAATTCGAAGGCGAGGTTGTACTTCCCATGAAATTGAACAGGATAGTTAAAAAAAAAAAAGTTTTCATTCTGAAAAATGGAGAAAACTTGATGGGTACAGATTTTATTGAAACATTCGAATTGTGGGATAAACCGTTAAACTCTTTCTGCAGAAAAGTAGAAAGTAATACGCAAACAAGACAGGACATTATTGAGGAATTAAAAAAAAGTTTCCGGAAACTTTCACCTGGTCTTGGAAGATGTAACAAGTTTGAAGCCAAATTCGAATTAAAGGAAAATACTATGCCAATTTTTAAAAAAAAACGTAATGTGCCTTTCGCAAGTGTAGAGAAAATTAACGAAGAACTTGATAGGTTGGAAAAAAATGGGAATTATTTCGAAAGTAGAATCTAATTCATGGGCTGCGCCGATTGTGTGCATAAAAAGAAATCAAACCAAGTCAGAGTCTGTGTTGATTTTTCGACAGGGTTGAACTCGGTAATTAAGGACTACCATTACCCGTTACCGAGTCCGGAGGAGATTTTAACAAGCTAAATGGTGGAGTTATATTTTCAAAAATTGACTTATCAGATGCCTATCTCCAAATTCCCGTCGAAGAGGAATGTTCGAAGTTACTAGGGATAAACACGCATAGAGGGTTATTCAAGTACAACAGGCTTCCTTTTGGTATTAAAGTGGCACCTGCCATTTTTCAACAAGCTATGGACGTCATGCTGAATGATTTAGACTTTGCGTGCGCTTACTTAGACGACATCATAGTAAGGAGCGAATCGGTCGACGAACATCGAGAGCATCTCAATCAAGTATTTAAAAAAATTCAGGACTTTGGATTTAAAGTCAAAGAGTCAAAGTGCGAATTTGGTTTGGAGAAATTAAGTATTTAGGGCACATAATCAACAAAATGGCAGATGTCCAGATCCGGAAAGGTCCATTGCGATTAGAGACATGCCGACGCCCACTAATGTGGCGATGCTACAAAAGTTTTCTAGGGCTTGCAAATTACTATCAAGCGTTCATTAAAGGAATGTACAATTTAAGAGCTCCGTTGAATGAACTGCTAAAAAAGACAAGGCATGGGAATGGACGGTAGAATGTCAGAAAGCCTTTGATGAAATAAAGAAAATGCTTACGTCCGACCTCTTTTTAACCCATTACAATCCAAAACTGGATATTGTAGTGGCAAGTGACGCTAGTTCATACGGGATAGGAGCGTGTATTCAACACATAATGCCAGATGGTTCTAGAAACCAATTGCACACGCTTCGAGAACTTTGCTCCCAGGAGAAAGAAGTTACTCTCAGATAGAAAAAAGAGGCACTGAGTATCATTTTTTTTGCCATACAAAAAATTTCACAGGTACATCCACGGCAGACATTTTATCCTTGAAACGGATCATAAACCACTGATCACCATTTTTGTTCAAAGAAAGGGTTACCCGTTTATACAGCAAATCGTCTGTTAAGATGGGGAACCATTCTTCTCAATTATGATTTTCACATAAAGCACCTATCATCCAAAAGATAATTCATGCGGATAGTCTATCAAGACTAGTACCGAGGCAAGAAGAAAAGATTCGAAGAATCAATTATTGCAAATATCAGAGCAGATTATGAGGTGAAAAGCATGGTAAACAACATTGTAAGAGAGCTACCGGTTACGCTAAATGAAATTAATTAAAAGAAGCTGAAAGCGATGATTTCATTTAGAAATTAAAAAGCAAAATGGTAGCGAATGACCAAAAGTGCAGGAGATTTATTCAATAGGTGACGGAGTTTTATTATATGGTGAGAGAGTTGTAATACCAAAAAGTTGCAGAAAAGAATACTTCAATTTCATATGGGTCACCCAGGTATTAATAGAACAAAAAGCTTAATGCGAAGCTTTATGCATTGGAAAGGAATGGATGTGGATATCGAAAACATGGTTCATCGATGTAAAGGGGTGTGCGTTAGCAGCTAAGGCACCACCTATAGTATACAAACCATGGCCCAAGACGGATCATCCGTGGACAAGATTACATTGATTTCGCTGGTCCAGTAGAAGATTTTTTACTACTTAATAGTGGTAGATAGTTTTACAAAATGGCCGGAAGTACTATGCTGTAAAAAGCCTACGTCCAATACCACAACAACTTTTTGCATGAACTATTTGCACGGTTCGGTGTGCCAGATCCATGTATTGTGAGTGACAATGGTACACAATTCACTTCTGAAGAATTTAAGGAATTTTTGTGAGTTATATCAAATTAACCACATAACGACGCCTCCGTATCATCCGAGGTCTAATGGACTCGCAGAAAGATTTGTCGATACTTTAAAGCGTGCTCTGAAGAAAGCCTCAGGAGTTCAACGGAAAAGGCGCTTCAGCAATTCTTTTACAAGTCTACAGAATCACGCCAAACCAGAGAACACACTCAAACATGGCACCAGCTGAACTAATGTTCGCTAGGAAAGTTAAGTCAGTGTTTGACAAGCTTTTGCCAGGAAAAATACAGTAAAAAAATACCATGTATACAGCGAGAAAAAGATACACTACCGGAGAGAAGGTGTTTTTCAAGTGCTATAAAAACAACGTTGAGTTCTGGGAACGAGGCATAGTGGACAAGAGAATCGGTGACCTGATTTACATAATTAAAGGGGGCGAAGAATACTTATAAAAGGCACCAAAACCAACAAAAAAAGATTACGGTATAGAGCAAGAAGAGTGTATACCGGATGAGGACGAAAAGATCCCATTGATATAATGTATGATATGTTTCAGGTAGAACCTCCACAGAATACACCTGAACCAAGAAGATCCGGTAGGAAACGGAAGTTGACGGACCCATTGAACGTGAATCCAAAACGGAAAAAATATTAAAATTAGGCAAATGGATCTACAAAAGAAATAGCCATAATCATCAACCCATATAGGAAGCCAATTTGAAATCAAAAGGGATTCCAAGGCTTGGGAGGAGGTGTTGTGTATGATACACCTAATTTACATAAGTGGAGTACCGACCATATAAATATGGGTTGGTACCGGAAGACGACGGAAGATTAAGAGATCGAATCCAGAGACTCTGCCCGACTGCGACTTAGTCAACCCATTCTGCAGGAACAGTCTTCCCAAGAATATACCAAAACTACCTGTAAATATTGTGTACCTTTTTTCATTGTTTCAATACATTTTGTTACGTACATTTTGTGTTGTATTATTATTATTCCATGCTTATTCAAGCTTCAACATACATGTAGGCAAAGGTTGTCAATAAAGAACAAAAACATGTGAAATGGAATGAAGATATATTTATTTTTGGCCTCTGTATATAGAATTAAGGTGAAATTAGTTTTATTCACTTCCCATAAAGTGGATAAGAAACATTAGTTTATTTTATTAACAAGTGTGCCACCCAGTGCAAAGGTGATAATGGCTATGTCTCCATTTACATAAATACAGTAGTAAATACTGTATGTTGGTCTGCAGTTGGATATTTGTCTTTGGCTGTGCTGGTTAGGCTCTTTGTCTCTGGGCAGAGAGGATTCCCAGATGAGGCTATGTTGAAAGGCAGAGTCTTGTCTCAGGAAACAGCTGCTCTACCCTGTATAAAATGGGGTTGAGGGTGAATTTTTGGCCAAGCCTATGAGCTCAGATGCCCCACATTAAATTCGGCTTTGTGCCACATCTGACCATGTGGGACAGTTGGTAGATATCCTGCAGTTGGAGATTCATTGTAGAATTCACTTGACTCACTTCTAGCAGTTGACTACTATGCGCCACTGGCAAATCTTATATGTGTTGTTCTTGTTCTAAGTATTATTGTTCATTAACAACCTCCGTGTGATTATTTTATTCAGCTGCAGACTGTGCATCAACATGATGCACAGTTTGCAACAAGATGTTGTTTGATTGTTAATCTTTTCAGGGTTGAAAGTGCCAAAGACTTAAAGTTGTTAAATCTGAAAGAAAAAGAAAAAAATCATTAGACACTTAAACTTAATTTACATTTAAAATCGGTTCAAGTTATTGGAACACCCTTTACATATTATAAAGAGCTAATGAAAAAATAAGCTAGCAATATGTTCGCTAGTAGAATTTAGTATTTTTGAAATTTATTCTAAAGAAACGATGGGCTAGAATTTTTGTTTGAATTTGTTGTTTGTTTCTTCCTTTCCACTGAACCATCTGCACTGAATAAACCTAACATCTCAAAAAAAGATCTTTTTTATATATATTTGCATAAATACAGGCTTGGATGAAGGTAATAAAAATAACAACCTAGCCTTGCTCTATTTCCTGTACGATATCAACTGAAACCCGTTTAAATGCTTCCTCTGTAAAGAAAGAATAAGCTTAATTTTATTTCCTGGCACCTCAACATCCTTTTCTCATTTCTCCTGATTCAATGAGTGCAAGTATCCATCCATTTAACATTAATGAAAGAAAATAGATTGCCAATTGAAATAGTACCTTTCACACTGTCAGATTTTATTATGCAAGTTAATGTTTTGACAATAAAATTGTATTAACAAACTGGTGTTGGCAAAATTTCCAGGATATATTTCTAAGAGCAAATCTCAGCTTATAAATTATATATATATATATATATATATATATATTTGTGGATTTTTATTTATTAATCTGACAGATTTTTATTATTTAAACGTTATTTTTAGTGGATACTCATACAAATAAATAAATAATAAATGAATAAATTATCTATTCAAATGCAAGTATCCACTAAAAATAATTTTTTATGTAATATATATATATATATATATATATATATATATATATATATATATATATATATAAATTTCTACTGGACATAAAGTGAGGAATCTGTTCTCTATTGTCAAGTAATAAACTGATCCACTGCAGAATTATTCATTATGTCAGGTTTTATTATGCAAATTTTGTTTTGACAATAAAAATTGTATTAACCAACAGGTGTTGACAAAATTTTCAGGATATATTTCTACAAGCAATATATATATATATATATATATATATATATATATATATATATATATATATATATATATATATATATATATATATAGTGTATTACAGCAGATCATCATTCAAATATATATTGTTAAATATAACAGGCATTGAATGTCTATTATGCTTGATCATGAGCCATTCTGTACTTCAAATAGTTGCTTTAATTTCGGGAGAAAATAAAGACAAAAATTGTCCAACATTTTTATGCTGTTCCTTGATCTAAGCTTTCGCCTCACATAAGCCATCTTCTGAGTGGTTATATGGACATTTAAACAGATATTCACCATCAAAGATGATATTCTGTTATGTTGATATAGAAGATTGCTATGTAATGATAACAGTCGCAGAATAACAGATGCAGGTTGTAAATTCATGATGTGATTCTATGGTGCTATGGTGTGAGAGAATGAAATATTAACAACAGAACCATATGTCTAGATGCAATGTAAGGTGTTGTGACTAGTTTAAAATGTATTTTTGTTGAGTGTGCATTGCTTTGTTTTAATGTAGATGACCTCCAATATCTGAAGGTTCTTTTTACTGTGTGCATGCATGAGTATTGTTGTCTTATCAACTAATATCTGCCTAATATTATATACATGGCTTTGTTTTTCTAAGAAATGTTGTTTAATAGAACTAAGATCCAAAAGGTGACAGGTAAATCTATGGGAGATCATGTTTGTAGTAAAACCAATATATGTAGTGAGTTTATAATTAGTATCAGAGATACAATCTCTGAACGGGCATTTAAATTGATAGATATGTTTTTTGTAGAAGATTTAGTTGTGTGGTTGCAGGATTATTAGAAACTATGAGGTCAATTCTTTTAAATTTTTTATATGATGAGCTTAATTTGTTTATTATTATTAATGGGTTTAACAGTTCTACCTATTATGTTTTTGAGTGTTGTTTCATCATGTTTGCAATTATTATGTATTTGGTTACAATAGTATAAGTTAATACTATTAATAATATTTTTTTTTAAAACAGTGTGTTTAATATTGATTGGTGGGAGAGAAGTATGTATACATAGCAGATAATGATGTCAATCGTGTCATGGACTGGGACATTAGTAAATAAATTTTGTACATCCAAAGATGCGATTATTTGGTTGTTTTTGGTTTTACAGTATGAAGAATTTGTATAAATTCATTTGTGGAGTTAATACAATATTTACTTGGGAGGTAGGGAGTAATTAATTTGTTAAGGGTTTTTGAAAGGTAATATACTGGTGTAGGTATTTGGGAAATGATAGGTCGGAGGGGATGATCTTTTTTATGGATCATCCCCTTAGACCTATCATTTCCCAAATAACTTTAACTTGTGGTCATATATATATATATATATATATACAGGTTTTAAAGTTCTGCTGTTCTACATTTTCTATGCTGACATGCATTCTTGTGGTTTTTGCAATGTGACATGGCCCAAAAAATCATGATGTCCCCAAATATATGTAATATTTTCCATCAAAATTTTTGAAAACTTACAGGAAGAGGCAGTTGAAATTTCTGGGGTACATAATGAGGAAGGAGGTCTTGGAAAATCTGATTCCCACAGGACAAATTGAGGGACAGAGGAAAGTAATGTGTAATATATTTGATGATGGATGGCAGAACAGGGTTTGGAATAAATAAGAAAACGACAAAATTTATTAAGAGTTACAAGGGACTGAAAAATGTCAATACATTGTTGATTGAATCTGTAATTAAATATAACATCTAGTCACTTGTTTTCTTTATTCAAAATTCTGACAGAACTTATGGGATGACCTGATATGTAGGGCCATGATTGCCTATGTCCTAAAGGAACATGACACATTAAAAAGAAGAATGATTACCAAGTTTAGTCTGTGTTGTGTGGCTCTCCCCTTTTTTACATAAGATGGACTCGTCCAAAGTATACTTATACTGACAGCGAGAATACCTGCTGTTGAGATATGTTGAGACAGGTTGAGAGATATGGAGACAGACACAAGGTGTTCTCAGAGAGTAATACAAGAGTCCAGAGAGAGAGATAATTACGGCTTTACCTACAGAGACTTGTACATATACTTTCTACTAACCAGCATTCCTGGACTACTAATCTTCACTTCAAGTCTGTATTCTTACGTTTAATACACTTATTTTTCTATCTCAATTTCTGGCGTTGTTTATTCATTTGTGCAGGATTCCATTCACGGAATCCACAACAGTCTGGTTGACTATTATTACTGAGTAGTGAGTCTGATCCTCACTGCATCTCCCATACAAAATTGATGAACAAGGGTTGAAATGTTGTAGAATTAACTATAATATATATAAGAAATACTGATAAATTGTTCGGGAGTATCAGGTCTTATTATGCAAACAAAGAGCAGCATAAGTTATTATTCATATATAAATCCACACATATATTGATTACAGAAACATATATCTAAGTAACACAATATCTTATAAACTTAAATAATATATTTTTTTACATGTTAATATTGGCTCCTTAGTCATTATTAGTCTTTCAGCCATTGGTTTTATTAATTTTTTATTGTTTCAACTTAAACATTCTTCTTTTATCGGTATGTGCAGTGTTCCTTCAGAACATTGGTGATCAGGACTCCACAATTTCTTGTCCTTTGCAGGTCTTACAAAATTTGCTCTCCTAAACTCTGTTCTCCCATCCATTTTTTCTAGCTTGCAGGTTATGCGTTGTTTTCTTCTGTTTCTCTTGCCTTCATTCTGTCCTGTGACTGTCAAATTCTCCAAACCATCTTTCCTCATGATGTACCCTAGAAATTTCAACTGCCTCTTTCTGATGTTATGTAAAAGTGTCCTTTTTTGTTTTCATTTTCTTTAAAACTTTGTCATTGCTCATATGTTCAATTAATGGCATTTTCAGTATCTTTCCATAGAACCACATTTCTGTCGCTTCAAGTCTCTTCTTCATCTGTAAGGAGATTATCCAGCATTCATTTCCATATAGTAGGACTGATATTACTTAACTGTTCATTATCCTTTTTGTTTCCAATGAAATTTCCTTGTTTTTTAATATGTTGATTAACTTTTGGAAGGCATCTTTCACTATCCTAATTGATGTAATGGAATAACCTGTCATCCTTATGAGTGACTACACTATAAGTATCTGTAAGTCAATGGACTACAGAGTCTAGCTGGGATCTGTTGAGTACGACTCAGAATTACTTGAGAACTATCGATTTAGCACTCACTACTGGACTGACTTGCGACTACCTTGTGCATAACTGTTACCTTTATTCTTATTGTATTAGTTTTACAATAAACCTTTACTTATTTTATCCACCGTGTTTTTCAAGTATATATTCCTATTAGCATGGAATATAACACTAATATACCTTTGGATTTCGGTGTCACATTTTCCATCCTCTGTTAAAACATTTTCCAGACATTTAAATTTTTGTATTTATAAAACATAGACTTAACATTACTTTGTTGTATTATTACCCCCAGATGATAATCCCAAGTGGCTAGATTTTCAATTATCACCCTCTGATGATAATAATAGGTGGCATGAGATTTGAAAGAATCCATTTCTTTCTTGGTGACTTTTCATAGCCAAAAGATGTATTCTTATCACTTCTGCCAACATGTAAGTATGTCAGCTACAGACACTGAAGGTGGCTTTGAATTCTTCACATTTAATTTAATTTTTCATTTTTTCTTTTGTAAAATCTCCTATCAATATATTTGTTAATATTTATTTGTTTAAATTCTATGCCTCATTTTTACCCTGGACTCTATATGAGTCCACTAAAATTGTTTGTGAGTCAAATGTACCAGGAGCATAAAAAACTCATAAAAAGTTGTGATACGTGCAACAACTTGTAGCAAATTTTATTACTTCTCAGATCTTCTTTGCTTGAGTTTTCTATTCTCATATATAGCTTTTTTTAATGATGAGCCAGAAGTTTTCTTTTGGATTAATATTTGAAGGGTTTAGGTGCCATTTCATTAATTTTGTATCTTTGAAATCATTTTTGTGAGATAGGCAATAATCAGCTTTACAGAATATTAAGGAGCATTGTCTTATATAAATATACATTTTAACATAAAGCTTCTTAGTTACTCTCTTCCAGTTCCATGCTTTCCAGCCAATTTTGATCTTCAAAAGTTTAAATGCAATGTCAATCAATATTTACTGTCTTCTTGATTACTCTCCTGTTGTTCTTGTTCTTTTCTCTTTTTTCTTATTTTTTCACACGGTAACCCCTTGTGACTTAGTGGCTTTACTACCTTACATGGGGTGATATGATTAAAAGAATAAATAAAAATTTTAAAAAATCAATACTATTCAAAATATGTCTCATTCAACAGAATTTTATACATTTATCTTGTCACCATCACCAACTTTAAAAGGACGAGGTGAAAATTCAAACTGAAAATTGGGTAAGGGGAGAAACTCTATTTATGAATAATACTTCTTCATACTGCTACTTGATTAATTAATGGTCACAAGAAAAGGCGCTCAAATCTGCCACATCCATTTTCTTCATTTTCTTTTTTGTGAACCAGGATTTACAACACAATACCTAAGTGTAACCATCAACTGACACTATATCATTTAATCTGGTTTATTTTTTCCCCCAATAAGAATTTCACAGTTTGGCAAATCTTTTGAACTGTAGGGAATCAGGTATTTATATAAATATAATGCTTAAGTCATATTGTTTGACCATTTACATGATTATCGAGAATATTTGGTTCACTCCTTTCAGAACAAAACATTAAACCATAAAAAATGTTGCTTTTATTATGACTTTAGTTACAGACAAGTGTTGTTTGACTAGTTTTATGAAGTCTTTAGATATGCTTGTTTCATTTAAAACTTTTATGTGATTCAACATCAAAAAATTTTCAAAGACTAATGACCCTGGAAAAAAGAAATATAAAAAATATCAAATTCAAAGAATGGAGAAATTGTTTATAATTGTGTAAAAATATGTTTAATCTCTTTTTTATTCTTTATTGATAATATTCTTTTGCATGAATAATCCAGGGATATGGCCATATGTGTGTGTGTATTGAGGTAATAGGAAAGAACAGTTAGATTAATGATCTAAGACCTTAAAATTATAATTACACCTCCATTTCCAACCTATAAATGAGTAAAATTTTTCTTTAGTTAGTTATTCTAAACATTGATTGATAATGAAACTGGGCTCTGAATTTTAAGTTTAATATTGAAATTAAAGTTTAGGACGTTAGTCAGTTTCGAAACATAGTAATTTCTGTGTCACAATGGAACCATATTTTTAAGAAACTAATTATAATATATATATATATATATATATATATATATATATATATATATATATATATATATATATATAATGTCAAGTACTTATTGTAGACTGAATCAGTTTTTGTAATTTATAAATCACTCATTGGGACTTTCAAAAAGTTGAATACTGATCACTTTAGTAGCAGAAATCCTGTAAAATTTTATATATATTAAATTATATAATTTTATGTATATTAATTGCTAGTATTAATAACTAGTATTATTTTATTTTATTGTATACAGAGTGTATCAAAAATACTTTTACAAACTTTAAGGGTGATTTCCTCACACCAAAATATGAACAAAAGTCCATATAAACATATGTATGCAAATCCATCAAAACATTGTGAAAATGGGAATAAAGATGAGGACAAGAGTCCAATCAATGTAAATAGTGTAAATAGTTAAAATACCTCATCTCAGAAATATAGACACATTATTAAGGATGCTTTCGTTTGTCTTAATATGTCATTTTTTTTTAGAAATGTGTTGACTGAGTTCAGGTATTAAAACATATCTATTGCTAAAAATATCTACATATGAAGAAAAAGAAAAACATAATAGCTACTAGATTAGCAGCTTGGATTGAGGAATCGGAGAGCCGAGTTCAAATTTCAGTCGAACCCATTATATTCACTTATGTGCTAATACCCTTGGGAAAGATATGAATCCTCCTCTCCTCCCCCCACCCACAGCTATAGGTAAATAGCAGGACAGACTGGGTTCTATAGCCTTGGATGACAACTGGTCTACCGCAGAAAGAAATGGCAATCTACTGTGGGAAAAAAATCTGCCTCGTCAGTCATGTATTGAAGATACATGATCACCTAAGCATAGCACATAACTGATTCACTGATATTTAATGATATTTTTCTAATATATAAATAACCTTTCACAAATACAGTTCTTATGTCAAATAAATTGATCAAAATTCATATGAAGTTCCAAGAGTCAACATAAAGAGAGGAGTGGTGGGGGGAGATAAATATCCAGAAACCATTGAACATCTTGTATCAGGTTGAATATTCACTGAATATAAACTCAGCATGACAGAGTGGGCCAATATCTGCACTGAAAAATCTGCAACTTTTACAGAAAGGAAACTGCAAGAAATTGGTATAAACACCACCCATACTCGATTACGGAGATTGGACCTGTAACAATTTTATGAGACTTTACAATACACACAGACAGAACAATCAAAGCTTATTGCCCAAATATCATAGAGACCACAAAGACAAAATGTGCCTCCTTATTGACATGGCAGTCCCTGCAGACTGTAATGTATCTTTGAAGATCTTTAAAATCTATCAAAATACAAGGACCTTGAAATCGAAATCTCAAAAATAAGGACATCAACAATTCCAGTTGTAGTTGGAGCCCTCAGATTGATTGGAAAAGATTCCAATAGACTCATTGAAGGGATTCCTGGTAGCCTATACCTTAAGGAAATGCAAAAATTCTCCCAAATACAGCCTACACCTTATAAAGGGCTTTATCTATGTAAAATATGTGTGATTATTTTTTTTTCTTTTTCAAAACTGCTCAGTGGAAAAGAAAATGTCATGATGCCATTTCTGACCTTAGGTCTCTGGTCGGGACCTGGAAACAATTAAGTATACACCAGAAATCAAAGGATATAAAATAATAATAATAATTTGTAGTTGTAGTTAGAGCCCTCAGTTTGATTAGAAAATGTTCCGATTGACTTGAAGGGATAGCTGGTAGCCCATGCCTTACAGAAATACAAAAAATTGTACTCACAAATACAACTCACACATTAAAAAGACCTTTATCTATATAAAATGTGGGTGATCTTATTTTTTTTTTTTTTACGAAAATGAACAATGGAAAATGTTATGAAGCCATTTCTGAAAAATGAAAGATAACTGAATTTTTTATGCTCACGTTCACCAAAAACAAGGCTCCAGAGACACTCAAGGCTACTGTTAAAATGGTTTTGAAGAATGAGCTATGTGATATGAATGAAAGAGAAAATGGCAAGAAATGAAGATTATGAGGATAAGAAGGATTGATAAAGAAATGATGAGTCAAAACTTAATAATGGAAGAACTGCTTTTGTTTTGGTGTAATTTGCTTCCTAAATCCTTGCCAAAAAAGGAAACGGGGTTTTAAAACCTGGCTGACTAGCCTATCCTGTTGTACTACTTGTAAACTGTACAATTCAATAAGAGACAACTTCATAATGTTGTCATGGTGCTGGCTGATGACACATGATTTACAAGGGTATCATTTAGCAGTGATTACTGTTCACTACAACTCACCCAAGCCCCAGCCATCTGTGCATTTCTAGCTCCTGCTGTCTAAGTTCTAAATTTAAAATACCACTGCTAAAAAATAAAAGAAATAAAACAAGTACTGTGTCCAAGAGACATTCAGCTACAGTGCGTTTGTTTATTCAAATATGTGTTGCATTGTATATGCTGGCAAATATGTTACATTATTTAACGAGAAAATATACAATTGTTTTTAGCATTAATTGCTACCTTATCAAATTTATAACAACCCAATGATAAGAATTTAGGGAAAAATTTCTTGAAGACCTGAATTGCCTGCCCTAATTGTCTTGTTTTGCAGATTATTTATTTATTTGTAAAAACTGCGTTTCTGTTTCAAGGACAGGTAACAATGTCCTAGTCACAAAATTGTGGAAACAATTTTGTAAGTTAAATTTAAAGAATTAGTTAATTGGTTAACAAGTGGTTGATGATGTTCAGTCACCATAAAAAAAAACATAAAAAAAAAACAGATTTATATTATTATGAATTAAAAAGAAGAACAAATGAAGAAAAAAATTAAAATCTGTTTCCATTTAATGAAATAACAGGTGGTTACATCCAGTTGTGTAAATTGTGTTTGCTCCCGTTAGAACTGGTTACAAATTCAACCATTCTTTGTGAGTGTGTGTGAAAGTTGGTTTTACATTTTGTCTAATACATCTGTTGCCTCAGTCTTTCATTTAGTTTTTTTTACAAAAAGATTTATCATAAGTCACAAACTACTACTACTACTACTAATAATAATAATATCTCTGAAAAGGTAAGCAAATTTGAAAAGGTAAATTTTTTGAAAAGGTAAGCAAATACAAAAACATGGAGATAAAAAAAAATGTGTCACTTAAAATCTAAAACTGTCCCTGCTGTGGTTGGAACTTTCAGTCAGATAAAAAATAGACCTCATCAAAAGAAATCCCTGGTTCACCATCTCTTCAGGAATTCAAAAAAACTTCTAACAAAATACAGCCTCTTAGCTGCAAAAAGCTTTTTTTGTTAATAGTTGTCTTTTTGTTTAAGTGGAAACAATGAAAAATCACATCCTTTGCTTGCCCTAGGTCATTGGTTATATATATATATATATATATATATATATATATATCAATAGAGATCAAATATAGATCAAATATGGATTAATCTGACAGAATGATAGGATAAGGAACAAATAAAATTATAAATATTTACTATTTGTTCCTTATTCTATCATATATATATATATATATATATATATATATATATATATATGGAAGGTATAGTGGAGTAATGGATAACAGCTCAGATTGAGGAATTGGAGAGCCGAGTTTGAATTCCACTCGAATCCATTACACTCACTCACAGGCTAATACCCCTAGGAAAGGTATTAATCCTCTTCTTTGCCCCACCCCCCACTATGGATAAATAGCAGGATAGACTGGATTCTATAGCCTTGGATGGCAACTGGTCTAGAAGAAGGACAACTCTGAAGTCAAAACCTGCAGAGGTTTGTTGTGGCACATGGTGCACCAGGTCTCTGTATTCAGCTCTTCAAAATGTGTGGTTGATTCTGACCAAAGCTTTCACCACTGTAATCAAATCATATGTGGGGGTGTCTGGCTGTCGGTTGAGTTGCTTGACACTCATACGTCTAAAGTCCATTATATATATATATATATATATATATATTAAAGAAATAATGCATTTATTTTTAATCCAACATTTTTATTACTTTGTATGTTACTTTTAGTGGATACCGATATTGGAATAGACATATTGCTTTTTATACTATTTACATTGTTCAGACTGATTGGAATTTCAAACCAAACTCTTTATTTTGTCCACCGGGGTAGATTGTTCTAGTTCCATGTGCTATGTCTCTTACAGATGTCTTAGTATCTCCAAGTTTTTTTTGTTTTTTTTTTGTTCACCTCAGTTGTAGCAGTGGATAAAAAGATTGGTTAAATCCAGTGACTTGACCCAAAGAGTTGTGGGTTCAATATCTGGTACTATATACCATACCTATGAACACTAATATGCATGTCCCAATCCTCATAAATACATTGGACTCTATTGTAAGTGGGGATAATATGCTGTCTAAGTAGTCTACCACTAGCTGTGGTTTACCTACTTCACACCACTGGTGAGTATTGTATTTTGTTGATGTTATAAAGATTACCATTTCTTTTTCATTTCTGGTTATTCCTTATTCAGTAACCTTTTCTAGGTTAGAACACCTGGCTACAGCTGAGATGAACAAAAAAACTTGGAGAGTTGAGTCAAAGGGAGATAACTGATACTGAGACATCTGGAAGAGGCATGGCACATGGAACTAGTACAATCTACCCTGGTGGATGAATTAAAGGTTTCAGTGCAAAATTCCAAATACCTGAAGAAGGACAGAGTGTACAATGGTCAAAACATTGTGAATATGGGAACAAAGATGACAACAATAATAAATAGTGTAAATAATTACGATATCTAATCTCAGGAATAAAGAAACACTGTTTTTTTTTTAACAGTTGGTATTACATCTACTGGCACACTCAAGAAAACTTAATAAAGAAAATGTGCTCTCCTGCAGGGTTCAAACTTGTATCCCTCTTTGTAGGGAAAACCAACATCTGATCCAATATGGTGTCTGTGTGGTAGGCACATTGTTTCTTGAAAATGACTGAAATGGTCAAAAGTAATTGAACAAAACAACAAAAAGAAGTATGAACTTTGGACAGTTTATTTAAAATTTTGATCTGAATACACAATACCTTATTTGTAAAATGGAAAAATATGATAGAAAATTAAACAGTCAGTTGTTTTTCTTCAAACTTGTTGGTTACTTATATGCCAAAGGTCAAAGGTGCATAGTATTGTATACAATGGCCTTATCTGAAAAAGTGCAATAATTCAATGTGGTATATGGTATTGATTTTACAAGTGGTTGGAAGACCTCTGGAGAGATGTTGCATCATGATGTCTTGATAGTTGTCTATGGTTCCTTGATGGTCCTAGGCGCAGGATCTTACATACAAATAGAATTCTTCACTATGTCCCATAATTGCTGAATTGAGCTCATGTCAAGTGAACATGGTGGCTACACCATTTGTGGGAAATCTCCAGAATGTACTTCAAACTAATTTTGGGCAACTTAACAACCTGATGGCATAATGCATTATCCTGCTGAAATAACTTGTCATTGTTCAGAGACATGCACACCATGAATGGATACAAATGATCATGAAGCAATGCAATGTAACAGTCATTGATTAAACAAAATGTTAACAGGGACACCCTGGGGAATCTTCTGTTCTTATATCCCATGGAAGCTAAAGAACACTTACCTGAACTTCTAGATATGTATCTGGTACCCCTATATTGAATGTGGATGTGATTTAGTCAATGATGCTTGTCTGGTACTGCAGACAATTCTAGTCAAACACCTGTAGTCACAATCCTTTAGGACGCATGGTTCACCACTGTGCTGTCTATGGTAGGCAGTAATGAGGTATTCTTGGTACACACATAATACTATAGATTATGGGATTTTAAATGACTGCATAATTTCAGAAATGTAATGTCTCATTGATTTTGTACACACTATCATGCCTTGCTTGAACAGATAATTCACATTGTCTTGCCATTGTCCACACTGAATCACCAGATGTCAAAGAATAATCGATATAGGTCTGGGCATTTCCATGACATCAAAGCATGGTGGTGTCAGTAAAATTACTTTTATATACTGCTAATTCATGACACTTGGTATGTCAGTGTATATACAAGAAATGATATATCACAGTAATGGTTAAAGTTTAGATCTATTTTGGACACTGCATTTGTATTAATTCTTATTTACAGTGTCTGACTGTTATAGGAAAAAATACCAAGCATGTAGATTCCCTTAGATATATTTTAAAATAAGACTAAAGGGAGTCACATGTTTGGGCATAGCTTAATAGTCAGAGCAGGGTACTGAAATGTGAAAGGTTTTAGGTTGTATTCCCAGTGTTATTTGTTCAATGAAACTGGATGGAAGAACAAATTAAAGAATATATTCATGTATCTGATTATATTTCTAAGATAAGTAGTGTAAATATTTACACTGTTTACATCATTCAAACTGTTGTCCTCATCTTTATTGCCATATTTACAATGTTTTAGTTGTTGTATGCTCTGGCCTTCTTCAGGTGATATACATTGGAATTTCAAACTGAACCCTTTATTTAGTCCACAGGTGTAGATTGTTCTAATTCCACATGCCATGCCTTTTTTTTTTGATATCTTTGTTTCAGTTAATTACCTTTAGTAATTCAACTATTCAAGATTTTGTTCCTTCTGCTGTGGCCAGATACGGAACTCACAAATCTTTGGGTCAAGTCACTTTTTGGATTACTCAACCAACACATTATCCTTGGGGACATCAGTGAATGAATTTTTGGGACTTATAAACCTAATGTTTCAGCAACCATATTTTTACCAGAATTTTCGATTTTTTTTATTGTTGTTTTTCTCTAGTTCTCTGTATGATTGGTTCCCATATTATATTCATTTCTATGCTTGGCTGGTTTAGGAGATTTTTTTGACCTAGCATATGTGCTGATTCCTTAAGTTTTTGTATTTTTCAGTGATGTTCTCTGTCTATTATTTCAATTTCATCCCGCAGATGGTGGTGATATCCATTTTCCCTCCATGTAAGTTCAGCCATACCTGATTTTTCCATTTCCCCTTGTGTTACAGCCTTACAGTGTTCCTGCATTTTTATCTTAAGGGGCAGTCTGTTTCTCCTTTATATTTCTTGCCACAGCTGCACAGGATGGTATACACACAGTCCTTAATCATGTTCACCTCTATGGTGGTCTTACTTGGACTACTATTTCTTTGAAGTATTACATGTATATGTTAGCAACTGCTGGTGATATCACATCACCAAGCCTTCATCCTGATCCCATTCAGAAGTAGGTTGTTTGTGTACAGATAAGTCAGCATCTCCATCAGGTTATCTATTGGTATACTGGCATATTCTCCTAGAGATGAGTCTGAGGCCAGTCAGTCTCTGACTACTGATAGTACCTCCTCTGTGGGTACCTTGGTGAACAAACTCATCAGGTCCAGGCTCACCATCTCGTATTAGATGGGAGCATTTTTGATTTGTTAGCTGCCAAGACTCTGCATGCCACACTTTGAGTTGACCCATTAATAGGAAAGTCATCATCATATGGCCAAAACTCTGCTCGTTTTGTGGAAATAATCAAAGATCCATAGAAGGAATACATCCACTATTTTACCTGCTACACTTAGTGATGTGCAAAAGAAGATCCTTGAAGGCCAAGTTAAGTTCCATTATATGACTTTGGAGAGTTGAGATTTCTGAGAAACATAATGGGCATCTCATCTTTTAGGTGATGTCTGTGGTGAGATCTCCCCCAGCTATGAGTTAAATAGCAGGACTCTCTAGCCATGGTTGGAAAGTAGTATAAGAGAAAGACAACTCTGAATGTAGGTATTGAAGAAACATAAATGAGCAGCCATGCAGAAGACAAGAAATCACACTGATCTGCAGTGTACTTTCAAGTTGAAACAGCTCTGATAATATGGAGAGAAGCAATATGCAACACAAGATAATAGAGAAACTCAGTTAGATTTTGAACAAACTTCAAAGTGACAACTGTGAATATTGATGTGTATGGTTCAAGCTTGTAGGAACATTGTTATTATTATAAATAAAAATAAAATAATAATAATGATGAAAATTATAAATAAAATAAAATGTAAACCATGTTTAAAATAAATAAAAAATAAAAATAATAAAATTACTCCTAGCATGCAAAAGGGATGGTTTCTGCTAAAAGTACATAGATCATACCAAAAAAATGAGATTCAATCCACTATTTTTTAGAGGGGCTTACCTAAAATTTAAAATCTGTCAGCTATACAATTACTGTTAGCCAGCAAGGTAAAAATAGCTAAATTTTAAGGAATCTTCATGCAGTAATGGGTTAATTTAATTATTATTAATATTATTGAACATATGATTAAACCCATCAAGAAGAGAAAGTCCTTTTGGTCAGAAGTGAATTTAGTTTATAAGAAGTCATACAACCTTCAATCTTTAAGCATATCTTCAAAATTCAGAGGGTAGTGCCAAACTTTTGGCATTGAGTGTACAGGTTAGGGTATAGTGTTGAAATCTGTGGTGAACTTGAGACCCCATAGACATTCAAGGCAAGGACCCTCCTGGAGAGATAACTCATCCATCATGATTGAAGAAAGTTTAGGGTTTGCTTGGTAATGGTGGTATCTTACTAGTTTGGTTTTGGACTGAATTTTATAAGCCAGTCCTTCTTCTACTGAGCCACCCAAGCTAGATCAGAAGAGAGATGAGCTGCTAGGTTCTGGTCATCCAGATGTTTGGAAGTGCAACTATAAACTTTTTAAGTTTTTTAACCCAAAAAAGATATTTAAATTTTAAATATGCTAATTTCTTTATAAAATTTATAAATAAACTGATAGAGCAAAAATAACTCTAAAACAACAAATATTTTTAATATCATACAAAAAATATAAAAATAGTAAAAGTAACACATTTTTTATGTTCGTAACAAATGTAACAGGCTTGGTAAGTATGCTATAAATGTTAACCTCAAAGCATACTTTTCTTGCTATCACATGTTTTGTCTCTGTGTGACTGTGGGTCTTAAGGATGACTGTTTTAAGTTGTACTATTTCTGTACTCAATATTTATATCTTTTGTCGCAGTCTTCTCAAAAATATACCTGACCTTTCCATTGATTACTGTCCGAAATCAAAAAATTCATCTCTGCTAAATTGTAGTCTGCATTACAGTCAGAATCTATTTTCAATCCTATTATTACTGAAATAATTCTCTGCTCTTCCTGCTTCTGCTTCCATTTTAGTCAGCTGATCACTTCCATGTGTTTCGGCTTATGGCCATATAGTGTTGAAATATTGGTTCCCCTATGATTGCCAAAATTAAGCAACATCGAGCCTGGTTTGTATTTAGATTGATGACCACTTGGAAATACCAGGTGATGTGAATTTGGATGTGTAGGTGATGTAATAGATAATTGTTAATCAGAGAGCCAAGTTCCAATTTCAGTTGGGTCCATTATATTCACTTACACACAAATACCCTTAAGAAAGATATAAATCCACCTCTTCTCCCTCCAGCTATGGGTTAATTAGTAAAACTTGTATCACTAAATCATTATAATCTCTAAAAAAAGATTCTTACAATGTAAAAATATTTTCTGTCTTTAAATAACTTGTAAAATGTTGATAAGCCATAGAACATGTATCATGTTTTTACATGGTTAAGTCCACAATTATATATATGTATAAATCACAATTATATATATGTATAAATCATAATAATTTCCAGTGGGATGGAGATTTCTTTCTAGTCTGAATCTTAATTCTCACTTTATTTAAGTGTATTTACCCTAGTGAAAATGTTGGTTTGAGAGTAGTTGAACTAAAAGATAAAAATTTCTACTACTGTCAAGCAAGCATCACATTTCATCAAACAATTTCCACCTGTATAGAAGGTAAACATTGGAGAAATTGAAATTAAACATGGGCAGATAATGTTTTGAATCATACAATCAAAATAACATTGGTGAAAATGGCAACAAAAAGGAAAGTAATACTTAACATCAGGAAAAACAGTTGAAGTTTCTGGGGCATATACTGAGAAAGGAGGGCTTGAAAAATCTGATACTCACAGGACAGATAGAATGCAAGAGGGAGAGAGGAAGACAATACATTACATACTTGGTGAGCATGAATAAATGGATGGTGGAACAGGGCTTAGGAGAAATAACAGAAAGAAAGTTTATGAAGAGCTACAAGAAATGGGAAGTTGTGGAGAGCCATGACTGCCTACATCTTGAGAGGACACAGCACATAAAGAAGAGACAAGAATGAGAAAATGTTTTTTATATTGCAAAAATTCTTCAGCTGTTTTTTTAAACATATTTTCAACAAGAATTTTACTGCTGCAATATGAAACGGAGTTAGAATTGATTTTTTGTCAGTTATTTTGTATTGATTAACTTGAAGAATATGATGGAATTATTTTAGACTTGACATTTTGTTCTTTTCTTGCTTCCTATTTAATTTGCTGGACAGAATTTTGGAAAAGAAGCTTATATGGAAACGTTAATATAGGAAATTAATTCTGCTTCTTGAAATCTGGTTTATTTTTGTGTCCTGAAAATGTAATTCTGTGTAAGTTTACAGTATTTTTGAGTAAATGTCAGCTCAGAGCAATTCCAATGCAGCAATACAAAACTCTGCATAATAACTGAATCAATGTAGATCAGAGGAAACCAAGAGCCAACAAAGAGACAGCAGACAGAGACTAACTCAGTAGAGTGGCTAACACATTGTATATATATATGCTTCTCTATTAACAGTATCAATTGAAAGTTATATGTTATGTTATGGATTTATTGATCCCTCACATGCACACACACACACACACACACACACATATATATATATATATATATATATATATATATATAATATGAAGCCGATATATATATGTGTGTGTATATATATATATATATATATGTATATGTGTATTTATGTGTGTATGTATGGTATATATATATATATATATATTATATATATATATATATATATATATATATATATATATATATATATATATATATATATATATATATATATATATATATATATATATATATATATATATATATATATATATATATATATATATATATATATATATATATATATATATATATATATATATATATATATATATATATATATATATATATATATATATATATATATATATATATATATATATATATATATGTATATATATATATATATATATATATATATATATATATATATATATATATATATATATATATATATATATATATATATATATATTCAAACATGTTTCATTGAATATTAGAGACATTTTATGCCTATTTATTTTATAAAAATCCTTTCTAGTTCTGTCACAAATTTCTTGATGTTAAGATGAAATTCATTAAGGAAGATGCCTTAGTTTTTTATTACTCATGTTCTTTCGATCTCCTCTGATATCATCCTCAGGGCTGAATATGCTGCTTAAGAATATATATATATATATATATATATATATATATATATATATATATACAGAGTGTATCAAAATTACTTTTACAAACTTTGGGGGTGGGTTCTCACACCATATCAAGGACAAAAGTACATATAAACATATGTCCACAAATTAATGGAGCAGAATCTTCGACTCTGCACTAGCAACACATTAATGAACTTGATGCCTTCCTCATGTCCTGCCCACCTGAGCGATTACAGACTTCTAAAACAACTCCTCTTTGGCCAGCTTCTAACAAACAGGTCAGTTGTAAGGCCACTCTTGTGCTTCAAAGACAAACTCCAGGACAATCTTAAGTGATGTGGCATCCCTTTTTCTTCCTGGAAAAACAAAGTGTCCAAGTCAAGGTGCTGGCATCTATACAAAGGTTTGAGCAAGGCTGACTTGATCGAGATCAACTGCATGTAAACATTAAAGAAAGTTGGCAGCATGCTACTTTTCTCAATGCTAACCTTACCTGACACTTTGGCTTTGTTGCATGCAGTAAAGCACATCTATACCAATTACAAAGAACAAGGATCTAAATCTGCAGAGAACATTCTACCATGTTGACGATAACTGGCTGGTTTGCCATTACCATCACTTGAGCTTGCTGAATCTTCTCATCAGTGGTGGAGGTTGACAGGTGTCCTGCTCTTTCTTCATATGTCACACTGGCCACATTTACAGTTCTTGATCCACTCAGACACACCTCTACATGGTAGTGCACTGTCACTGTATTGTGTTAAAAGTGCCCAATGAATTTCAGCCTCTGACCCACCTTCTGATGAGAGAAATCAGATCATTACACTTTGTTCCTCCCTGGTGCACACTGCTTAGAGAGCAGCCATGTTTACACAGTAATAGCAGCAAGAAAATTGCATTGACCAAAACCAAACTTCAATCACGTGACCACAATAGTACCAACTATAAGCATAAAGGCAGTATGACAAGCGTAAAGATAGTTCAGAGCAAAAACATAGATATTTTTGGGCTTTGTGTAACTGTTTGGTTCACACATCAGGTAGTATCAGCAAATGTCTGTAAATTTTCTTGTTTTTGCTATTTTTATATTAAGTTAAAAGAAATAATTAATGTGCTTTTTTATTGGTGTTAAGTTGATTTGACTTCGTCATGTTGACCTCAGTGTCCACTTCTATATTTGCATACACTCTACCTCTGATATTGATAATCTGATATTACCCATAAAAATAGCATACCTTGAAACTATATTTTTATCATATATATATATATATATATATATATATATATATATATATATATATATATATATATATATATATTATGAAATGGACAAAGTACATTCGACCTTGCTAATTGAACGATTCTCTGTGGCTCGATCAGTTAAGAGCATGTCAGGCTAAATGACGGTTCCATATAGGATACAGGTTAGAATCCTGTCGGAGAATGAATATTTTCTATGAAAATTTTCTCGGACATTCAGGCCGGTAAATATTGTTTAATACTGTTTATTATAAACAGAGCATTTACTTCAATATTTGTATCTATTAAAAGAATGTATAAACATAAAAATGTCTTATATATATATATATATATATATATATAAAAACTATAGTACATATATATGTGTTGATGTGTGTGGGTATGTGTGTGTGCATGTATATACTGTGAAAAGGTAAGAAACTACCAGTCAACATTCATGTTGGTCTATATGCTCACCCATCATTATATATGCATATATAACAATGACCATATGACTTTGCTGGTCATGTGACTAACAATGATAATGATACATACATGCATGTATACACACACATAAACATACACACATAAACATACACGCATACAATATTAATGATAATAATAATGGCATAACAGTGTTATATTTGATATTGATAAAAAGAAATGTTTTGTTACATATTGGCAGTGTACTCCTTAAAGATGAAGAAGAGACTTGAAGCAATGGATATGTGGTTCCACAGAAAGATGCTGAGGATACCATGGACTGAACATGTGAGCAATGACAATGTTTTAGAGAAAATGGAAACAAAAAGGAAACTTATACTTAACATCAGGAAGAGACAGTTGAAATTTCTACAGAAGGATGCTGAGGATACCATGGACCGAATATGTGAGCAACGACGAAGTTTTAGAGAAAATGGAAACAAAAAGGAAACTTATACTTAACATCAGGAAGGGGTAGCTGAAATTTCTGGGGCACATAACGAGGAAGGAGAGATTGGAAAATTTGATACTCATAGGACATATGTAATATACTTGATGAGCTTGAGTAAATGGATAGTAGAACAGGGTTTGGGAGAAATAACAAAAAGGTAAAACTTATTAAAAGCTACAAAGGACAGGAAGATGTAGAGTGCCATGATAGCCTACATTCTGAAGAGACATGACACATAAAAGAAGAATTAAAAACAGTAAAAAAAAGAATAAAAGTGAAACTATCAGCTTCACATTGGATGATCTTTAGAAGATGACCAACATGGAACTGAGAGTTGCACTCTTATTCATCTTCTGCATCTTTAATCCGTTCCCCACCAATTATTTTATTTGTTTTTAATATAGTGACTAAGAAACTGAGGAACCTTGAAGTATCTGAACAGTGGCTAACACCTCTACCAGACGTATGGATTGACAATTCAAGCTCGGAAGGACATAAAAAGAATCAAGATCAATGTGTAAACAGGTCTGTAGCTGGTTTTTGAACATAATGTTTTGGACATGTTTATTCATCTGTATCTAAAAGAGACACTTTCAGTAAAAACATCTACGCTCAGGAAAGGGGTTAATTCATTTTTACTAATATATGTGTTAGTAGGATATAGAATCTAAACAAAAGTGGAGGAATTGAAATCAGATAAAGTGGAAAACCTTTTTATTGATAACATGTTTTGCCTTCATAAAATAGTTAAGTAGCCAGTTTCAGATCAGAAGGGACAACATCTGTGTGTGTGTGTGTGTGTGTGTGTGTGTGTGTGTGTGTGTGTGTGTGTTTTGGATATTAAAACCATTAATGTCTGTTTGCTAGGTTGATATCTTCCAGCTTTTGCTCTTTTATTCCAACCAGAAGATACCTAGCATATAAGCATTAAAAACTTTAATAAAGAATCAACACACATGCAGTTTTGTTCTTGCATTCTTTCCAGGTGCATACAAAGAAAACAGATATTAATGGTTTTAATATATAAAAACACACACACACAGATCATTCTGATATGAAGATGCCTACCTACCATAAAAAGGTGAAATGTGTTGTCAATAAAATGGTTTTCCACTTTGTCTAATTTTATTAATATATATTAGTTTGGCCAGAAAGTCCTGACTCACTTAGGAAGTGGAAAGAAAACAACAAAATTTTATAGAACAACACCAACATTTATTCTTCAAAATAAAGTCCATTATTCTCAACAATCTTTTGCCAGCAATCAGCCAGCATCCAAATCTGTCCCAGATACCAGTCCACTGGCTTTGAACCAAAAAACTGTAAACAAACTTCTTTCATGTCATCAAAAGTGTTGAATCAGTGGTCATGAAGGAGGTGTGCCATTGAGCGGAATAGGTTACAGTCACTTGGAGCAGCATCAGCACTGAATGATGGATATGGAAGAATTTCAACATCATCCATCTGTTTGAACTTCTTAATCAACCTGGCAGTGTATGGCCTCACATCTATTATGACATGTCTTTAATTTTTTTTTAGATACACTGTATTTATTTTCAATTTTTCTCGTAGAATTGTTCATCTATATATTAAGTTGGCCAGAAAATCCTGACTAAGTTAGGAAGCAAAAAGAAAACAACAAAATTTTATAGAACAACATTTAATCTTCAAAATAAAGTCCATTATTTTCAACAATCTTTTGCCAGCGCTCAGCCAGCCTCTGAATCTGTCCCAGATACCAGTGGATCACTGACTTTAAATCAAAAAATGTAAATAAACTTCTTTAACTTCATCAAGTGTTGAATCACTGGTCATGAAAGAAGTGTCCCACTAAGCAGAATAGACCATAGTCACTCAGAGCAGCATCGGAACTGAATGGTGGAGGTGAAAGAATCTCAACCCTGTCCATCTATGTCAATATTTCTGAGATGAAGTATTCTAATTATTTACACTATTTACATTCTTTGGACTGTTTTCCCGATCTTTTTTGCCATATTAACGATATTTTGGCCGTTGTATGCTCCAGCCTTCTTCAGGTGATTGGAATTTTGAATGGAACCCTTTATTCATACTTCAGAATGGGATCAGACATATATTGACAGTATGAAGGCTTGGTGATGGGCTCACCATTATCGCCAACAATGGGAAACATATACATGGAATACTTCAAAGAAACTATGGCTGAGATATGTAGATGATACCATACTCTGGCCACATCAGTAAGAAGTCCAGCTACTATTGAACCAACAAACTAGCATTCCTGGATGTATTAATATCTTGAACAGAGCATGGGTTCAAGATATCCATATAACACAAGCTAACATTCACCAGACAATATCTCAATTTCAACTCCCACCACCCATACAGTGTAAAAGAAAGGGATCATCCACTACTTACAACATCATAAGTGCCAACCCAGAGACATATGAATAGGAAATTGTCAGCATAAGCAGTACACTGCAACATAACAACTACCTGCGGTACATGGCAGAAGCTCCTACAAACTGGGATAGAAGGGTACAAGAGGATAACAACACACAAAAAATAGCTTCAGTCTGCTTACCCTATGTGAAGATATTATTGGAAAAAATACAAAAGGTCTGTGGTCTATATAACATCAGGATGACCTTTAAAAGTGATTCAGCACTCTGCAGACACCTCTTCCAAGTAAGACCCCTCCCTCCCCCATAGAGGAGAACATGACTAAGGACTGTGTGTACACCATCCCGTGCAGGTGTGGTAAGAAGTATTGGGTTGGTGCATAATTATCAGGCGTTTTTGTAGGCGAGTTATTTGTTAATAAAAATTGCTGTTTTGTTTACTTTTTAATAAAAATATTATTTTATTTTCAGGTTATAAAATTGTGCTGATAATCATATGCTCTGGAATAATCATTTAAAAATGCTATTGTTCAATTGTTATATTTATTTTTTCATAATAAATATTGTTTAAAAAACGCCTGATAATTATGCACCAACCAAATCTAAAGGAGAAACAGTCTGTTCCGTTAATATAAGGCTGCAAGAACATTGTAAAGCCATAACACAAGGAGAAATAGAAAAATCAGGCACAACTGACCACATATGGAGAGAAAAGAGAGATCACCACTCCCTGTGGGATGAGGTTGAAATAATAGACATAGAACCTCACTGAAAAATATGAAAACTTAAGGAATTAGCACATATGCTAAGCCGCAAAAATCTCCCATGCTGGCCAAACATAGATATGAATACAATATGGTAACCAGTAATATGGAGTTCTAGGGAAAATCAATAACAACAACAAAAAATTGTAATATGAGCTCTTGTAAAAAATGGTTACTGAGACATTAAGTTTATAAGTCCCAAAAATTCATACACTGATGTCCTCGAGGCTCAGTAGATAAAAGCATTGGTTAGACCCAGTGACTTGACCCAAAGAGTTGTGAATTCAATACCTGGCTACTGCAGTGGTGAACAAAAACATGGAGAGTTGAGTTAAATGCCGAAATAAAGGGGTCAGTTCAAAATTCCAATCACCTGAAGAAGGCTGGGGTGTACAATGACCAAAATGTTGTGAACATGTCAAAAAGATGAAGACAACAGTCTGAAGAATGTAAATAGTGCAAATAACTGTCCATCTGTTTCAACATGTCCTTAGTCCACCTGGCATTGTGTGGCTTTGCATTGTCTTGCTGAAGGATACTCCTTTAGTTTGTCGTATATGCAGTCTAGCTGCTGGCTATAGAGTTTAGTGTTGATGGTGCATCCATAGGTAACAAACTCCAAATGCAGTACTCCTTAGAAATTTCACCAGACAGAGATCAAGATTTGTTGTTTGTTCCTGCTTTCTAAGTGATCCAGGACTTTCTGGCCAACCTAATATATATATATATATATATATATATATATATATATATATATATATATATATATATAGAGAGAGAGAGAGAGAGAGACGGAAGATGGCAATTGATATTACATTTAAATTTTTGAAGATTGTAGTTATCAGGGAAGCCAGAAATCAAATGAGAAGTGTGAGAAAAGCAAGTGTTAGAGTAGAAGTGGTGGTTGCATGAAACGTTAAATTTATTAATAAAAGCTTGAGCAGAAAATGAAGCTTTAAGACTCCTTTCTGCCATCAATCAGCATTGCTGATGCTAACTTCTAGGAGAGTGATTCATTGTGCATTCTCAGGCTAACATTCTCGGCTGACATGAAGTGGAAAGAGTATATTGAATCCATTGCTAGGTCTGCTACTAAAAAGTTGGTTTACTGTGTCATGCTAAACAATTTTTCTCTCCAGAATCTATCTTACATATTTATAAGTCTACCATTAGTCCATGCTTTGAATATTGCTGCCACATATAGTCTGGTGCTCCTGCGATATATTTAGAGATTCTTGATAAAATCTAAAGATGAATCAGCAATATTATTGATGCTGACCTGGCATCACAGGTTCAGGCACTTTCCCACCACCACAAAGTTGCTTCTCTGTCCCTTTTCTATAAATACTTTTCATAGTATTTGTTCAAATGAGCTCTTAACTATGGAACCTAGACTTTATGAATTTAAGTACGGTACTAGATTAGCAATTCATCAATTTACAGTTGAATCAGCTAAATGTAACTGTAAATTCTATGCTAAGAGTTTCTTTTCTAGCACTTCTCATTTGTGGAACACTTTTCCAGCTCCTTGCTTTCTAGTCAGCTTTGATCTTCGAAAATTTAAATGCAATGTCAATCGTTATTGACTGTTTTTCTGATTACTCTTCTATTGTTCTTGCTTCTGTTAGATAATAGTTTCAGACTATTATTTTTTAGTGGTAGTGTATTTTAATTCAGACCTTCTGAAACTGACTTTTGTCAAATGGTAGACAAACAAAACAGGAATGTTGATTTTGACTGGCTGAGATGAATATGGGAATGTTAGAGAGATAGAAAGTTATTTCATAGAGTTAAGTTTTATGTGTTGAAGAATGCAGATGTGTTATTTTCATGTATGAAAACTGCTCCCCGGTGGGGTGGGATAGCAACACCACTGGCTAGTTAGATCAATGTGTTTAATAAAGTAGTAAATTAAAATCCCTTTTATTGAAGTTCTCATTTTACCTCTGAACAAACCAACTAGTGATCACCAAACCAAAAGAACAAAGAAAAGAAAGGAAGACAACTTTATTATGATCACCTCAAAACCAAAAGAGTTCCCCAGAAGAGAGGGAGAATGCAACATATGAGTGAATCAAAACTGCTGTCTCAAGACCTCTCCAGAATGAAGGGGGTTATACAACACTCCTTAATAATGTTTCTGTTTTCTAATTCTTTCACACTCAGTAACCCCTTGTATCTTAGTGGCTTTTCAGCTTTGCATGGGGTGAATTTGATTAAAAAAAAAGTTTCCTATTTCTTCCTTATCTTATCATTCTGTCAGATTCCAATCGATATTTGATCTACATTTGATCCCCATTCATATATATGTCTGTGTATGAATTGGAATCAAATATGGATTAAAATCTGACAGAATGATAAAATAAGGAACAAGCAAAAAATGTTTATACATTTAACATGTTTCAGTTTTATTTAAGCTTCATCAGAAATATTTCAAAATGAGTTAATGAAGATGTGTGTGTGTTTTAATTTTATGAAATTTTCTTTGTAGTATTCAGTTTTGCATTGGTATTTTAATTTACCAAAATGCCCTCACCCTCTGTCTGCCACTATAATTGATATTTTATAATGCCACAATGTCTATCATGCAAAATGCATTCTTTGCATTTGTTAGCATCTAAAATCAATCAGCCTAATTTCACTTGATATGCTTACAAATGCAGTATGCACTGAGAAATCGATTCATACACTTTGAGAATCACAAGAATCCTATCAACATACAATCATTTCTCCAGAATTTGAAAAATGCCATTTTGTTTTCAAAAACAAAGATTCTCTGTATATGTGCATTTAATGTACATTCAATCGTATATATATATATATATATTAGTTAATCTATGTGTATGTGGGGGTGTGGGGGTGCGCATGCAACAGAGAGAGAGAGAAAATATATATATATGTATTGCTGTGTATATATATTTTTGATAAATGAAATATTTATTTTTGTATATGCTATTGAGAAAGCATGAAACTAAAGTATTGTATAGCATACCTAAGCATGCCAAAAATGTTTAGAATTTCTTTTGGCAAAGTATAATGTAATAGAAAAGAAGGAAACACTTTATTAATAGTTTAGTTTGGTTTATTTTGTTTTACCACATATCAGCCTCAATGGGTTACTTAATGCCAAAAGATTTTTTGGATAGGTTCGTATGAATAGAATATGTATTCTTTGTAAGAAATCACTTTGTAGATCAGGTTTCGTTGATGTATTTTTGTAAAGGGTTTTTTGTTGAGAGACAAATGTATTGTAGGTAATTTTTTTTTCAAAAATGTATTGCTGGTAATATTTCTTTTTTTTTTCAAAAATGTATTGCTGGTATTTTTACTATAAAAGTCTATTTTTATACTTTCAAAGAGTTAACTATCTGCCCACAGCTGGGGCCCTAACAGGCGCTAGCACCCCAGGTCAGGGTGAACCTGAGAACAACAGCAATTAAGAGGTGGTTTCACATTCCTCAAAAAATCCCAATCAGAGGCCTTGCTACCAGATGTAGTTTATGGTCATAACCAGGATCACTGTATTAATGAATTGAGACTGTGAAATTCATAATTTCACTAAATGTTCAAATATTAGCTTTTTCTCGGAAAGGAAATTTTAGTTGGACTGAAAATATTTCTGCACCTCTCACATATTTAATACCAGTTTGATTAAACACAAGGGATATTTTTTTTATTTTTTAGTAACTTTTCTTGTTTACATCCAAGAAAACTCTCTGTGTACCATGTCCTGAAAATTTTTTTACAGTTTTAGTTTTTAAAATTGACATTATAGCATTTGGGTATTAAAATGATATAATTCATAAGATGGCATAAAAGCAAAATTCTTCATTGGGCTCAATGTATCTGAGATTGCATATAATCTTACTTATTATAAAATGCAGATTGTGTGTGTGTGTGTGTAACGTTTATATATTGGATCGAATTTCCTACATTTTTTAGCCGATTTCAACAAAACTTCACAGGACTACATAAAATTACCTTGTGATGGTTCTAATGGTGCCGAAAATGGGAAAAACACAGTTGTTTTTTAAGAAAATCAATTTGAAAACACGATTAAGACACATCGTGAGAATGAAAGGGGGACAACTCACCCACGAAAATGTAAACAAAAGAGCATAGCATGATGAAAAAAAAGCCGAACTTGACGAAAACAAAATTTTATCGTCTAATGTTCATATTATTATTAAAGAGGAAAGATCAAAGTATTTTGGGGGTATTTTTTTACATTTTTTAATCGTTCCTAGCACGTCTGAAATTTTCGTTAAAAATATTGTTTTTTTTTGGGGGTCAAAAAAAAGGACAGATAATCAATCATTTTCAATCATTTTTTTCGATTTGATAAAAAAGATTAAAATCTTACTTTGATATTCTTTTAAAAATCAATTATCATTTTTTTCAAAACTGATTTTAATAAAAACAGAAATTATACTGTTTATTTAAAATATTTTGAACCAAGCTTAACTTAGCTTCTGCGCCGGAAAAATGTAATTTGAAAATAAAACAAAGCAGGTCATAACCTTTCGCGTCGCTTGACGATTGACGAAAGGCACATTCATGACGTTTAGATAACTTACGGGAGGATAATTCTTTCTACGGATGGAAGGAAGTGAAATTATTTAAGTGAACAAATTATTTACCTCGTTACTTTTAAGGAAAACTTTCAGTGCTCTAATTTTTTATTTTTATTTTTTTTTTGTACTTAGCTTTCATTTTTACGTTTACAATGCTTTATGGAAAATATAAAGAAATTAAAAAATAAGACTGTTAATAGTGAGATTAAATTTCATAAGAAAAAGGTATCTAATTAATTTAGGTACCTTTCTTATGAAATTTTATCAGAAGTGTACATAAAATACTATAATTTTATGTACATTTATTACATTTCACTGTGTTATTTTTATTTCCATTCATTTTATTATTAATTTTGATATTTCATTTATGGAAAAATGTCATAACTGAGATTAATATAAAAATAAGATCATATAAATTAAAGTTTAGCAGTAGTTAAATTTCATAAGATGATACTGTTACTTGTAGGTACTCTTCTCAGTTGAAATTGAAAACTCAAATTAATTTCTCCATACGTGTTTCGCAAAAGTAAAGGGCTTAACAGTGGAGAACAATGCTGAACTCAAATAATGCAACTAAATTGTATTCTGGTTGGTCTTCTGTACTTGATAATTACTGTCCAACTATAAACACAAAAATTACATTTCTTAATTACCATGGCTAATCTGATTGGTTCAAATTATACAATTTTCAAAGCACTAGACAATGACAATCTCACACGGACATTTTGAAAGGTTGATGTTGCTTTTAACTAATGTTAAAATATTTTTAAAAATTCAATTTAAAAATTTTTTAAAATCTTTTAAAATTAAAGAAATAAGAAATAATTGTATTAAAAAAAATTCAATTTTCATTGAAAAATTTTTGCTTTCAGAAAATATTGTCCATATTCATAAAAAACAAATTAAAACAAATAAAAGCATTTGAAACTAAATAATATATTTGTTTTATTGAGTTTTGTATGTTACAATTCACAGTTGATTTTCAGGTACGTTGGCCAAAAAAAAAAAACATGATTTGCATTCTTCAAAGCCTTGTGCTTTTAAATATTGTAATCACTAAAACCGATGGTCTCGAATTTCTAGAGTTTTTCATAAAATTAGTTATGGGGGTGTTAATAAATATAAAAAAAATATTTCTGCCATGACTTTAATAAAAAAAAAACATATTTATAATAATTTTGATCATCTGTGAATAGTTTCTGAAAGTTTCATTAACATCTGACGATTATTTTTTTTTGCAAGATTTTCCAAATTAATGTGTGTAAATACAAAAAAAACGCGCTAAAAATTATCTATGTTATTTACTACCCTTTGTTGCGACAAAGAGAAACAAGGTTTTTTTAAATCAAAATTTAGAATATTCTAAAAAGATGAAAAAATTTTTAAAAAATAATTAAAAAAAATTTAGTCTATCCTCTTCATAAAAAAACATAAGCATTTTGACGATAAAATTTTGTTTTCATAAACTTTGGCGTCTTTTTTCATCAGACTATGCTCTATGTTTTAGCGATTCCGTGGAGTGACTTAGGTTAAAAAACCCAGGTTGTTTGTGTGTGTGTGTGTGTGTGTGTTCCTTTATATATGGGATTGGATTTCTTACATTTTCAGCCGATAAAACAAACATCCACTTTTTTTTTTTTTGGTAGTATTTCTTATTGTCTTGCACACTTTTTTCTTTATTTATACATACAGAATGCTTTAAAAATTCCATTTACAAGACAATTGTTTATAATAAAATTCTATTCACCAATCGATAGACTCATAATGATTGTAAACAATGTTTTTGTTTGAATTTGGGTTTGACCAATTCGTAAAAAAAAACAAAAAAAAACTAATTAACACATGCGTGTCCGTCAACCTTAAACAATAATCTTTGTCAATTTTATTTTTCAGTCTTTATGATGGTTGATACTTGATCTATCTCTTACTGTTACATCCCCGGGCAACGCCAGGCTCTACTGCTAGTCCTATTATAATTGTGCTTGTCCATCCCTTTGTTAGTTAGCATGACCGTGATGTCCTGTCAATATCTCATATATAATGAATTATTCCATGTTTTGCCTGCATGGAAAGAGGGGAAAAGACATGACTTGGTTTCAGTGAGAAAATGAAAGATATAAAAAAGAAAGGAAGATAGAAAATCAGATTAATATACTGATAACAACAGATACTACAATTTGATATCAACCAGAAGGCTGAGCAATGATGGCAACTGTGATAACTGCGCCATTTTTCAGATACACAGCATTGAACGATAAAACCGAGTAAGCAATTGGCAAAAATCCAATTAGCATAAATTAAATAAAATAACATTGCTGAATTATTTTTAAATTATTATTAAGAGAAATGTTCATAAGACAAGGATTTAGCTAGAAAGAAATAAATAAGGGAAGCTAAAACTGTTTAATGTCTCATAACTGTACCTTATAAATAACTGACTATTCCATTTGTTTTATTCGTGTAGAAAGAAGGGAAAAGACACTAATTGGTTTCAGTGAGAAAAAGAAAGAAAGAAAGATAGAAGTGTTTAAAGCTCTTTCAGTGAAATGGAAAAAGTTGTCAATTTCAAATTTTCATTTCTACTGACTTCTTAAAATAATGACCAGTATTCATATTCATGATTGTCATTGTAATATTTTGTTAAAGTTGTTAAGTTCAAATATTCAACAATGTGATAGGGGAATTTCTATGGATATTTTGTTGTCACAGAACTCGTCATGAGCTTATTCAATGATTAAGTTAAGATTTAAGAAAAATATTCATCAAGAAATTTAAATAGGAAAGCTGTGAAATTTTCATGGCTTTTTCTGGTAAATATTATTATTTCTTTGCATGCTGTCATTCTTAACAGATGACTAATTTAGCATAGTTTTAAGTAATTAAAATAATCATATACATACATACATATATATATATATATATAGATAGATAGATAGATACCTCTGCAGAAATGCAATACATAAAGTTTGAAATAAATTTTAAAAAGGGAAAACTCTTTCTTGAAGCTTTTATTTTTGTTTTAATTTCAAGTTAATAGATTAAATTTAATATTTCCAATATACAAAATATTTTGCTCTATTTCAAATCTAATTGGCTGGAAGGAGTTTTTGTTTTGAAACTATTGATTTTAATGCCATTTTTAGCCATTTGTCAGCTCTTTATTAAAAAAAATCTTTCAAAAATGAAATATACTTTACTGAAATTTTACCTGAGGAATATTAGCTTATTTAAAGTTTAATTAATCTAATTTAAAACAAATATTAGATACTTTTAGTTTAAAATATTGCAGAAATGTACTTTTAACATGGAGAGAGGTGTTTATTTAAGGTGTTGACTGGTTGACAGCTTGACTGACAAATAGAAATTCATCTAATTGTTTTCTATGGTGGACATATCTGCAAAAATTAAAAACAAAAAATGAGGAATATAATATGACCACCACTTTTATATAATTTGTAACTACATAGATCTCATGATTGTGAGGAGTAAATCATTCATAAATAATTAATTTATAAAAAAATATTACAGTAATAAGACAGATTTTGATATTTATTTTTTAATGAATAAATATTGAGATATAAATTAAAAACATAAAATAAAATAAAAACTAAAATAAAAATAAATAAAGCAATAAAAAGAAGCAAATAAAAATAAAGAAAAGAATAGTACTTCTGTTATACTGCTACCTCCTTTCTGGACACTATCTTTCCCCCAAATTCTTAGCCAGTGCAAATAGTTGCCTAATAGCCCTTTGGGCAAGACTTCTTTATATGACAGATGTTATGATGATAAATTATTAGCTGTGACTAAATGACAGACATATAATTTAAAGAGTTATGCTCAATTCAAGTTCTGTTAGCATAAATAATTGTGCTCTAGTTTAAACTGTAAATATTTTAATAATGTTAATTATTCATTGTCAAAGTATTTCAGAAATCGAGTCGTGTTGACCTCTTCAAACAAAACAAAAAAGAAATATAACTCCGGTAACATTTTAATTAATAGGAATCAACAGATAGCACTAAGAGGAGAAACTGCTATTAAAAAAACTAACAAAAATAACAATAAAAGATCTAACAAAACAGAGTATGAACAATTGATTTTTTTTAAACTTATAATGGACTCTGCCTAAGTTCTAATAAATGAAATACTAACTAACTTTAAGAACTTGCTGGATAGAATCAACCAACAATTTAAAAATTTGGAGTTAACCACTTATAAGAGTTAATATATATATATTAATTAATCTAATTTGAAACAAATATTACTTTTAGTTTAAAATATTCCAGAAATGTATTTTTTAACACAGAGATAGGTGTTTATTTAAGGTGTTGACCACTTGACTATATAATATATAATAACTTTATAACTAATATCACTTAGTTAAACATATATATATATATATATATATATATATATATATATATATATATATATATGGTTAAGTTTATAAGTTAAATTTGCAAAAGAATTCCTGATGAAGCTAAAATAAAAATGAAACATGTTATATTTATAATTGTTTTCCTGTTAGTTTCTTTTGTAATCGTTCTGTTGGATTTAATCCATATTTTTTCAAATCACACATACACATCACATATATTAGGTTGTTTGCAAAATAATGTCTGATTTTAGAATCAACTTTTATTCCTGAATTAATGTATTTAAACATTTCTGTCATTGAGTTACCAGATTATTTATGTCTTTAAGATAATGCTCTAATGGTTTGGATGTGAAGAAATCTTTGAATATATTTTTTGCATCTTTTTTGCAATGAAATATCGTTTGGCTTAAAATATTGTCAAGATGCTTAAAAAAGGAGTAGTCAGTGGGCAAGATATCAAAGGAATATGGTGGATGTGGCAAAGTTTCATATCCTAAGTTGGTGATTTTCTGCAGTGTCATCCTAGCAACACCTGGCTGAGTTTTGTCAGGAAGCAGAATTGGACCATGTCGATTAACCAGTGCTGGTGACATTTTACTTAACTGAATATACATTTCATCCAGTTGCTGGCAGTAAACTTTGGCAGTGATGCTCTGGTTAGATTCCAAAAAGCTGTAATGGTGGACCACCAGACAGTCAGTCACCATAATCTTCTGTTGGTGCAATTTCAGTTTCGGAAAGTGTTTGTGATCCAATCATTTACTTGTCATAAAAGAACCATTTCTCATCTTAAGTCACTAGTCAAGAAGTGGATCATTGGAATTTCACCAATGCAGCATCAAACACACTTGAAAATGTTGAACTAATTAACTTTCACTGATTTCATGTTGAACCTATTTATCAAGTTTCTTCACTTTGCCAATTTTCTTCAGATTGTCTGATATTTTTGAATACATTATCTGATATATTTCTCTGACATGGGTTTTTTTCAACTAGTGTGTCGATTGTCAATTGCAGATTAATGTCCTCCATCACTTTGATCTTCAAGACTCATATCCTCACTGTGGAATTTCAGATACCAGTGAGATAATGTCCAATCACAAGTGGATCCTTCAAATCATGCTCTGTTAATGTTGGCAGCAGTTTGGGAAGCATTATGACCAAGCTTGAACTTATGCAAAAAATGTAAACTCATCTCTTTTTTTTTTTCATGTTCAAAATGTGGAGTATATAATGTTTTAAGTTAAGTTTTGAAAATGATTAATATAAATGAGGACACTTTAATCATTAGGAATAAGGAATATATTTTTGTACAACTATTATAATAATGTATTAAAACACAAAAGGTTTATTCTAAAGTCAGACATTATTTTCCAAACAAGTTAAATTCTGAAAGAGATTGATATAAAATTAGCAAAGAGGATATGTTAATCAGTAGGAATGAGGAATATATTTTTGTGCAACTATTATAATAATATATATTGCTATTGGCTATCTTGGCAAACAAATTTTATGCTATATGGATATAAATCATGAAATCATTTAGTTTGAACAAATTGATCCAGATGCATATGTTTACTCAATAAAATCTGTTATAGACTTTAACTCCTTTAATAGTATAACTCTTAATAGTATAAGGATTGCTCCACTCACACACAGAGGCACACACACAATTTCTTGTGCATTGCGATGAAAACTATTTTACCAACTGCTCATATTTCAGACGTGCAAAATTAAAAACTTTTATACGAACTGCAAGAAAAGATCAATGAAATATATTACTAATAGCAACTGGGCTGTTTTAATATGACTTGCATTTTGATAATTGAGCTTTTATTTGTGAATCATATTTTTTTCTTACAATTGTCTAGAGAAAATTGATTATGTGTAGCTAGTTGAATTTTGTACAGTTTTTGTTGAGAATTATCAATATTACAGTGACTGGCCAACAACAAGGGATTCAATAAACCAAGATGAATGGATGTAATCAAATTCTGGAGGAAGCAAGTCTGCAGACAGCTGTTCAGATCTACTTAAGTAGTGGCAGATGAATCCATTAGCTGATGTAACTGTATGAGCTGGCATTTGGCAGCCATGTTAAAAATGGCTGACATTTGCATTACCTGAATCTTAAAGATGGTAAACAATGATCTGACAAAATATCAGCTATAAATATTTCAGATTAAAAAGATAATTGCAAATGAAGTTTATTATATAACTTGATTTTCAGGTGCTTATTAATAGTATATTTTGGTATGAATTATTTAGTAGATAAAGATATAGACATCTCAACATAGTTATTGACCTAAAAGATTTAAGCTGTTCTCACAAATGTGCATTAACTGGAAACATCCCAGCATATTTCAGAGTAAATGTCAGTATGTACTTTCCACACAGTACAGTAAACCAATTGATTTTTTTTTGTTTGATTTTTGAGATGAGGAACTGTCAATATATGTTCATTTATTCAGACTATTATTCTTATTATTGCTGTTTAGTTATTTTCCTTCCTTGAGTAAATTATCTAAACACTCATTACACACATCTATAAAAAAAACTTACACGAAAGACTGTATACACTTTACTTATTCTTTATCATATCATTCTGTCAGATTTCAATCCATATTTAATCTACATTTGAACCAGCACTCACAATTTTACTCAATATTACTGTCTCTCATTTCTCCAACACCACAATACAACCAGATAATAATAATACTTGTTTTGTTCTTTCCATGTCTTGCCATTTCTAATTTTTTGAGTATTTTTGTATATATAGATGTTAGGGCATTTATAATTATTTACTCAAGAGCCATATAAAATGTGCATTTCTTCCAGAATTAGGTCACAAAGATTACCCTGCATCTTATATGCAAATTTGAGGCCTCAAGCTGCCTAATTTTATCCACAATTCTCATTATTGTAGGCTATAATTTTACTTTTGACAGTCACTTTTTATGTAACAAAACATCCTAATAATTTTTATTCAAATTAAATTATTGCCCTATTATAATTGTGTTAGTTCACATGACCATTATGTCCTGCTAATACATCATAATTAATGGACTATTCCGTTTTGATTATGTGGAAAGAAAGGAAAAGACACTACTTGGTTTCAGTGAGAAGATGAAAGAAAGAAAAAAGGGAAGATAGAAATGTTTAATGGCTATTTCAGTGAAATTGAAAAATTTGTCAATTTCAAATTTTTTTCATTTGTACCCCCTTACTTCTTAAAATAAAGACCAGCATCCTTATTTATGATTGTTATTGCAATATTTTGTTAACGTTGTTAAGCTCAAATATTTAATGATGCGATAAGGGAATTTCTATGGATATTTTATTGTCATAGAACTTGCCATGAGCTTACTCAATCATTAACCTAAGAATTAAGATTCATCAGAAAATTAAAGTAGGAAAAACGTGAAATTTTCACAGGTTAAAACTAGTAACTATTATTGTTCTTACTGTAAATGGAATTATTGCAACAAAGTACAGGTGGCATTTATCAATAATGGCTGATACATTATACCTAAATTATGCATCAACACATTAGTATTATTAACTAATTGAAAATTTCAGTAAAGACATAACTGAATGGAAATATTGTTGGTTCCAATCTGCATAGGAATGACTGCAAAAATATTCCCCTCCACAAGTTTATAGTTCAGATGCATGCTGGGATTTCTTCCTAGTCAATAAGATAAACCACTTCTTGATCTTGTCTGTCATATTTCTGTTCTCTCTTGTCTTGAAGTCAGAACACTTATCTGTATCCCTTTTGTGTGTTAACACCATATTTATTTTGTGAACGTTTTGTCTTATTACCATTGCTTTGCTTAGCTTTGTCTTGCATATATATTGTTTGATTAGTATTATTTTTGCTTTGTTCTTTTTTTTCTTTTGTTATTGTTTATTGGAAACTTTATCAATTCTATTTGTTGGGCATTTCTGTCTATTACATTTAACCGTGGCCAATTACTCTATACCCTAATCTGAGAAACTGCAAAACAGGACCATTATATGAAGCAGCCAAACAAAAATCACTGTATGTTCAGTTTGCTTTTTATATGCAGTAATGCTTTTGTTTTTTTCCTGAATAGGCTCTACAGAAATGTGAAGAGATTATCTCATATATTATTTTTATTTATTTATTGATAATGATAATGCTTGTGAATTTAATGACAGTAATTGTGAGTTCTCTCCTTAGTTTGCGCAGTGCAGACTTGAATTTAGTGAAAATGGGGTGAGCAATAACTGAGCAGTACTAAATAAGAACTAGATGAGATATCCCTAGACATGATCAGTGGAATGATCTCTCTTTTTGCTTCATATGTGGTCAGCTAACTTCAACAAAACTACAACATATCACTGCCTTCAGTAATTATGCCCACACAAACATGTATATGCACAAAAGCTAAGTTTCATCTACCATGTATTCAATTGTGAAAGCAGAATAACATCCTATTTCTATTACTTCAATGATCCCAAGAAAATTAAATTTCAGCATTAAATAACCCATAAGGAATTGATATGCCTTTAAACAAACAAGCATTTACTGGTTTTATGATTCTAAAACATGAAGCTTATGGCCACATCATGTTGAAACATTGGTTCCTGTACAATCACCAAAGTTAAGCAATGTTAAGCCTGATCTGTACCTAGAAGGGTGACCACTTTAGAATACCAGGTGCTGTAAGCCTGGATATGCAGGTGGTTAATGGTTAATGGTTCAAAATTGTTAGCTGGAAAGCTGAGTTCAAATTCCAGTTGGGTTCGTTATATTCACTTACACACAAATTCCATGGGGAAAGGTATGAATCTACACATTCTCCCTCCAGCTATGGACTAATTAGTAAGACTTGTATCACTAAACCATTATTATCTCAAAAAATATATATATTCTTACAATCTAAAAATATTTTTTGGCTTTAAATAACCTGTAAAAGGGTGATAAGTTATAGAAAATGAATCAATGAAATCAAATCTAAAACATGAATATTATGGAAGTATACCTTGAATTGGAATCAGTTTTGTATAGAATAACTTCAGTGAGCTATGAACACTACTAATCCTGTTACTTAAATTCTTATTTTTGTATAATGATAATAAAACTGTTTCAGTTTAAATTTAAATTGTTTTTTTCTGCCATTTGAGTTCTTATGATTTTTCTTTTAGTATATATATAAATAACACTTTCAATAAAATGAAGGCCTTTACTATTGATTAAAAAAGAAAGCAAGAAAAGAACTATAGAAAAATAACGAAAAAGCAGAAAAAAACAGTAAAGGAAGGTGTAATAGCATGACTGTTGTTCATTAATTTCAAAGGCCAAGAATATAGTTTTGATAAGTTGAAGGAAGTATGTTATATTATACAAATGTTATAAAATTTTACAGTATTAATTTAAAAAATCAAGTATTTTACTGTGATGAAAAAAAGAGGCCACTGTTTATGTTACATGAGACATATAGATATTTTCATAACAAATTTCAGGGCAAAGTTGAAGAGAGTGTTATTAGATACATTGAGAAAATGATCTATATGTTATATTTACACAATAAAATTAATTAAGCTTATGATGGCACACAAAAACCATGAGTGTAGTATACTATCATGTTGAGTGCAAAAACCAGTAGTGTCAATGTGCATGAATATATCTCACAATTGATTTAGTATCTCTAAAACAATATATCATGCCAATAGTCAAATAACCAACCAAAACCTTAATGTCTTGCCAAAAATATTAATTATTCAAAAAGTGACATGATTTTTTACTTTCATGACAAAACATATAAGCCCAAATTTATATCTTGCAAAGAAAAAACAACACTTTTAATTGATTAAAAGTTGAATTAAAAGGCTATAAAGTTTTTCTTTAATCAGTAGTAAATCAACAATGGCTGTTATATCTTATAGAAAACTTGCTAGATAAATGAAAAAACTATTAAAAAATTTGTAACATCAAGATAATTTTATGGAAAATAGTTATTTTTATCTTTATCTAAACCACACACACACACACACAAACACACAAATAAACATTCCAATTTTTATTTAAGAAATATTAAAAATGTATTTTTATAATATGTGGCTAGTATGAGTCAAAGGTCAATTTGGTGGCAGGGAGGTGATATTTGCAGAGCCACACTAATTGGTTTTGACAGCTGTAAAGCAAATGGCTCATTAGTAAGTATGCTGGCCTATAATGAAATGTAATAAAATCTGATATATATATATATATATATATATATATATATATGTTTAATTCTGATCTTCTCACAAATGCAACATTGGTGGAATTGAGATATTTCTGATGCAGTCACAACTGCATTGGGCTGATCATGTTGCAAGAATGAGTGATGACAGAATACCTAAGGTCCTCATGTGTAGTCAGCTTGACAGTGGACAAAGGACTGTTGGATAGCTGTGGCTCAGGTATAAAGACAAATTAAAGAGTAACCTCTGAGTTGTCAATGTGCCTCATACTAGCTTTGAGTGAGTTGCCCTGGATAGAAATAACTGGAGATATTTGTGCCAAAGTGGTATCAGAAATTTTGAAATTAGTTGTATTGACCAGCTAAGACATGAAAGACAATGGCGAAAAACATCAGCAAATATTCCTGTGGCTATGTCTCAACATCCTCACTGTTGCAAAATATGTGGGCTTGTATACAGGTCACTAGCATGACTGAAGTGTCACATATAAAACAAGCATAAAAACTGAAAGAGGTTGTCAGATCCTCATACGTTGAAATTGACGTGAGAGTGGTTGCTGCTGCTATTAACACATTGTTCTTCAATTACAAACTGAGCCCTCTTGGCTACTGGCATTTGTATACACCTCGTATATAAAACATTGATATTTCCCTTTCTCTGCACTGATAGCTTAGGAGTAAGATCTCTGATTAATGCCAAATCGGTCGAATTTCGATCCCGGCTTGAAACAATTGGACATCTAGACACACTGATGAGCCGTGATACAGTGAAACAGGCTTCTATGTAGATGACTATATATATATATTTTAAACAGTATTTATTTTTTTGCAATGTTTTGTTGATCAAGTTTTTTTAAAACTCAACAATCATCACTTTTGAAAAGTTAATTCTAAAACATTGTCACATGAAATGTTGATTAGAAAGAATATAAGATATTTAAAGAAATAAAATTACCCAAATTCCATATATGATATAAATCCCTACAGACAATAATAAATTGTAATATATTGGTTAATTCTTCAATAAATTATTTTGAAATTAATATTGGAAGTTATACATTTATTGGTTCTTCCAATTTTTTGTTTGGTAATTTTCTTATATTAGTTTCAACTTCTTTTGTATGCTTAACTAATTTTATTTTTTTATATACTAATGTTCACCCAATACAAGGTCCAAGAGCCACTCAAGTTAGAGGGTTACTGTGTGGTATTGTATGGACATCAGAAAGGACAAAAAATGAAATTCATAGGTTTATGCAGGAAAGAAAACAGCTAACTGTAGATTTGAAGAGGTGACCTCTTTAAATCTATAGTTAGCTGTAGATAAGCACTGAGCTCAGTGCTTATTATCCAATTGAAGGAGGGGGTAAAGCCTGATTAGGGATCCTGGGCAGTACTTTGTCACCCCTCACTATCTTATCAATATTAGTGTTTTTTTGTACCTACATTTATGTTACAAATTAAACTAAGCACAAATGACGATTAAAGGATGAAAATATTTTGTACATTTTGACATCATTCTGGGGTTCTTTTTTTGTCCAAATCTGTGAATTTGTTTTGCCCATGCTAAATCTCTAAAAACACTATGTAAAATTCATTATTTTTTAGCCATAATGTTGAATGTGTTAAAATTATTCTTTTTAACAAGAAAAATTTCAAGTTGGTGCTAAAAATTACTGTAAAGCATTGCTAATTCATTTAAGATGGAATGATCTATTATGACATGTCTCTAATTTGTATTTATTTTCAATTTTTCTAGTTGAATTCTTCCTCTATATTTCATATGATCCATAATTGTGCATAATTAGGTTACACTAAAATTTGTATTTTATATGAATATTACCTTATAAAAATTGAGACATAGTAGAGGGGCCCTGTATCATAGATTTGGTGGGTGCCCACAATATCCTTACACTGGCCCTGGTCAAGATTGTAGTGATTAGAAACCATCCTGCCAGGAGTCTGTTCCACAAAGTAGCTTGAAGAAGCTGTCTGAGTGAAATTTACTTCTTACTAATGGAATACAAAGGTAATATTATTTATTTTCTGTTCTAGCTTTAATTGCCTTTATTTCTTTTTTTGCTTTAATCTGCTTTGAAGAATGACTTTTTCATCAAATATTTAAACTTAGGTTCTTTTACAGTTTGTAAAGAGTATATCTCATTTAACTTTTTATTAGACTACAAATGGTTAAAACATTGATATTCGAAGAGAACTTTCTTACAATGCTCCCTTATTACACTTACATGCATTTATGTTAAGCACAAAACTGATGGGATTCCCTAAGAAATCATGTGTGCACTGTAGAACATTTCCTGTTGAAGTTTTTAATTGGTCCTCTCTTGTAACTATATGCTGGATAACACTTTGTAGTCCATCTGTTACAGATTTGAATCAACCCACAATAAAATAAAAGGCGAGAAAGGTTTTTAAATATAAAATATTTTATTTTTGTGTTTTTTACAACTAAATCTTTCTTAGTGTTTATGAATGTTAACGAGTTCTTATAGTCCTTGTTTGTAGTTATTTCTTAAAATGAAAGAAATTTGATTTTTTCACGTATAGAAGTGACAAGGGAGAAAGTGAGAAGGAAAGTGTAAGTGTCACATAGCTTGTGAGAAAGAGTGTAAATGTCAGCTTGGTGAGGAAAAGTGTAAATGTCATGTAGCTTGGCAAGGAAGAGTGTAAGTGCCATATAGCTTGGTGAGGAAGATGGGTGAATGAGTAAAGGAATATCTTTGAAGCTGCATTGTGAACTGATGCCACAAGTATCTGTCCTTATCTCCTTATTGATTTTGTGTCTAGAGACTTTACTTAAATACTCTTCAAAGGGATCACGAAGCATGTTTTTTATTGTCAGTGGGAATACGACCCATTGTTTGAAATATGTTAAATATTTATTTTCAAAGGATTAATTTATTAATCGAAATGATGTGTGGTTCCTCCAACTCAGAAACCATTTTTTGTCATTTGATGTTTGACTGTGTTCATTTCTGTCTTCACTTCACACATTTACAACATTTTACTGGTTTTGAACAGAAGTGTAAAATGTAGGCATCTAAGGTCCAGAAAATAGTTTATAATTGCTAAAACTTGGAACTCCAAGTTGGCTATTTCTAAATTGAAAGCTTCAATTAAATCTAAAATTAATTTATTTGGTTTTGGGAAACTTTAACAATTTTTAAAAATAGAACTAATTTGAAACATTTCCCCTAATTCAAGGAAATATAGTTTGCTTTTTTAATTTTTTTCACCAATTGAAACAATTCTAAATATATTTTCATTTCTTTTCTTAAAACCACTTTACCTAAGAGTATTTATTTTTAGAATAGTTCTCCATAAGCAGTCAGAACTGTGGAAAATAAATTATGCATCTACATTTTCAAATATTGCCAGTCTAGTCTAGAATGAATTGAGGATGAGATTGTCTCCAAGGGATGAATATTAGAATTTAATTCCATAATTCCTTTACCTAACTATTTTTCTAGAAGACTTATGGTTGCATGATTGACTGGAACAGCCAGTTAAAAATGTTTTTATCTTTACTTTGGCAATCTTCTTTATTTACATGCTCTGTTCTTGAATTGGTTATTAAATCAATAAACTTAAGATATGATCTTTATAATCCAGTGAAATTCCTCTCACTAATTGTTGTATTGAAGCAATATAGCATGATGTGGGTGTAACAAAATGACTACATAAATCAATTTGTCATGGAACACATTGAAAAGGAAGTACAGTGTAACCCGGATATAAGAGACCCTGATATAAGAGAAACCCGGATATAAGAGACCCTGATATAAGAGAAACCCGGATATAAGAGACCCTGATATAAGAGAAACCCGGATATAAGAGAGATTTTCTCTGGTCCCAAATTAGAGCCTGTGTTACCTAAACAAAATAGACCAAACCCGGATATAAGAGAAACCCGGATATAAGAGACTTCTTCTCCGGTCCCGACAACTCTCTTATATCCGGGTTACACTGTATACATAAATTAACAAATATATTTTTGAATGAAATGTTTATTCTGTTATCAAGTAAAAAACTTAATAAACCAAACAACCTTTTGGGCCAACCCAATATATTAAGCTTAAGTCACATGTAGCTAAATTTTTGGGTATAGCAAGAATGGAGTCAGGTTCAGTTATTCTTGTTAAGTGGAGCAAAAAGAAAGATTTTTCACCTCCTGACTGTTGACTGAAGGAATGAGCAGTTGATCTTAGTCTGGTATTTTTCAAACAGTCATTTAATTGGAGTCAAATATCAACTTCTGCTTTTAGTAATACCTTTATTTGACACACATATTTCTTAGTCTCTCCTCCCCCACCATTCTAGATTTGTCCTCCACAAAACCTTTATCTCTATAATTTAGTACAGTGTAATAAGAGAGTTGTCGGGACCGGAGAAGAAGTCTCTTATATCCGGGTTTGGTCTATACGTATACATTAACACAGGTTCTAATTTGGGACCAGAGAAAATCTATCTTATATCCGGGTTTCTCTTATATCCGGGTCTCTTATATCCGGGTTACACTGACAATATACAGATTTTTTCAACAATTCTGGAATTATATTTTAAATAAACTATATGGTTTATGCCTAAAATTACTACAATATAGTTTACAACTTAAATTACTTATATCAGTTTTAAATTTTTTAAAATTATTTTTTGTAATTTAATAAGATTTTTAAAGCATTAAATAGTTGTAATTACTTTTTCCTGGGTATTAAAATAACTTTAAAAGTGAAACAAAGCTATAAATTTTACTAAAACTATATTTTCTTAAGACATATAAGTATTATTTCACATTTTTAATTTTCATGACCAACAAGGTACAGCCAAAATGTTGGTAAAAAACCCTTAAAGAACATTTATTTTAAAATAATTTAAATGTCTACTTTTTATGAAAATTTTGGTTTTATTTGAAAGAATACTACTACTAGCCTTCTAAAAAAGTTAATCGGTAAAAAAAAAAGAATATTTTTTACACATTTAATTAAAGATTTTAATTTTTAAAACATTATCATGGTCAATTTATCAACACTCTAATTGATAAAATCAATGTCAAATGACTAATACCCAGCGAAAATTGAATGCAGTTGAGTTAAGTGACTAAGTCTAAGTTCATAGGTCAGAGTAGCAGCCTACTCTCACAAACCTCACTTTAAATAACAAAACCTGCATTAAATTGATTTAGAAATAAAACACCAAAACTGCATTAAAAAATGAAACCTTAACCAATAAGTTAGGAAAATAATTTTCTTTAAATAAATTATTATAGTTTTTGTTTTCGAAAAATTTTTTACAAGTTTTCCTTTCTTGAAAAATAAATACTTTTTTTACGATTCATTCAAAATCTGGCGGACATAGGTACTTCCACTTTTTCGCGGGAAAATATCATGCTCTTACTTTAGTAAATTAAATTATTTAAGAAAATTTACTAAAAAGTAAACAGGAAAAAAATTAAAACTTTTTTTTTTTTTAAAGAAAAAAAACTTTTTTTGGGGTCTTTAATAACATAAAACATTTTGACGATAATTCTTATTTTATTAAGTTTGTAGACTTTTTCATTACGCTAAGGAAGCTAAACATGGGAAAAATTAATACCTTTTTTTTTAAGAAAAAAAAAAATTTGGTGTTTCTAAAGAAACGCACTTTTCCAATAATAATAATAATGATGATGATGATGATATTAATGATGACGATGATGATACTACTACTACTACTACTACCACCACCACCCACAACTTCTGATTTAAAACAAAAATGTGAAATACGAATTTGTTTTAACATTCTAAATTTCAAGATTTAAAACAATTTTTTATTAAAATATTTTTGAAAAAATACATTAATGAGCAACTGACCAGAAGTGATAAAATTTTCATCACTTCTGGTATCAGGTTTTATCATAAAAAATGTCACGATATCTTTTTTTTTGTGATAGTGATCACAATCATATGAACTCTGCTTTTCCAAGTCCATGTCAGGCTTTTTAAACTTATCTTTAGGATGCCCACATCGCTTCTAAAAATGATTTGTTGTGCATTGAGTGCTTGGGCTCACAAATATGACAGTGTAAATTTACAGACAAATAATCTATCAGCAAAATTTGCATTTTTGAGTGAACAATACTTCCCTCATTGTTCAATTATGGCATTATGGGTAGTGATGTCGCGACCGAAGTGTTTTCTACTAGGAACCGCTCTTTCGTATCTGGGTAATGCCGCAATATACCCTCCAGGAACCAATTGTTGTGTTGTTTTCTCATCATTATATTTACGTCGACTCAATAAAGATTCGTCGATCTCCCCCACAACACCGACACCTCCCCGTCCTCCCATTCGTACAGGTTTTCTATGTTCGACACATATATCACGGCAAAACTGATCCCAATTATACAGTACGACTGTACGGTCCAATTTGGCAGTTTCATTAGACTGTCAGTATGTAATCCTCTTTTTCTGCCAACACTTTCGCGCCACAAATAAACAAATGCCAATATCTGCCACAATTCGAACTTACGATCCATTGTGGATATTAATAGTTTTTCTACACAATTTACAACGCCATAACTTTATCAAGTCATCACTTCTTGCATATTGCAGATACATGGATCTCCACAACAAAACCTTTCTCTTGAATCCGTACCTTCGACACCATGCAATACAATCACTTAAAAATCTCTACCAAGCTGAAATAAGTTTAAAACTCTTGCATGTATAATAACTGGGAAGAAAATTTCTACAAACAAATTATTGAAACGTTTATGTTGAAAATGAACACTTTCATAACGAGAACATAAACTATTTCTTATTGGATATCGCATATACTACGTGATATTCGCCTACTCTCCCGTTTCTCATTAGTAGCCTCCCCACCAAAAAAACACTTGAACGTGGTTTTCCGTTTTATTATGATGGTAACCGAGGTAGGTGATGTAGATTTGTGTAACTTTTTCAGTAACGGTGGTCTATCCTGGTGCAACATTTTTTCTTCAGTTATGTTGGAAGAGCATTTGTTGCGGGAAGTTCAAGAAAACTGAAAAGCGGAAATAATTGCGAGTCTGCACACCCGTAGTTAACCAATCGACAGCCGTGTAATATTTTTAAAAGTTGAAGACAATATTTTCTCAATATCTATGTAATTTACTTATTGAAGGATATCAACTTTGTTTTTTTTTTTTTAAATCCCTGGTTGACAGATCTTTGAAAGAATAAAAGGATTAAAAAATATATGAAATTTAAATCGAAATTATTAGAAAACTACAACAAAAATAAAAAAAAATCTAAATTCTTGACCAATGCATGTGCATTCACTAACTCGAGCAAATTATGTCTGTGTCGAAGCAGTGCGTTCGTGGTAGTGGTGTCGGCTTAATAACTTAAAAAAAAAGAGAAAAAAGGTGGGCTTGTCTTGTCACAACTGCGTCAACTCGTCCGAATGCGTCAAGCATTTTTGGGGGGATAATGCTGTGAGTTAATAATACACTGCTAGGCATTCAGAAATCCAGCTAGTGAGATCTGTCACTTTGTGATAAACCTCACAGTGGCCGGCCACAGGTCCTGGATGATGAAGCTCTGAAAGCAATTATAGACGAGGACAAAATCCAATCAACATGGCGAGCTTCTTGCCAAACGCTTCCCGGTTTCTGATCAAACCGTCATACTTCACATGCATCGCATAGGGAAGGTGTACAAATTGAGCAAGTAGTGGGTACCCCCACATACTGTTGGAAGCCAACAAACAACAATGTTTCTCGTTGTAAATGTTTTTTTTTTGGTTTATTTTGTGATTATGTAAAATTGCTTTTAATTTTCTAACCTGGCACGAACATTTGCACTGATTTTTATCAAATATTGTTTTGTAAGACTCTTACAAACAATATTTGATAACAAAATCAAACAATATCCCTTAAAGGCCATATTTTATTAATTTATTTTTTGGTAGAATTCCAGACGAAGGCATATTGACTTTTTTCTAGATTCTGAATTTATTTTTTTCAAGCATTTAAATCGAAATGTCAACCTTATTCTTGTATTTGTAATACCTTCTTGTCTACTGTATTGAAAATCAAATTAAAAAGGAGTGCAATCACATGAAAAAAATTCTCTAAAATTCTGGAAACTAAAACAGCTTTTAAAAGATTACTAAATTATTTAAAATTCAATAATTAATTTTTGTTGAAGATTTTTAAAAAATCGACATCTCTCTCTACGATCTCAAAAGACAATAATAACAATTAAAAATCTAAAAAAGTAAAATAAGTAAACAAACAGCATTTACTTTTTTACAAAGTTTTTAAACGTAAAAACCGTTAATTAACATTTAATTTCCCCATTCTAAGTTTTCGATTATAATAAATTTAATGATATATGCTTCAACTTCATAGCTTTTTTTTTAAAATTCAAGTGTCAAATTTACCTAATCTGAGTAATTAGGTATTACAGTGTAACCCGGATATAAGAGAGATTTTCTCTGGTCCCAAATTAGAGCCTGTGTTCAGTTAATGTATATAAAATAGACTAAAACCGGATATAAGAGAAACTCGGATATAAGAGACTTCTTCTCCGGTCCCGACAACTCTCTTATATCCGGGTTACACTGTATTTTAATTAAAATTGTTTGGCAATAAATTTATTACAGTGTAACCCGGATATAAGCGACCCGGATATAAGCGAAACCCGGATATAAGATAGATTTTCTCTGGTCCCGTTCTCCCCGATATAAGAGAGTTCATTTTGAGTGACAGTGTGATGTCGTAAATCGGTCAAACAGAGTTTAGTTAGAGAGAGAGTGAAGTTCAATGACTTAATCTTGACTAGTCTAGAGACACGGTGTGTCCAATCTGTGTCTGTAGGAGACACCCTCTACCTTATGATTTTGCTTTGTGTCTAAGGGTAGCGCCGCCCGCTTTTTTGCCGACTTTGCTTGTCGTTGCATTTACTGGACAGCACTTTCACTTTACCCACTGTTCTGTTGAGTCAGAAGTTTGTTAATTTTGCCACTGAAAACCGTTTGCTTGCGATCATTGCGATTAGTGATGTCGGCGTCTCGACGAAAAACTCTGAGCATTTCTGAACAGTTGGAGCTCATCGACGATGTCAAAGTGAAGAAACTCAAACTGGCCGCTGCAGCCAAAAAGTACGGAATCGGTTATTCAACAGCAGCAAAAATTCTCAAGAAAGAAGACGATCTCAAATCTTGCATGCAAATGAACGGAAACACTAATCGCAAACGAAAGCGCCAATCCGTGCACAAGGACGTTAACGAAGCGCTTACACAATGGTTTACGCAAGCATGTGCTCATGGAGCTACCGTCACCGATCACGTCATCAGGCAGAAAGCATCACAACTGGCTGTAAATCTTGAAGTTGATTTTGAACCGAGCAATGGCTGGCTCATGCGCTGGAAGCAGGCCAATAACGTTTCGTTCAAAAAATTAAAAAAAGCCGGCTTTGTCATTGAATCACAGGCTGAAGTGGAAGAAATACTCGACGAAAATGATCAAGTTTCTCCACCATCGGGCAAGGAGCAAACTAACAGATTTTGACGAATTTATCAGCTTCGACGACCGTACACAATGTTATGGAGAACTGACTGACACGGACATCACACGTGGTATAAAATCGGATGATCAAGATTTTGACGAAGATGATGATGCTGAAAGCGTAAGTTCTGAAGTTTCTGAAAGTGACAAACCAGTGCCAAATTCTCTGGCTGCATTGAATGCGCTTGAAACTCTGACAGCCTTTGAAGCAAAAAAAAAAAAAAAAAGCAGTAATCCTGATGGCGCATTGAAAATGATTTACGGACTGTATGAAAGTGTTCATGATATTAACAAAGAGATTTCTGTACAATCAAAAATGACTGACTTTTTAGAGAAAAAGGTAATTTTTGATTGAATTATTTTGAAAACTGATTGAAAATGTATTTTTGTATGTGTTTTTTATGTCTATAACTAAACTAGTGTTCTGGACGTAAAAAGCGTTATATGTTCCCATACTTACCTAAACAAAATAGACCAAACCCGGATATAAGAGACTTCTTCTCTGGTCTCGACAACTCTCTTATATGCGGGTTACACTGTATTTACTCCTTCATTGCAGCTTTTTTTTATTCTTTGTAGCTCTCAAACTAAAAACAAACTATGTTGGTAAATGGTAATCAATTCTGAATATTGTCTTCATTATCATAATGTTTACACGATTTTTGTTTGTTTTTTTTTTTACTTTAAAAGTAAAACTGTCAGTCTTTCTTACTCTTGTCTTAATTTCTTTTTTTTTCTTTTTACACGGCTATGGATTCAAAAATGCACGTTGAAAAGAAAAATAGATCTATAATCTCACAATTTTTAGTTATACTTTTATTTTATTATATGACCATGATGATGCTACTGTTCGTCACAAAACTAAAAAATTTCAGTGTTCTACTTCTAAGTAATGTTTTCATCTGTAGACACTGAAAGTATTTAAAAAATACTAGCGTCTTAACCGTGTGAAGGTAAACGTTTAGAAACCCCGCCAAAATTTTATCAAACAAATGGGCTGACTTATTTAGGGCAGGGGTAATGTAGTGCAATTAAAAAAGTAAAACAAACCTTTTATCCACTCATTTAAAAGAAAAAAATTCTAGTAAATATTTAAACTAGTAAGTAACTTGTATAAAAATGGTATTTTTCGATTTTATGAATAACTCCTAGAAACTGATTTTAAAATGTAAGTAAGTCTTTTTTAAGCAAAGTAGCTTTTAAAAAGTTAACTGAAAATTCAGTTTTTACTTTTTGACACAGACAAGTCCTTTGATTTCGGCAAATTTAAAAATGCTAGTTATCTGTTTGGGTTAAGAAGTGATCTTATCCATTAGATTTTAACTACTTGCTTCATATTCGTGTATAGTACATTTTAGCGTTTCAAACGATTTATGTTTCGTAAATTTTGAACTAAACTAGATTCATATTCTGAGCTCTAATTTGGATATGACAAATCAAATCATGTACGCATAAAACGAAAGTTTTTCTCGATGCAATTTTTTTCTTTTCATAAGTAAAACAAATAATTTAATTCAGCATTTTTGACAAATAAGTTTCAGAATTTGAAAAACAAAAATGGTTGAATGTGGCGGTCGTTCCTGGGTTTGATAAACTTAAAATATGCACAATTCATCTTGGCTTTCTCTAAAAACTAAAATCAAACTTGTCTAAGTAGGCTAGCATTTGTAAAAGACGAAAAACGGATTGGTGGATATTTATTTTTTTCTCTTTTAATTAAATTTTAAAAGTAAGTAATAGGGGTTCAGCTTGCTACGTATTGTAACAAAATAAAAATTGTACCCACTACGGAAGTCCCCACACGATGCTTATACCACGTGCTTTCTTAAAATTTAAAGAGTGATAATTATTTTTTTAATTCGTATCGGGAATGTTTTTTTTTCCCCATATATCAGTATCGATTAAGTACTCCAGATTACGAATTTCAATATAAAAATATTTATTAAGGAAACACGTGGTATGAGTATTTTTCCGTAGGGAGATCAATTAATGAATTTAATTTGCACAACAAAACAAACTGGACCTTTATACTGTATGTATAATTTATGAAACTTAATTTTAAATTTAAAATTGATATTCATGAAGAAAAACAAAAATTTTGGTCGCAATGCTTATGATGCAACTTACCAACGAATTTTATTGAGGTTAGTAACCGTTAGTTGAAATAACTTGCATTTTTAGATGTTTGTATTTTTTTTTTTATTTCTGATGTACGTAGGTCCAATTTTTCTTATTCAAATTCAGTCTTAATGGTAACAGATATTGAATTACATTTTAGTTTTTATATTTATAAGAAAAAAGTTGAATTGAAATTAATGAAATAGAAAGTGCATTTCACCTGCTATTTCCGTTTTATGATTCGAGATCCAAAGGAATGTTCAGAATATGAAGATTTACACTTGATATAAGGGAGGTAAATCAGTATTTGGTATGTAAAAATTGTTTGAAAAATGGACTGTATGTAAAGAAATGTCATCACACTGGTTTAGGCAAGTCAACATTTCGGCTTTTTAATAGGAAAGATCATTGCGAAATAGTCATTTATCTTATTTTTGGGCTTTTGCTTTATTATGCAGGTACTTGCACGACGCACAAATCTAGAGAAAAAATTACTTTTGGGATCCTAATTATTTGTTCGGGTTAAAAAAAATTAATTTTTCTGTCGAAAGATTTATTAAATTTTTATGTTTAAAATGTCTGCCAAATATTTTAATTTAAATAAAGAACAAACGGATACATTTTATTTTGAGAAAATATTTATTTTGTTTTTGTTTGTGTAAACAACACCACCAACAACAAAGAATATATAAAGAAGCAAATATTTATTTAACAAAAATAATTAAACATTTTTAATTAATCCTTTTAAAATTAGTTAGAAACAAACAAAAATATTGAATAAAATCTCTTAGGGTGTCGGGTACATCTCTGCAATATCGTCCAATATATTATTGAATGCGTCATTGTGGGTAGTGCCATATTGCGTCCGCCACATAAATTCGTCCAAATACGAAGATGCCATAGACAAATGCACTCCATGCATACATTTAAATTTACTATTCGCATTTTTCCACATACACTCTACATAGTTTGTGTGTGTCTGTGTATTGGGATCTACAAAGTTTCGGCCGTGATCCACTTTTTGGTGAAGATAAGCTGGGTTAACGTCTATCTGGCTTATTCTGTCATACGCTTCCCAGTTTCCGGATTGGATAGTGCTTCCTGGTTTTATTCTTTGTCTTATTCTCGGTAGAAGTGTATCTGCAGACCTGTCGTTTACAAATTCCAGGTAGCCAAGCTTTGTGGTGGTGTCGTAAATGCCAAATATCCATCGTTCTTGGACATAATGGCTTCTATTATATTTTCTTTTGGCAATAGCTAATTCACATACCTGAACCACTATCCCAGGTCCTCCGAATTTAAGTGGATTGTTAATTAGTCTTGCAGAGCACACTTCTCTCAGGTAATTAAACCACTGGATGATACAGGGTTCAGAAATATCCATCATCGTAATGCATGTCTTTAATTGGGTTTCACATGCCCAAAGATATGTTAATAAAATAAAGTCCTTGTATGAAATTTTACTTTTCTCCAAAAAGCTACCATCTTTTAGAGATATTTTTCTCCCTTTGTGTTTAGGACATCGCCATAAAAGCGTGTCTCCATTTCCACACCTCACTGCCCTCATCTCTCTTTCACAGTTGGATAAAGGGCATTTTGGTATATCTCGTCTCAGTATTTTTTTATCTCTGAGAAATTCTATTGTAGTGTCATATGTGCTACAATGATTCTCGACTAGGTCAAATAATTTCATATTTAAAAAATGCTGCTACGAAAATTGATTTTCTTGAGTCAATGTTTATAAATATTTAAGAATACTTAAAGGAAGGCGTAGTTATCAATAACATAAGCACAATTTTAAATTCGACAAAAACAAGGGAAAGATAACTCTTTAAAAAAAAAAAAAATCTAGATTCGATTATTTTATAAATTTTAAAATTGACATAATTCAATGCTGATAAATGTCACACGTTCGGGAAGGTCTAAAAAGAATGCTAATCAACAAAATTTAATAATAAAATGTTATTACATTTTACGAGCGGACCATTTTCCATAAATAATGCCAAAATGTTTGCCTTTTTTTTTTTTTTTTTTTAAAGTGTTTAAAAACTTGTTTGTTTTTATAAATAAATTCAACTTGTCAACAATTTATTTAATAAATTATTTAATTCTGAAATCCTGAGTTTTTTGAAATATTTTTCAGGTTAGTTATACTGCCCATTTTTACTTAACTCGTTGCTAATTCGCACTAATTTTAAACATTTTTATAAAGCTAAATCCCCCCTTGGTGCTTGCTATATATAAAAAAAAATTAACATCGAAGTTAAGATCCCAAATATTAAGGATTGAAGAAAACTCAAAATTTATTTATTTTTGTGGAGAAATGTTGATACTCAATTTTAATTTAAATGCACTGTATATTCTGTCTTTACAAAATTCTCTTTATTTGTATTTTTACAGTTTAAAACTCTGTAGCGGACCCCCGAGCGCCCCAGTATCACACAAGGGTGAACGGGGTCACAAGAGGCCCGCTAACATTTTTGAAGACGTTAAATCTGACAGTGAAACAATATAGACGACAACGAGGATGTGTATGATATATGCTAATCTTTTCTAGAAAAGAAAAGGAAATAAAGGTGGTCGGAAACGGTAGAGATGCAGAAGTTCTAGTGCAAGCATTGATGGTCGATGTTGGTCGTTACAGGTGATCGCTGTTGGACATGCAGGTGGTCACTACAGAGAGGATCGCTGTTGGTAGTTGAAGTTGGTTGTTGGCAGGATGATCGCTGTTGATTCTTGCAGTTGAAGATGATGTGGGTTGTTGCCAGGATCATCGCAGTTGATTGTTGCAGCTGGTGTTGGTTGTTGCCAGGATCATCACAGTTGATTGTTGCAGTTGATGTTGGTCTCGGTCGGGATGCCAACTTGACGTGTTGGGAAGGAAAGAAGAGCTGGCGTTGTTCGGGCATGTCACAGGTCCAGTGCAGGCGTTGCGTGTTTGCTGGTCGAGTCCGATATTAGTAACCTCCCGTAATAATTACTAACATAGTGTACGGGAAAGGTTAAGGACGACGTGTATGCAGCCAGTAGGGACGGAATGCCGAGATCAAACAGAAGCCAGGAGTAGTAGGCGAAGGAGAGAGAGAGAGAAAAGTTTCCAACTATCGTCAAGTTGGCAGACAAAAAAAAATGGGAGCGTAACTTAATACGCAGCCCGTTGATTGACGTTCCTGGCCGCGAAGGCCAGGGGCCTGCGTATCCGACCGTCTCAGTCGCCGACCCAGATTTAGTGAAAAGCCACTGTCTTGTGGTAAGGGAGACCAGCAAGTGAATTGGATAAGCTAACAGTAAAGTCTCTATAATAAAATACGTCGAGGTTAGCTAAAGGGAACTATGGCCTAAAAATGTCTAGCAGTATATTACAACTAGGTTTGTAATATAACTTAACTAAAAAGGGAACTTGCTAGTCTCTCCCATGGGTTAACAGTGTATAGGGGGTACAAACGAGAGGTCAAGGTCGAGATGACATGTTCCTCTGCCGGTTTAAGGATCGAAGGAGGAGGTAACTCCGACAACTCCTTCTGCTCTTGGTCGTTGCTGACGAAATTGATATATAAAACTTTTATCAATTTTATAATAAAAGATGTTATGGGAAATTTGCCCGGCTTTCCCACATGAAAGGGTTAAAGGTTCAAATGTGACAGAATTTTAAATAGCAACAATGGCTTGAAAGATTAAAGCAGACAATTCTCTCTCTTAGGCAGAAGAATAAAGACTCAAAACTCCTGCTCAGGGTCTAACAATAAAAGAAGATAATGTTTATTTACATAAAAAAAAAAAAAAAATGTAAAAGGGTATACAGTGAAACCCGGATATAAGAGAGTTGTCGGGACCGGAGAAGAAGTCTCTTATATCCGGGTTTCTCTTATATCCGGGTTTGGTCTATTTTATATACATTAACACAGGCTCTAATTTGGGACCAGAGAAAATCTCTCTTATATCCGGGTTTCTCTTATATCCAACCCGGATATAAGAGAGTTGTCACAAATACTTATATCCGGGAAATATCCGGGTTTGGTCTATTTTATTAACATTAAACAAATTTGGGAAAGAGAAAATTCATATATATCCGGTTTTTTTAAAAAGTTTCTCTGGATACCTAAAAGTTCTTAAGACAAGTAAGAAGTTTATATCCGGGGCTTAAAACTAAACATTTATATACATTTCTTCAGGCTCTTGTTTGGGACCAGAAAAATGTCAAAATATCCGGTTTTTCTAGTTAACCAGGATATAAGAGTTTGTCGGGGTCGGACAAGAATTTCTAGTTTCAATCCGGTTTGGTCTATTTTATATACATTAACACAGGCTCTTTTTGGGACCAGAGAAAATCTCTCATATATCTGTTTTTATACAGTGTAACCAGGATATAAGATTGTCTCTTTCTTGAATCAGGTTTCTGAAGATGACTGGTTTTCTATTTTTTATATACTGTAAGTAGGCTCAATTTGGGACCAAAGAAAATCTCTTATATTTTCCTTATTTAACCAGGATATAAGAGGTTGTCGGAACCGGAGAAGAAGTCTTTATATCCGGGTTTCTCTTATATCCGGGTTTGGTCTATTTTATATACATTAACACAGGTCTCTAATTTGGGACCAGAAAATATGTTCTATGGTTTCTTATACAGTGTAACCAGGATATAAGATAGTGGCTGGGATTGAGAAAAAATCTTTATATCAGAGAGTTTGAATATCCGGGTTTGGTCCATTTTTTCACATTAACACAGGCTCTAATTTGGGAAAGGAGAAAATCTCTTTATATCTTTTTCTTATACAGTTAACCAGGATAAAATAGCCAAACAAGTCTCTGGGTTTTCTTATATCCGGGATTGGCTATTTATATACATTAACACAGGCTCTAATTTGGGAAAGAAAATGGCATATCCTTTCTTATGGAAAAAAATATAAGAGAGTTGCCTAGTCAAGTCATTATATTGAAAGATATGATCGTCTAAGTATATATCATAACCTGGCACAATTTGGGGACCAGAGAAAATCTCTCTTATATCCGGTTTCTTATAAGAATCAGGATTTAAGAGCTGTCTTTTTTTGGAGAAGAAAGGGTCCGATAAGTTGTCTTATATCCGGGTTTGGTCTACTTTATATACATTAACATGGTCTAATTTGGGACCAGAAAAAATCTCTTATCAAATTCCTTTTATATTTTCCAGGATATAAGAGAGTTGTTCATCAGAAAATATATTCTTATATCTCCGGGTTTGATCTATTTTATAGCATTAACACAGGCCTGATTTGAAAGAAGAGAAAAAAATATCCGTTTCTTATAAGGAACCAGGAAAAGAGAGTTGTCTAGAATGTGAACTTGTATCCGGGTTTCTCTTATATCCGATTTGGTCTATTTTATATTCTAATAATGTTTGAATTTGGGACCAGAAAAATAAAAGTAATCCGTCATTTTAAAGGATAAAGAATTTTTTAAAAATAATTTATATCCGCTTATTTCCGGTTTTCTATTTTATATACATTAACACAGGCTCAAAATTGGGACCAAAAATTTATAATATCAGGTTTATGTCCTGCAAACCAGGATATAAGATTGTCAACTCTGAAATTTATTTTTCTATTATATCCGAAGTGGTCTATTTTAATACATTAACACAGGCTTAATTTGGGACCAGAGAAATCTCTCTTATATCCGGTTTCTTATACAGTTCAGGATGTAAGAGAGTTGTCGGGACATGAACAAAATTTATATCCGGGTTTTCTTATATCCACATTTTATTTATATAAAACATTTTTATTTGGGAAAGAGCATGTATGCAATATCCGGTTTATTCATGTAACCAGGATATAAGAGAGTTTTTAAAACTGAGAAGAATTTATATCCGGGTTTCTCTTATTGGTTTGGTCTATTTTAATACATTAACACACACTAATTTGGGACCAGACAAAATCTCTCTATATCCGGTTTCTTATGTTTTCCAAATAAGAGAGTTGTGACTGAGAAGAAGTTCTTTTCCGGGTTTCTCTTATATCTTTATTGATCCGTATTAAATATTTAAATACATTAATGAAGGCTATTTGGGACCAGAGAAAAATATCCGGTTTCTTATACAGTGTAACCAGGATATAAGAATTTGTCGGGTCGGAGAAAAACATCCGGGTTTCTCTATATCCGGGTTTGGTCTATTTTAAAATACATTAACACAGGCTCTAATTTGGGACCAGAGAAAATCTCTCTTATATCCGGTTTTTAATATATAAGAGAGTTGTCTTAGGAAAAATCTTATATCCGGGTTTCTCTTAATCCGGGTTTGGTCTATTTTTATACATTAAAAAAAGCAAACCAATAAAATCTCTTATATCCGGTTTTTTAATCAAATACCACCTTACGGAATTACAAGAAGTCTCTTATAATTTCTCTTATATTTTGGTATGACAATATACATTAAACCCTCTAATTTACTGCCAGAGAAAATCTTATATCCGGTTTCTTATACAGTGTAACCAGGATATAAGAGAGTTAAAAAAAGTCTTATATCCGGGTTTCTCTATATCCGGGTTTGCTCTATTTTATATACATTGGTGATGCTTTAATTTGGGACCAGAAAAATTTCTTTATCCGGTTTCTTATACAGTGTAATCAGGATATAAGATGTTGTCTGAAAATTAAGAAAAGTCTCTTATATCCGTTTTCTCTATATCCGTTTTGGATATTTATTTACATTAAACAGGCTCTAATTTGGGACCAGAAAAATCTCAATTATATCTGGTTTTTATACAGATAACCAGGATATAAGAGAGTTGTCGTTTCCGGAGAAGTTCTCTTATATCCGGGTTCCATTTATCCGGGTTTGATGATTTTGTATACATTAAACAGGCTCTAATTTTGGGACCATCAAAATCATTCCGACTTATATCAACATGAATATATAGAGAGTTGCAAAAGAAGTCTCTTATATCCGGGTTTCTTTATATCCGGGTTTGGTCTATTTTATATACATTAACACAGGCTTTTTGGGACCAGAGAAAATCTCTCTTATATCCGGTTTCTTATACAAAAACCAGGATATAAGAGAGTTGTCGGGACCGGAGAAGAAATCTTATATCCGGGTTTCTCTTATATCCGGGTTTGGTCTATTTTATATACATTAACACAGGCTCTAATTTGGGACCAGAAAAAAATCTCTTATATCCGGTTTCTTAACAGGAACCAGGATATAAGAGAGTTGTCGGGGTCGGAGAAGAAGTCTCTTATATCCGGGTTTCTCTTATATCAGGGTTTGGTCTATTTTATATACATTAACACAGGCTTTGGGACCAGAAAATTGTTTATATCCGGTTTCTTATACAATAACCAGGATATAAGAGATTTGTCGAAAAGAAGTCTTGGTCCGGGTTTCTTTATATCCGGGTTTGGTCTATTTTATATACATTAACACAGGCTCTAATTTGGGACCAGAGAAAATCTCTCTTATATCCGGTTTCTTATTCATTAACCAGGATATAAGAGTTGTCGGGACCGGAGAAGAAGTCTCTTATATCCGGGTTTCTTTATATCCGGGTTTGGTCTATTTTATATACATTAACACAGGCTCTAATTTGGGACCAGAAAAATCTCTCTTATATCCGGTTTCTTATACAGTGTAACCAGGATATAAGAGAGTTGTCGGACCGAGAAGAAGTCTCTTATATCCATTTCTCTTATATCCGGGTTTGGTCTATTTTATATACATTAACACAGGCTCTAATTTGGGACCAGAGAAAATCTCTGGGTTTCTCTTATATCCAGTTTTGTACACAAATACAAGAGAAAGATCGAAGAAAATTCTTTTAACTTAAACAAAGAAAAATGTTCATATAAATTCTTGCTAAAAATATTTCTCTGAGCACCTAAAAGTTCTTTAAGCAAGTAGATTTTTAAAGGGCTTAAAAACTAAACACTTATATAGATTTCTTCAGAGCTCTTGTTGAGGAGGAAACTGTCAAAAGATCTGAATTTTCTAGTTGAGTGAGTTTGTAAGCTGACAACAGGAATTTCTAGTTGCAAGGAGGCAGATCTCGATTAGTTTTTTAGTAGTGGGCTGACATTCTGTATTTACAGCCCAGCAGGTAGATCTCTTTCTTGAAACAGGTTCTGAAGATGACTGGTGTTCTATCACAGATGCTGTCAAGTACTCACTACCAAAGAGGCGCATATTTTCCTTATTTAAGGAGATTAGGAGGCTCGGAAATATTGTGAACTTTCTTTCCAAAACTGCTATACAATTTCCTGGTCCTCTCATTTGCCAGAATATATGTTCTTGTCTCTGAGGCAGAGTGGGATAATGGATAGTGGCTGGGATTGAGGAATCGGAGAGCAGAGTTTGAATTCCAGTTGAATCCATTACATTCACTTACATGCTAATACGCTTGGGAAAGGTATGAATCCTTGCCTTCTTTCCACAGTTATGGGTAAAATAGCCAAACAGACTGGGTTTTATAGCCTTGGATGGCAACTGGTCTGCCGCAGAAAGAAATGGCAACCTACTGTGGAAAAAAAATCTGCCTAGTCAGTCATATATTGAAAGACATGATCGTCTAAGTATGCATCATGCCTGGCACATAACTGACTGATCTCTGATAAGAATCAAGGTTTTGGGAGCTGCTTTTTGAAAGCAAGGGTCCGATAAGTTGTGTGTGTTACACCCAGACTTTATGGTACCATGGTCAGGGTAATGGTGATCAAATTCCTTTTTATATTTTCCAGCTCTCTTGTTCATCAGAAAATATATTCTTATCTCTGATAAAGATCAAAGCTTTGGGAGCCTGATTTGAAAGAAGGAGAAAAAAGTTGGGGTAAGGATTAGAAAAGAGGCTAGAATGTGAACTTGTAAAAAATTGTAGTAGTGATTCTCAAATTAGATTCTAATAATGTTTGAAGAAATGAAAAATAAAGTAATGTCATTTTCAAGTAAACAATTTTTAAAAATAATTTAGCTATTTGAGTTTTTATTTTATAGAAGCTCAAAATGAAAAGCAAAAATTTATAATACAGAGTTATGTCCTGCAACTAACACATCAACTCTGAAATTTATTTTCTATAGCAGAAGTGGCCAAAATTGCTTAAGAGTCACATAAAGTTCAGATGTATGAGAGCCGCAAGACATGAACAAAATTTACACATACGTTTTTGTTACATACACATTTTGTTACAAAATTTTTATAAAAAATGCATGTATGCAATAATATTTATTCATGTATGCAGTTTTTTAAAACTGTTAATTTGTATTGGTTTCAGTAATCACAATACACACACACACACATACACACACATGTACACCAAATGTTTTCAAAATTGTGACTGATGATTCTTTTTACTATATTGATTGTATTAAATAATTAAATATGATAATGAACTATGTGAACTTCTAAGAAAAATGTATGAATTTGTACTTCAGTAACATAAAATTAGACTGTTAAAAATAACACTAAAAAGGGAAAAAATATTTTTAATGATATTTGTCTTAGTAAATATCTGGTCAAAAACATGGAGGAAAATACGTAAAAGAAAAAGCAAACCAATAAAATCAGAGATATTTTAATCAAATACCACCTTACAAAATTACAGTCTTATAATATTTTTTTATGACAAAGAGATTAAACCCACTATTTACTGCTAGTAAATGTCTGGTGAGTCGCCATCTTGACTATGAATTGATTAAAATCTGGCTATGTATGAATTAGCTCCATCAGGTGTTGGTGATGCTTTAACTTCCCAAATTTCATTACAGAGTACAGTGAATCACAGCAGTATGTTGTGCTGAAAATTAAGATGAGTCACGCACTAGTTTTCTTCAGTTCAGGATATTCTATTTCTGGAACTTGTTTCCAGAACTCAATTGTAGACTGGGATTTATGGATCATACTTAGACCCAGGTTCTCTTGTAATTCCATTTCCACAGCAGATGATTCTGTAACCAAAGGTGTGAGAATTTGGCATCAATCATTGACTACATCAACATGAATGGATTTACAACGAAGGCAAAATAGGGCATCAGCTTCTGCAAGTTATCAAACCTGGCAAGGAACTTATCAATCAATTTCTTGTAATTTATCTTTGTACTCTTCAAGTTTGTGGTCTTTTATTTTGATATCAAAGACTGTATTTATTCTCCACCTGAGATTGGGAAAGTGACTGAAGTTTCTTGACAATATGTTTCTTTGAAAAACTTATTTTATTATGAAAGCTGAAAATTGAGTAAGATCAGAAACAATCTTATTCTTCCCCTGAAGTGCCAAGTTGAGAGTTTGTAGAGGATTCATTATATAAGTAAAAAACATTAAATTTTGCATCCATTCATCATTTTCCAGTTGAAGATAGGATCTTTTCTTTAAAAAAAAGTAATAATAGGCTTCAACCTACTCAAGATATTGCTGCTTGACAGCTACCTCACAATGCAGTAGAAAGAGACATCACTTGGTTTGTCTTCATGCTCCAGTTCTTTAACAAAATTTCTGAACTGTTGGTGAGTCTTCCCACTTAAGCTTATGAAATTGACAATTTCAAGGGCAGATTTCATAACATCTTCATACTTGAAGTATCTGGCTGCCAGGTGTTGATGAATAATGCAATGAACAGGGAGAAACTCTGAAAAGCTGGGATCATTTTTCATAAATGCAATTAATCCTACATTTTTCTCACCATTGCAACACTGATGAGTTTATTAAGTGGAACATCAGCATTTGTTAAGGTTTTGTCAAGTGCATTTTTAATGTCAACAGCACAAGTTGTTTCTTTTAATGCCACTCAGTCCAACATCTCATCTTTCAGTTACATCAGAAGAAACATATCAAACAAATACTGTCAGTTGTGGGTTGTCTTGTATGTTTGTTTATTTGCCAAGAGCTAAGCTGAATGCAAGAGTTTTTCTAAAATCATTTTGCCATCCAAATCAGTACTGATCTGAGAGATACACTTCTCTATAGTGTGGTGTAAAACTGTGCTATTAGTTGCTGAAGTGCTGTTATTTGGATCTAACAGTGCAACAACTTCAGCTATATTCTTAAATTTACCATCAGAACATGGGTGTTTAGCACATGCAATATTCTTTGACATAACAAAAATGGCTTCAGTCATATCAGCTTCCTTATCAAACAGTGTCCACTGGTTATTTACTGATGATTTTAATACATTTAACTTGTTTTTCCTTAATTCTGATTTACATGGATAAACATATGAAGTTTTTGTGATTTTGTTTCATAGTGGTGTTTCAAGTTACTGTCTTTGTAATGACTGAGGGCCACATGGCAGGCTTACTTCCTTTCATGGTGAATACAAAAGCTTCCTCCCAGTTTGTTTTCATCTTCATATTTTCATTTCTTACAATTTGAGGAGGCCATCTTCATTCACAAAATTTTCACAGACACTTTTAAACAAAACTTGTATCTGAAGTGTATCAACTCAGTCTGCACAGTTCAATGTCTTCCGTTACACTGCATGACATGTGTGCGGTTTTCTTAATCCCCTAACCCATGACTTCAGTCTTTTGATATTCCTCTGTAACACTTGCTGACCGGAAATTTCTTCAATCCCTCTGCCACTTTCCCTCAGCACTAAAGAACAATGACTCACTAAGATCTATGAACACTAAACTTGTGTTTTAATCCAATGGGGTTCCAATTCATATCCAGTAAATATTTATAAAACTTGAAATTTTTCTTTAACTTTTATGTTAACTGTGATGAAAAAAGGAGCTCAGCCAACATATTTCCATGAGCCGCATATTAAAGGTCAAAGGCTGCATATTAAAGGTCAAAGAGATGCATGTGGCTTGCAAGCTGTGGTTTGACTACTATTGTTCTATAGAAACAGACTTACTATTTTATCTATAAAGCAAATGTCTGCGACATATATTGGTTTTTTAAGAAATTTTAAGTGTCTTAATTCTTTTGTCAGCACAATTCCTTGGAGACTTAAATTTTTTTTTTTTATAACTAAAATCTGTTCTGAATTGTAAAATAAGAAATGAAATAAAACTAAATAATTATTTAATTAGAAAAGTTATTTTATTTATAAAAGCAATTAAATGCTTTTATAAATAAGTTATATTATAGACACTATTGTCTTAAAATTTTTTTTTTTTTTTGAGGAATAATGAATATTTACAAGAATTATTTTCATTTTTGAAAATTTTAATTATAATATATAATGTCTTAAATATTTTAAAATTCTTTATTAATTTGTAATGGTTAGTTGATATTGTTATTAAGCAAAAGCTATATTTACTAATCATAAATGGAAAAGCTTACTACAATTGAGTGAACCCCAGTATTTTAAAAAAAAATTTCAATTTTTTGTGTGTATAAATGTGCCAATGTTTGTAAATATGGACATCCATACATGATACTATCAGAGAATAAGAGTAATAAGTATAGTGATTTTAAAATTTAATAAAATATTAGATTATCAAGAATATTTTTCTAAATTTTAAAATTACTGTGTAGTTAAAAATTATATAAATAGGTGCTGAAAAAAAATTGCACACTTATGTCAATAGAGATAGTTGTCAACACCTCATAAAACCAGTCCTCTGTGTTAAAAAGTGCTTCTCTGCAATATTTTAAACTAAAAGTAATGATTCAAATCAAATTGATTAAACTTTAAATCAGCTAATCTTCCTCAAATAAAGTATATTTATTTTTGAAAGATATTTTTTAATAAAGAGAATTATGTTACCCTGAGATTTGTAATTATGACTAAAATCAGCCATTTTTAGTGATTTAAATAATAAAAAAAAAAGAATTCCAATCAATTTAAATTTGTTTTGAAATATAGCCAAGTATTTTGTTTATTGTAAATATTGAATTTCATCTATTAACTTGAAATTAAAACTAAAATAAAAGCTTCAATAAAAAATTTTGTTTGGGGTGAAATGATTAGGAATTTTGTTTTGAATTAATATGACCTTCATTTATTTTTTTTCATTTTGAGAAAAATAAACTTTGTGTTAAGTTTATGACTTACATTTACATAAGACAAAAATATATTAACAAATGGGATTAATATTTGAATTTCATTTAGTAAATTATTGTAATTTATACAAAAACATTTATTTCCTTTGTAATTTATGTTTTACAGATCAGGTTTTTAAAGTAGAAGTAAATACTGGTGCACAGTAATAATGGCACAGGTAAAAATTGCGCAAAACAAAAACATACAGGAAAAAAAAAATGAATGTAATACATGCCCCAGTTGATAATACTGCAGTTTCTGCTGTTTTTGCTTGTCTGCAAAATAAGATACAAGACACATGAAACACTATTACAAGCAGTCATGGACTGCTGCCATGAGATTGACATCTACCCAGACCTAACAATCATAATTGTTGACTTTAAACATCAACACCATCCAGGCTATTAACAGTATTTTTGAACTAAAAACATGCATATAAGGCTGTTTTTACCATTTGTCTCAGAGTACTTGGTGAAAAATACAAGATTACAAAAAGAATGAGGACTTTCGTCATTTCTGTGGTCAAATTGACTCAATGGCATTTCTACCAGCAGGAATGCAGTTACTTAAGGCAAGATGTCCTGATGAGGCAGCTCCCTTGCTAGAGTACTTTGATCAAACTTACGTTTCTGGTACATATGTTCAAGAAAGAAGACAAAACTTTGAGCCAGGCATTTCAACAGTAAATTTTTGGCACATCCCAACAAGATTTCCACCAGAACTTTGGAATGTATATCAAGCTACCATGAATGACTGTCCCAGAATCAACAACCGATGTGAAGGATGGAACAACAAATTTTACCCTCTTCTTGTTGGTTATCAGCACCCATCTATCTGGAAACTGATGAGAATGTATTTAGAAGGAAGAAGCTATTATGAGTGCAGTGATAGCAAGGGACTTATTTGGTGAACCACTAAGAAAGAAAACAGAAAATATATGTTGATCTATAAAAAATACTAAAAAAATTAAGCAGTGACTACACAGAAAGAAGGAAAGATTAGAATCAGGTGTTGGTCACAACATAAGATTTTAGTTTAAATTTTTTGCTTTTAAATGTAGATATAATTTTCTTTTTAATTTCCTACATAGATAATATGTGCATTTCATTTTTTCTCTGTATGTTTTTGCTTTGTGCCATTTTTTTCATATTTTCCCACCTGTGCCATTATTACCTAAATTCGTAAATACCATCACAGACTTAGTTTAAAAAAATTAAACACGCATTTTAAATAATTTAAATTCTTCGAATTTTTTGTTTTATTTGAACGATAGACTAAAGCTAATCTGTAATAAAAGAAAAAAAAATTACGTTTTGCAATAAGCTTTTTTGAATACTTACATTATTCGGACTATTATCCTGATCTTCATTACCATATTCACAATGTTTTGGACAAAATGTTGTTAATATGGTAATGGAGATGAGGATAACAGTCCGAATAATGTAAGTAATCATAATAATACCTCATCTCAGAAATATACACATTAAAACTTTTCTGAACATTTTTAAAGCATTGGCAGTCACTCGACAGTCATTATTGACAAAAAATAAAAACAAATTTGAGAATCTCTTAAAATTCCAATATTTGTCAGAGATTTTTTTAAATAACGAAATTTAAGGATTAACTGTATTTTGAAAAAAAAAATAGTACTTATTTCTTAAAACATAACTTTTACATACTGTATTCCATGATCTGTCAAGGTCAATGATACTAATCTTTTATTAACCTGCCTTTAAAGCTCTGAATTAAGTAAATGACCAAAATTACTTGGACAGAGAAACTGGTATTTTTATGATTAAAAATAAATTATATAACCAATAGTTTATAAATATGGGTAATTTTTTTTATTCTATAGTCTTTATAATTTTATTTTTATACAATTTAAAAATATTTAAAAAATAATTAAATCATAATTTTGATTCTAACTTATTGCATTTATTTTTGCCTTTCTGGCTATTTTCTTAGATATTCGATGTCATAAAATATTTAACTGCACTCGCTGTTTCTTTTTAATTATTCTGATTTTAAAATTTATTAACCTAGGAAGTGTTATAAAGGGACAAATTGATTGTAGTTACTAGTTACAGAATTACTTCCTTTTTGAACTTCCGTACAAAAAATAAAAATAAAATAAAGTTGCAAAGATGAAAAAAAATATATAAATAAAATTGTTTTAAAAATGTTCATACTTGAAAATAGCATTAAAATGTGCATTTTATATTCTTCAAACATAACTTTATTTAATAAAAAAAAAATCTGACATCAACAGCCACAGGATCGAATTTCAAAATCGTGATGAAAAATTAGTAATTACAAGTAAAAATTTAAAATAAATAAATATTCAATGTAGATTTTTCCTGTCAAATCTGAAAGTATGTTTTAAATTTAATTAAATTATGCAAGCTGAAGTACCAACTGTTAAAAAAAATATTTTGAGTTTTTGAATTATTTTTGGTGAGGATTATTGACAAATTTTCATTACACGGTTGATATATATTTTCTTACAGAAGAAATATCATCTTCAGAAATATTTCTTTAACTGAAAAAAAAAAAAAAATAAGAGAGAAATCGCGAACAGCTCCCAAATTTAAATTACGATATATCGAAAATGGGGCGGGCGTGAAACAGACCCCTTCCACCCCCTCCCCAAAAAATATTCCCATAGTTTTCTAAAATAAAGACCTAAGTAAAATGCAATCATAATGAAGAAGATTGAAAAAGTACTGAATTTCATTTAAATCACCTGATTTTTTTTTTTTTGTATAAAGCATTTGATTAACGTGGTTTTTGCTTTCATTATCGAAAATGCGCACACTCAAGCACACAGGATTGAGTTAATTAACTCTAAAAAAAAGTAGAGGGTTTGATTTATTTTATAATTTACAAATGCACCATGATTTTTCTCTTCTTAATTTCTTAATGTGGTCTTCAAATCGTGCTATCTAAATTCATAGTGAGTTCGGCCCTCACTGGGTGCTATATATTTTACGCTGAAAAAAAAGTTTATCAAACATTTTGCGATTTATTAAATGCAAAATATAAAATTGGAATTTTTTAAAAAAAAAACGATATTTATTCACAAAAAAATTATTTTTTGTAAAAAAAAATATTTCCTAAACTTAAACTAAACAGTATGTGGATGCCTATACAACTTAGCGGCCGTTTCAAGAAAATAATGAAGTCTTTCTTCTTCGTGAAAAGCCTTACAAAACAGATATTTGGAAATATATTTGTGGCTTAATTCTCTTTTGTTTCCAGACCGAAGGATCCATGCCTTCACATCCCGCCAACAAGCTTCTATATTTCGCGTGTGGACATCACTTTTGTTGAGAAACTCCTTTTCTTCAGACTGGTTAACGGTGTAGTGAGTAAAGCCTTCGTTAGATAAAGTACTGTATGCCTTCCAACAATTACTATGAATTATGGTATCAGGTAAAATATGTTTCTTAACGATTGGAATTAACGTTCCGGCATCGCGGTTTTCAACAGGGAAAAGAAAAAGTTTCTTTGAGTCCCTTTCGAAGCAACCAAATACCCACTGGCCTTCGAATTCTTGCCCTTCGCGGTTTTGTTTAATCTTACTACTACCGAATATATTTTCACCAATTTCAACCACTTTTCCGTGACCGCCAATTCCTATTTGCTCCTGTTCTGCCAACCAAAATTCACAGACTTCATAGCAGTAATGCTTCCAATTTACAGCTGCCTCGTGCCCGATCTTCAACCATTTGACGATTTGGCGCTGAGTGATAAAATTTTGAAGAAAAAGGGAACAGAAAAGAATGTTTTGTGAAGGTGTTATGTGCGAACGATCGAGCCAGGTATTTTTATTAATTGATACAGAGAAAGAGCATTTTATTTTTCTTGATTTGGAGTCTCTACATATTCTTCGACAAAAGAAAATATTGCTAGATGGCGCAAAGTTGCAAACTGCTCCACAGTTCGGACAGAGTACAGTGTCGGGAAGCACAGAATGCTGTTTGAAAGTAAGAATAGCTTTTGAATCGTCTTTATGGAACATTTTGATAGTATCAAAGAAGTTGTGATAGCAACCGTCACAACGTGTAGAATCCATGATGTTAAAATCAAATAATGGTAAACTTACTAAACTAAAGATTCGGTTTAGTTAAGTAATGTTTTGAAACGTGGAAAGTCTCTTCCGCTTGTTGTCAACCTTTGTGAGGAGAGTTCTTCATTGATGACGTCGCTGTACGACCCACACACACTCCCTGATTTTGTGTGCAAATCAAATGTAAATTTTTTAACATACAGAAACCTAAAACGAAAAACATGATCAAGTTTTAATAATTTGGAATTAGTTTTAGAAGGTTTAGTAACAGAAAAATGCACAAAAATATTTTAAAAGGTTTTATTGAAAAATATAACAATTATGAACGTAATTTAATGAAAAAAATTCGCAACTTGAAAAACAGACAAAGACAAAGTAAGTAAGGCTCTTTAGCTTTAAACATTATAAAATCGACCTTACCCAGTAATCATTAAAACAAATAATTTCCTGAAGAAATGAATGTCCATAGTCGTTCAAAGCATACGTAACTATTACGACTACAAGCGTTATTTTGTGGATATTCATGTTTGAGACGTCCTTTTTTTTTTTTTTTAATTTATTTTTGTTTTTAATTACGTTGCTGACCTGCGTATTAAAGAAACTTTTAATATTTATTTAACTTGTTTGAATTCTAAAATAAATGCTTTCATTATTAATTTTCTTAAGTTTGTCTTACACTTTTTTTACAGTATTCTTGGACAGTAATTACTCACGGGTTGTTCAAGTAAGTAGCGTATATAACTAAAAGTGGAATTTTTGGTCATTTTGTTGTTTAAAATGTAACAATAATTGAATAAAGCTACTTTTAATTGTTTTTATGTTTTTATTTTTAATGACGTTACAGATTTTTTTTGAATGCTTCCGGAATTTATTTATTTATTTCCATTATAGAAAGAACAGTAGTAAACACAGACTCTGTGACTGCCTTATTATAAATGGCGGAATTAGGAAACCAGCAATATGGGTAGTGAAGCACAGGAATAGATTGTTTGTGTGTGTGTGTGTTTATTTCTCGCCCCATGAGTTACCGTTGAATTAAAAGGTGATTTTTTTTTCTTTATTTTATGACGTGCTTCCAAAAGTTAGAGGAATTTGACCAGCACACTTTAACCGAATGTAGACTAAGTACGGATTTTTGCCGCCACTCTTTATGAGTAGTGTCCTTAAGCATATAAACAGCAGGCTAGCTAGACATTACGAACGTTTTCTTTAAGAAAAGTTGTATTAGGACCTTGTCGCACTGATCCAAGGGAGAAAACTCTTGTAGCCGAGAACGGAGATGCGTGGTTGAAATAAAAGGTTTTCCCGGTTTCCAATGAATCCTGTTGCTTCTTTACTTTATGCCTATCGATAATATCGGTCACTAACCCATATCCATTCAGCCATCGAAATGAGATACGGTGTCAGCGTAATACCCAAGTGACTAAACAAATGTTTACCTGAATATTCTGTAATTCCTGTGAGTACAATATCAAAAATAATGTACAAACCGCCAACGCCTTTTACTTTCCATAACCCAATCTCAGCCCACATGGAAAAGTAGATTTGGACATTTTCGTCTTGCAAGCTTTGGTAGCTCGCAAAAGAAGAGGGCGAAATATTAGTTAGTTCCTTGCGATATGGATCCAGAGGCAAACAGGATTTTCGGGACCTTTGAATTAACTGAACAAGAAAGGACTATGAAACGACTACGAAAGTTGAACGGACATTTCATACCTCAATGTAACATAATTCATGTTCGTGTACAGTTTCATAAGAGGGACCAAAGAAGGAAAGAAACCGTAGAAGAATATGTTAGAGTTCTCTATGAATTGTCGGGGGATGCAGATTTTTTTGCAATAGGGAACAATGCATTAGGGACAGGTTAGTGCTGGGCATTAAAGACCAAATACTCTCTGAAATGTTCCAACTCCAGTCTGATTTCACATTTGACTGCTATTGCTACTGCTTGCCAGCATGAAGCAGTGAAGCTACATTTTGAACAGTACATGGGTACAGGCCATGGCAGGGTTTACAGGGTACACCAAGAGAGGGGATCAACGTCATTCAACAGGTAGAAATTAAATGTGGCATGTGTAGAGCATCCCACCAAAAAGGAAAATATGAAGGCAAATCACGCTTTGCCCGAGTGTTTAGAACAAAAACCACAAAGAATGCGGACGACGTGGATCGTATCATTCCCCAAGGAAAAGCAACGGAGATAGGAACAGTTTTTTCATTGACACAGCCACTCCCAACATGCATCTATGGCGAGCAGATATTAATCTTGACGGGTCAATTTTAAAATTAGTACAGGGGCTACATCATCAGTAAGAAAACATGGACATAACTTGGAAAGCCAAAGCTTTCTCCATCTGTCAAACCCGGGAGGAAACCTAAATGTCTTATGACACTTTAGGAGGAAACTTGATGGGAAGATAAACGTCACCATCTATGTCATCAACTGTGATGTTTACAATCTGCTTAACCGAACCTAGAGTCGATTAAAAGCGCGAACAATGTCGTCTTCAGTGCTGTCAAGTGCAAGCCAATAATAATAAAACTTCAAGAGTGGACAACTCCACACTGTCGCTATAGCAAAGCGCGTTCCCTTTCGTCGCCAAAATAATGTAAGGAAAGAACTCCAGTGTATGAAGGACTATGAGATCATCGAAGGAATTATAAAGTCAACCGAACGGGTATCACCCATAGTCCCAATTTTGCAACAGAGATGTCCGCATCTGTGGACCTGAAGAAGCAGAATCAAATGATGCAGGAAGAGATACGTAATTTCTTTCTTTGGCAACATGGTGCATCAGTTCCGGGGTTCTACAGAGTTTAAAAAATGGAGGCTTAGTCGAGTTTATAGTAGATTCCATTGGATTCAGAAACCGCCAAGCAGGCCACCTTCATAACGCCTTTTGGAAGGTTCTACAGGAAGAGAGTTCTCTTCGGAATCAGTTTAGCACCGGATATCTTCATGAGGTCAGGCTCAGAGATAGTCTAAGTAATATAGGGCGTCGTTTGTTACTTTGATGATATTCTGTTACACACCAAGATGCCAACCGAGCACGAAACACTCCTGAGTCAAGTTCATTAGTAACTAAATGAAGCAGTCCTCAAGCTAAACAAGAGTAAGTGCGAGTACCGGAAATCCGAAATTACTTCTTTTTTTTTTCGGACATATCATTCGCTAGCATAGCTGCCGCTCAAATCAGAACAAAATCGAAGTAATTCAGAACCAAGTTGAAACATCTGATGATGCTGAACTTAGACGATACTTGGATATGGTGAACTACTTGGGTAAGTACTTTTTCCTCAGCTCTTTACTGTTCTGAAGTCACTCAACGAGTAATGAGGGAGTATGGACATAGTGCCCGCAGCAAACCAAAGAATTTCAGAAAGTAAAGGAAATGTTTATAGCAGCGCCGGTCCTTGCTTACTTTGGTCTAGCCATGCAAACCATCGTCGAAGCTGATAGTTCATTGTATAGATTGGGTGGATGCCTACTTCAGGAGCACAAAGGACTGAGACCGATAGCATTCTGTTACAGAACATTGTCAAGCACAGAACAGCGACACGCTCAAATAGAAAAAGAATGCCTTGCAGCATTGTTGGCTTGCGAACGTTTCGACAGATACATGAATAGGCTAGAGAGCTTTACTCTCTACAGTGACCATGTTAAATATTCTAGCAGACTATTATTATTTAGAGAATTGAATTTTCCTCTGACTTCCTCATTTTGATCTTTTGAGGTCAGATACAGGAAAACAAAACGTTTTTGATTGGTTAAAACTAGTGTGGAAATGTTAGAGATAGAAAGTGGTTTCAGGGAGTTAAGTTTTACAAGTCATACACAGTAAACGTGGTTATTTCGTATCTCGGGGAACTTACTTCCTAGTGGGAGTGATAGATCGACCCCACTGGCTATTTAAAAATATACACGTTGACGTGTTTAATAAAATAGATAAGTTTAAAATCCCTTTTGTTGAATTTCTCTTTCATCTCCGGATTCCAAAAACATTTCGACATCCAGCCAGGAAAAGACGAACGAGAGAAGATCCAATATTATTGTATCGACCCTGTCACCTAAGAGACCCCTCGAACGAGAGAGCTATTCAACAACCACTAGCTACTCGTTCCACTCATCAATTCCAAAGGTATGTAAGAAACACCATCGAGATGTCAGTGCATGCTCATTCAACTGATGCGCTACTGATGGTCACGTCAAATACTTTGTCACGGAGTTCTACTGTGTGCAGAGAGACGGGGAACCGATAACTGGAGGAAGGTAGATTTTCATGTCAACATAGTGACTTCCTCTTGGCCAATCTCAAATGAGACGTTGAACCAAATCGGGCAAGGAACCACAGAAAACTGCTTGATTACACAGTGAAGGGTGGCCCATTTACAGGAAAGGTATCAGCTTTGAAGCCCGAGAATTGTCTGACGTTTAGAACGAGCTGAATGCTATTGATGGACAAATGCTAAGGGAAAACAGGATTGTCATTCCTTCCATTCTGAGAAAGAAATCCTGTAACGTATGCACGATAGACACCTGGGCACTACGAAATGACGAGAACGGACAAATCAAGAGGTTTGGTGGTCCAGGATATCAAAAGATTTTCAAGACCGCATCGCAGCATGTAAAAACTGCCTTGAGAAGAGTCCAGTACTACCAAGCGAAACTTTGCTTCCATTAACTTCTACCTGATAGACCATTCCAGCGTATTGCTGTTGATATGTGAGCTGAAAGGACAGAACTATCTTGTCTACGTACATTGACACTCACAAGCTCAATCAACTTACCATCAGTGCTGTCATCAACAGAATGATCATTCGTTTCACAATATGGCATTGCAGAAATTGTTGTGTTAGACAACGGGAGACAGTTTACGTCTGGGGAGTTCCAGAAGCTTGATAAAGACTGGAACTTTTGTCACATAACAAGTAGCCCTCACCTACTCTCAATTAAACGGCGAGGCCGAAAGAGCAATGAAAACAGCCAAGGACATCCTGCGACAGAAAGACTATTACTTTCCCTTGTTAATCCAATGAGGTACACAGCTCCCTTCATTGGGAGTGAGCCAAGCAGTACTCGTTTATGGATGCAGACTCAGAACAACTCTACCTACTCTGCTTCAAGCACTCATTCCTCGCACAGAGGACCATGATACGGCGTGAAGGCATGATGAGTCTGAGAGGGTACCGCAGAAGCAAGACCACGATTAGCGTACACATACCCTTCTGAAGTTAAGTCCAAAAGACTTCATTCTTTTGAAGGAGGGGGAAAGAATTGAAAGCATCCAGGAGAGGTGGCTCGACAGTGTGCATCCAAGTATTGTCCAAGCGGCTGAAGGGGAGATGAGACGTAACCGCAGACATTTGAAGTTAGATACAACTTCCTGTTCCAAGCAGAGAACAACCACTACTCAAGCCCGTTGACTAGCTGCGACCTGTTCCAGCTAAACAGTCGAACTCTCTGCCTTCGGGTGGAGAGGAACCCGGACGAGGCTCCGCCGAAGGGCAGAGTCTCGTTCGGGAAGGTAGACTATCCCTGAACCTGCTTATGCGGGTTCAAAAAGGGAATATTTTTGTCCGAGTCTACGGGCTCGGAGAACCCACGCTAAATCGGCCTTGTACCGCATGCAACCCACGTGGAGGGTGGGTAGCTAAATATACTACTCAAGCCCGAGGTTCCCGTACTTGAAACAGACCTTCAACTGCAGTAGCCAAGTGCTCCAGCATTTCAGCAATTACCATCTTCGGCAGCCATCTACTTCACTATTAATTAAAACTACAGCATCAGCTTCGAGGAGGCCACGGTATGGATAGACCCAGCTGTATGTTACCAGATCCGGCAGAGTTGTGACCAAGCCTTCCAGATTTCGCTGAGTTAATTTTTACGATATAGCTTATTTATATCGTCGTAAAGAGACAAGGTTGCTTTGGCGACACGTAGGTCTATGGTAGTTACGTGTAAGCTCGATACATGAGCCTGTAAGTGCTTGTGTTTATACAAGCCTTTCACTTTCTCTGTGAATAATAAATTATTTAGTGCACCATGTATTCACCATCACGGTGTTGCAGCGTCACCCAGACTAAGAACCTCAATTCGAATTAGGAAAAAAAAATCCTTGTTTTATTGCTAAGTAGAATTATTGTTGGAAAGACGCTTTGCAAAGTTATAAATTTTCGTTGCCTGTTGGAATTAACATCCATTCCAATTTCCGAGTACACTCTCTTGAATCCAGACTAGAGGCAAAGTTAAGCCAAAAACAAAATAAAGTTAAGAAGTTTCAAAAGCTGACTTATTTTGTGTGTTGTTGTACCGAGTGGGCACTGAAAAACTGTAGATTTGAAAAAGTCATAATTTATTCGTTTTCAATCTTTTTTATTTTATTTTTGCTGGTTATAGAGCATCCATTGGAGATTAAAATCTCTACGTATGATGTCCAGCAACTAGTTGTAGTGGGGCCGTGGCGGTTACCACTTGTTGAGGGTTCATGGCGTGGCTGTTATGTTGTTGATAGAAGTCAAACGTAGAAGTAACGCAAGTAAGGTTCAGATACTCCTGCCCGCCGAGCCCAACTACATAAAAAGGTTGGACTTTGATTAAGTCCAAAGAAGAAGGTAAAGAAAGCAAACAAAACACAAGACCGATAATATATGTATATACAAATATATATTAATAACAAGTTACAATACATGGAAACAGTACAAAGGACGAAGTGTGTGTGAATATTCTGTATGTGAGTGCGTGTGTGAATATTGTGCTTAGCGTGTTTCCACGCTATCCCTTGTTATCGTCTACATTTCGAGGTTGATAGCTGAAATTCTGAAGGAAAAAAAAATTACCTCAAGGTGTCAGTGCACAGGCCTGAAGGAAAAAGAGATAGAGGCCAAGGGTCAGCGGCTATTTATAGCCAGGGAAGAGAGACCCCTGGTGAAAGGGTTAACGGACTGAAGGAGGAGTTAACTCCGACATAGTAAAAACCCATTTAGTTTTTCTATCCCAATGAAAGATCAATTATTCAAACTCAGAGAAAATACCGGCAACATTTTTAAATGTCAGAGTATCTCCTAAATAACATAATTCGGAACCTAATCGCCCGATTTGAAAGAACTGGATCAGTCAGTGATCTTTCGGAAGAGGTCCTAAGCGTTTGTAAAAGTTATTTTTGTTTTATCATTCAGTCTTTGAGTGGTCACCCTGTATTTAACTAAAAGAAAAGGGGAAGGTTTTGTATTCGTACACAGTCCCATTGATTCAAGGGAGAGAACTTTTGTTTGTGGTCGAGAACGGAGACATGTAGTGGAACTAAAAAAAGTTCTTCCGGTCCCCAAAGAATCGTGTTGCTTGTTTACTTTATCATAAAGTAGTCTTTATGTCTGTCGATAATATCGGCCACTAGCCGACATCCATTCAGCCATCAAAATAAGACAGTGGTGTCTTAGCGATTTATTATTGATAATACTTTTAGTTTTTAGCATTATGGCAGATAAGGAACAGAGAATCTGCATAAAATTTTGCTTTAATCTCGAAAAAACTGCCGCAGAAACACACCAAATGCTTAAAGAAGTGTTTGGTGCTGATGCTACGAGTCAGAGCCAAACTTTTTTATGGTACAAACGTTTCAAGGATGGTCGAACAGCTGTTGACGACGATGAACATTCGGAACGGCCGTCCGCAGCAAAGAAGATCCGGAAGAAAAACACCGCAAAATTGCGTAAGAAGACTCTCACTGCAGATAGTAGTCAACAAATTGAGGTTAGTTAGTTTTTTGTTTTTTTTCCAATTCTAGAAAATAACTAAATAAAAACAGTCACAAAGATTGAGGATTAAAGTGAAATTCTCAAAAGAAAAACAAACAAACAAAAAACAAAACAAAAACAAACAAAAAAATTTTATACGTTGTTTGACAAGATTATAACCACAAGAATGTGTGGTTTAGCGTTAGCGGTTACATTATTTTTTTAATTAATTAAATTCATGGCATCAGTTCGAACATTCATCTTCTTATCTTTATTTATCGGTAAATTTACCAATCAAAATTTATTTAAAAAGTATTAATAACATTTTATTTTTATTATAACAATAATAACAATTTAAAAATTAAATGTGACTTTTTTAGCTAAAATTGTGACTTTTTTAGTTTATTTTATGTTTAAAAATTTTCCATGGATTAGCACGGTGTGCAAATTGTAAATAATAAAAGAAAATTAAAATAAATTCTCGAGTATCTGCTTTCCGAAAAGGAAAAATTAATTACGAATTGTCATCGGTCAGTTTTTAAAATTTGGAATTAAGAAAAAAACCAAAATATTTGATTTTTCTTTTTTAAATTTGCATTCCCTTTCTTAAAAAGAGATTATTTTCGGAAAGATTATGAAACATTTTATCTTGGTATTTGATGGGCTAGAGACGACATTAAAATGTTATTCTTCGTTACATGAAGTCGAGTTTTAAATTGAAATTTAAAATCTCAGCCAAATTTTAAGCCTCTTCTCTTTCGCAAATTCTTGCATAATTCAAATTGATGCAGTCGTAGGTATTTTGCATGTTTTTTTTTTTTAAATTTATCCCGTTTTAACACCCATCTTCTGGATGACATTTTTTGATTACAAAAAATACAAAAACATGAAAATAAAATAAAATTCGATTCATTTTTCTTAATTTTTTTCATTCACACTTCTGACTGTGCCCTTACACATTCTTAATTTTTATTTTTAAAACATTTTTTTTTTTTAATGTCAGATGCTGGATAGTGGATAATTAGTTGATAGAATCCTTTTTTCTTTATTTTGTAAATTCAGAAAAGAAAACCCAAAATTGGTAAGTGGGGATTCTTCCTGACATTATTAGCTAGTCGCATTTATTTTTATAATTTAATCTCTAAACCCAAACAATTTTCATTTTTCCTTTCACTAAAACGCCACATTCTGGAAATTATAATTTGCACAATTTCATGTCGAGAGGAGAATAAATGTTGGCTAAACCCATCCTAGGAAAATAAACGTTTTGGACTTCAAATAACACAAACCAGAGACTAAAGTGTGTGGAGAAGGCTAATCACGAAGCATTGCCGGATCCCCAAATACTCTGAAACTTAGCAGAACAAAGAACGCCTGGCACTCTTTTCAAAACTTTACGTAAATTAACATGCAGAATTACTTCCCTTGCTCACGAAAACATTTCGCGCGTCGATTTAGAATTTTGTTTGGTTAAATGACGTCAATGTTTGTTTATAAGACGATGACAATAAAAGCTTTCTGGGCAATTAAATATTAAATTCTAATGTCACGATGCTAAAGTTTAACATTTTAGCCATGTAGATACGTTAAACTTTGATATTCGATCACAGAATGTTTTATTTTTTTAACATTCAAGCATTTTAAAACAAAAAAACAAAAAAAAAACGAAACAAAAAACAAACTCTAAAAAACTTGTATAAGTTAATTGATAAACTAATCACTGAGATTTTAGTAAGAAGACACTTAAAGAAAATTTTGATTTAAGAATTATTTTTGGTCAATAATGTTCGTATAAACCAGAAATATCTTTCTTAAAAACCTAAAGCTACCATGAGAGTGTGATAGATTTTGGTTTCCTTGTTATTTTGCGTATTTCTTATATTCTGGTTGTGAAAGCTTTCTGATTGATTGGTTGAAATATGGCTTTGTGTCCTGGTATTCCTATTATTCATCTATTTTTATCCTTTGAACACAAGGCTACCATGAGAGTGTGATAGATTTATTTAATGAATAGAGTTCTCCGCCTTGATATATGAATAATGATAAAGAGGATGATCTTCTGGGCTTCTTTTATATTGATGTTGACAGAGATTTTGTTGTTGTACCTTACGTCCTCAAATAGGTTGAGAGCTCATATTGCCAGTTATATGGTAGTGGTCTTCATGCCCCTCATTCTATTACTAACTATTAACATTCACTTCTATATCAGGTCTGTTGGTCTTAATTTCTTTATCAGTTCACTTTGGCATATTCCAGAGAATAATAGCTTCATCATTTTCTGCTACAGTTGATTTCATGTTTCAAGGAAACAGAAATAACTAAGAATGTCACACACACCCCAAACATCTACTAAAATATGTAATTTATAATGAACCTAAAATTAACCCAAATTTATTAATTTTTGTAAAATAAAATTGTGATGGCTTAGCAAAGACATAAATTTATCCCAAATCTACACTGCTAATATGAAAATATAAATTTTAACGCCTTTAAAACAAAACTTCTATCTTTTAATGACCATAGAGAACCTTTTTTTTTTACTTCCATCAGTATGGCTGATGCTAACTGCAAGAAGAATAACTCATTGCACCTTCTTGGTCTCACTCTGACATGAAGTGGAATGATTATATTGAATCAGTTGCTAGGTCTGTTACTGTGAAGGTTCACTCTGCTGTGCCAGACAATTTTTCTCATTGGAATCCATCTTACACATTTATAAATCTACCATTCATCTGTGTATTAAATATTGCTGTTATATCTGGTCTGGTGATCCTGCTATATATCTCGAGATTCTTGACAAAATCCAAAGAAGAGTCTGTAATGTTATCGGTCCTGACCTGACATTAGTCACTTTCCCACTGCCATGATGTGGTTTCCCGATGTATTTTCTATAAATATTTTCATGGCAATTGTTCTACTGAGCTTTTCTCCTTGGTACCTCAATCTCATGAATTTAAACATACTACTAGAATGGCAACTATGTCTCACCATTTTACTGTTGAAATAGCTAAATGCAACTGCAAGTTCTATTCTAATAGTTTCTTTTCTTGGCTGTGGAACTCTCTTCTGGTTTCTTGCATTCCTACCACCTATAATCTTCAAAAGTTTAAATGCAACATCAATCACAGTCTTTTGTCTTTCTTAAACCTGTTTTTTTATTGTCCTTTTTCCTCACTAAGTTTTCTCATTCTCTTTCACTCTCAGTTAACCCTTGTATCTTAGTGGCTTTATCACCTTGCTTGGGGTGAAATGATTAAAAAAGAATAGAAAAAGAAAACTCAGTAGAATCAATAAAATTGAGGTTGGCTCAAAGACATACCCCCCCCAAAAAAAACTATATTCTTACACTAGCCTGTACTTGATCACAAAGAAGATATATATAGTTTTACTTTAAATTAAGACAATTATCATAGAGCAGTCCCTGAATTTCTGTCTATCGCAATGAATGTGTATTCTCTCAAAGAAGCTTCTTGCCTTGAATGCTTATTAAGGCTTAAGCACATCCCAGGCCTCAAGTGGAACTTGTATATATGATTCATCACTAAAGATGGTGGAAAAATGGTTGGTTCGTTGTATCATTTCAGTAAGTACATGTCTCCCAAATCATGCCAAAAATGGAGTACTGCTGCCATATATGGGCTGAAGCATCCCAGTCTTCATTTTCTAGTCTTGATAGTCCAAAAACATCTACACAGCCTTGTGGGTGATGAATTCTTTTCCACCTTGCAACCCTTTTACAGAGACAAAATATTGCAAACCTTTTACTACTCTACCCAATTTCCATAGAAAATGTTCAAACAAGCTACATTCCTTAGTTCCTCCAAATCTAACCCTCCTAACCCACCATGAGGCAAACCACCCTCATTCCCTTTAGTAAGCAGTAAGTTTCATTCAGATAGCTTCTTCCCCAAGAACTGCTGCTTTGTGGAACAGAATCCCAGGAGCATGATTTTCTGACTACTACATTCTTAACCTCTTCAAGTATAGCCTTTCTTTCCTATATATATGAATAAACTGTGCCCTGTATCCTTACTGCTTGCATAACAATCGCCTTCAGTAATCCCCTACCTTGAGTGGGCATTGTAAAGGATGAATATTAGGGGGAAAATGCTTTGTTTCTATATAGAACAATAAGAAAAAGATCAGTGAAAAAAATGTCAGTGAAATTGTGTAATGTACATAGCCTATCACCCTTACGAAAGAGGCACAAAATCGCTTGTGCCATACACGGTCATATAAATTACCTAATACCTTAGGACAAATTAAATGCCTGTAGGTGGGAGTGAAAAAAAAAAGAAGCTGCATAACTGACTGAGGTACACATAAAAGCAGGCAGAATTTTTTCTTTGGGGAAAAAAGAAGGATTAGTAATACATTTCAACAGGTCAGCTGTGTGATTCAAGGACAAAGACATGACAGTTAGGAGCGTGAAACAGATTACTACAGATATACTACAAATATATTAGTACAAATTGTTAATATAGTCATTTCTATTTGAATAACAGTATAAAGAGAAAATTCAATAAAAACTTTAGTTTTGAAAGAAAATAAAAGGATTTAGTTAGGAAAATATGATTTTCAGATTAAGTGGGGTGTTGTCAGTGATGTTTTACAAAGTCAGGCCCCCTTCCTTGGTTAGTCTCAGCCTGTCTGATTGGACCCTGATCTACCTTCCCACAACTGGGTACCTGTATAATGTTCATACACCTTCATTTTCACTTTGACTGATTGATGGTTCAAAAAATTTTAATAAAGAATGATTCATATATCAACAATGTCAGGTGTGGGTGAGGATATTCCAACGTAAGTGTTTAATTATTTTTTAATTGCTAAAAATCGCACAATTCTGAATACAGTGAAAACTTTTTTTATTCATTTATATTCAAAGGGAAGTAAACTAAATAAGTAAATCAGTATAAGCAAATAAGAATTACTTCCCTTTTAAAATGTCTGTATCAAAAACAATTCTGAAATATCTATTAATTATAGTTATTTTTTTGCACTTTTAAAGAAAGAAAATTTTCCTTAAGAATTTGAAACCAGCATATAACAAAAATTGATATCAGGAAATGTTTATATTTTACTTTGAAACAAAAGTGAGCCTTTGTTCAGTACAATAATTCAAACTGTACATCACCAGATTCATCTGTGATTTGTTTGATAAATCATATTATAATTCAGCTTGTTCCTCTGTAAAATTAGTTTGCATGTGTGGTACAGTCTGCTGTTACCTCAGATATATTTATTTGGACCATTCTATTTTGATTGCAAGGAAAGCCTTAAGATAAAAGATATCAGAAACTGTTTAGCTTTAGTGCAAAAAAGGAAGAATACATAATAAGAAAGAAAGGGAAGATTAAGGAGGTGATAACACTTCAGTGAAATTGAAAACTTTGTCAACTTTATATCTTTTCATTTGTACCCTCTTACTTCTTTAAATAATGACCTGCATTCATACTTATGATGTTTACTTACCTGGCACAAGAATGAGGGCTACTGAGGCATGGTTAACGCCCCCCACCCACTTGTGCTGAAAGTTGAGCTATGTTTCTCCTCATTTTAAATGAGAGAAGTTGCTCAGCCCTGGGGATTCCAACCCTGTGGCAACACATTCCTCATTGCACTAAAGAGGTTGGGTCGGTGTAATACATACGCACAGTGTACAAACGTACAATAACAAATAACAAATAAAAAACATGATAAATTGTATGGTAAGTTCATATAATATTATTTATGTATTTGTGTGTATTGGTATGTGTTTTACAATTGTGATAATGTTCACGCTATGAAAGGGAGTAAGTCATTCTGTAACATTACAAGTCCTATCACAAAGAGAAGTTACACACATGTTGTCATCCCAATATTTCTTGGGTGAAGAGAGTGAATCCTACATCTTTGGTTGGATGTCTGTACTTCTGACAGGAACAGTCCCCATTGCATGTTGGGGAGTAATTTTATTATTTTTATTTTTTATTTATTTAATTTATTTTAAATGAGGTTTAAATTTTATTTTATTTTATTTATAATTTTTGTTATTATTATTATTATTATTATTATTATTATTTGTAATAATAACAATGTTCCTACAGTAGACAAACAAAGAAAGAAAAGAAACAGATCGTCTGCTCAAATACAGGTATCCACTAAAAACAACATTTGAATAAAAATGTTAGATTAAAAAATAAAATTCATTAATTCTTTAAAAATATATGCACATGCATACACATATCCACACACAAAGAGAAAAATATCAACCTCACAATAACTAGCACATAAATTCATTTTAACCTTTAACACTTTGCATTATTCACATGTATTACTTTTCACTGTGCTTCCTCAACTGCAGTAGCCTCATTCTGAATTTCAAGTACGGTGATTTTCACTGTTGCTATAGCAGGATATAACACAACCATGGGATTCAAATATAACATTTGTTCAGCAAATGGAGTCACCTATAATTGTAGGACAACATTTGACTTTGGGAATGAATCATCTTTAGAGTGCTAATTGGTTAACTTAATATAAAAATAATGAAAATGAGAAAATCTGCTGTCAGTTGCTGAAATACTTTTTGGCCCATTTCAAAACATTTAACTCAAAGACTTAATACTTTCACTATATAGATGATATCTGCACAAAACTAAATTACTAGATTTACCAGATCTCACAAACTAAACAAAATTGAATCTACAGTTGAATTTGTGCTGATAGAAAAATAAATAAAAATGAAAAACAAGAAAACCCAAATTTCACCTCGAAAAATAGATGAAATGGATGGATTATAAAAATCACCAGGCAAATAAAGCTATAGTTCAACCAACCAATCAGAATGCTTTCACAAACAAGATGTAAGAAAAGAAATAAACTTTTTACATTTTTATTGGATTTTTAAAAAATCATTTTATCCCAAGAAAGGCAATAAAACCACTAAAAGGCAAGGGCTTACTGAGTGTGAAAGAATATGAGGAAAAGAAAACATTATTAAGGCGAGAGAACAATAAAAGAACAGGAATTAAGAAGTCAGAAGATAGCAATTAAAATTTCATTTAAATAAGATCAGAGTTAACAGGAAAGCAAGAAGCCAGAAGAGTCCCACAAGTATGAAAGAAGAAACTGTTAACATAGAACTTATGGTTACATTTAGCCATTTTGCATGGTTACATTACATTTCCATGTGTTTGGGTTTTATTGAGGATCTATTTTATAGTATTCTAAAATTGCTGAGGTAGTATACAGTGTTGGCAGTCTCAGGAAAGGTTCTTTTGACACACCATTTTTTTCTTTCTTTTTTTTGTGAGGAGGGGGTATAGATGTTAAACTTTGCCAAAGTGATTTTTTTATTCTTTAAATTTGCTGTAACTTTGTCATTTTTAGAAAAATTCTGTTATCAACTATAAATATAAGCAAATGTAGCAAATCTATTTTTTCCTTTTCATTAAAATTTTATATCCAAACAATTCTTTGAAAGCGTTTTTATTTAAATGCAAAGTCAATCATTATCTTCTGTCTTCTTAATTCCTGTTATTTTATTATTCTCTCTCCTTAATAATATTTTTATCATCTTCTCTCACACACAGTAATCCCTTGCATCTTAATGACTTTATTGCCTTGCTTGGGGTGAAATGATTAAAAAAAAATTCACCCAAACATTGTAGACTATTAGTACTTGTACATAGCCCAACTTTATAGTACTATAATCTTAAATGTAAATGGGAGGGGCTTTATATGTCATCAAGTATTTCTGTTGTGTTCTTATTTTATGCTTGTACAAATTCAAATTTTTGACAGACATTTTCAGATATTGATTGTCAATGTATTAGATCATTGCAAAATTTGTGCTCAATTAGAAAATTAAAAACAATATTTTACATACTCAAAGAAAAAACATTTATTAGTCAAGTACATAATTTCCATTGTTTTTAACAACTGTCTCCCATTGTGTTACAAGCTTCTTGATGCTATTTTTGTAGAAACTTTTTGTTTTTTGTTGGAAGCAGGTTATAAAACATAGTTTTCAAATTCACTGTTCAGAGACAAATTTTGTTGTCATTTAAATTGTTCTGTAGAGACTGGAAACATATGCAAATCTGGAGTGAAGTCAGAAGGTTACTGTGGGTGCTGGAGCATTTTCCATTTCAACTTTTTAAGCTTTTCAAGGTCTTTTTTGCAACATATGGTTTGACATTGTTGTGGTGGAAATTGACAAGTTTTTGATTAGCCAAAATCAGCCATTTTTCTTGAACCCAAGTCTCTCCAAATGGCAAAAGGCAGTTGAGATATCTATTTTCAAAGTCTTCATTAAAATCTTTCATTTATTCTCCATGATGACAAGAGTGGAATGTTGCCTGGAATGTGGTTGACTGCTTAGGTTAACTTAGGTCACCCTGACAAGCTCTGTCAAACAACTTTTTGACTGTCCAAAGAGCTGGAGCACAATCCAAATGTTTTTGTCACAGTCTTGAGACTTACTCCTTTTCAAAGTTCTTCCAGCAACTCCTAGCATCAAATGTAATGCCCTGTATTCCTTTGGAACTTGCTGGTATGGCCAAGAGTGGAACCATGTGGTCTAGTCAGTGCATGGCCTTCATATACCATCACCCAGGCCTATGCTCTGGAGAGGATATTCCAGTCTCACCCACAAATAAAAACTGATGTCTACCATTGGTTATTTTTTTTTAATTCCAAGCTTTTTTTTTTTTTAATTGTTTAACCTTTGCGTCATAATATCCTTTTTAGTGATTTCACTTATATTTGTTGATTGAGTATTTTTTCTATTATTATAATACTGTTATATTTCAGATTATTATTATTATCTTTGTATTTTCAGAAAAAATGACCATTTTTGGGAAAAAAAAAGGAATCCGTCCTCTCTTTCCTCATGGATTATACACCTGAAGAATGCTGTAGAATGGAACATTGAAAACATTATGGTAACAATAAAACATTACAAAGAATGACGGCAGTTCTTTATTTATTTTTAGGTTTTTGCATTCTATTTATTATTACATAAGATAAAAATATGATAAAGAATTAAAAGAGAAGAAATATTTGGAATATGGAATGATTATTTAGAAAATTTTTCTTTAATGTCTAAATTAAGTTTATGACTTTTATCAAGTAAATTTTTGCTTTGAATAAAAAAATTGATGATAAACCCAAAAGAAATTACCAAAAACAATCTTGTCAAATGCAATAATAAGAAAGAAAACCAACTTTTAAAAAGTTGGTATTCATTAAAATAAAAAAAGATGTTCTGAACTCAAGAAAAGGTAATGCATTTTTTCAAAGCTCCAAAAACAGATTTTAGTTTAGTTGAAAAATGTAAATATTGCTTCTAAAAGTAGTATAATAATTTAATATAATTTGCAATTATTATTTATTTTATTTCACTTATATATATATATATATATATATATATATATATATATATATATATATATATATATATATATAATATATATTATATAATTTTTTATTTGAACTTACGTATTGCTTATTATTATTTCTTTTAACTTTTCCCAGTGTTATAATACCTGTTTCATAGAAGTTATAATATAAGTAATACTTCCAAAACTTTCCATAACACCTGTATTGTATTAGTCTGAAGACTGACTCCAAATGGTTTCCCTTAATTCTGACCTGGAGCTTTTTATTTATGGTTATAGACTAGTTCATATAGTCACCAAGGGTATGCTATTTACTCCACAACATCCCCACCTTTTGAGATTAATACTTTTATAAATATTTTGTTTTTTTATTAGTATTAGTATCTCTCTCCCTCTTCTTTCTGGGGAGTTTGCCAACTTCTTGACTTTATAGCATTTCTGTGTCAGATCCACTTCCAGTTCTTCAGTATTCTTTCTTTTTCTGTAACTTGTCCTTGTAGGTTCCATTTTTGTCATACTGTCATATTGAAAACATTATATAGCATTTTCATTGATTCTTTCAATGTTTCAGGTCTTTCATCAAGGAACCTTTTTTTTTTTTAGCTGATTATGGTGCTTTTTATGTTCAAATCTTTTTCCTTTTACAATGTAAATCAACTTCCTTATTCTTGCTGAGATTATGCTCAACTTCCCACATTTCTATCCTTATATGCTCTAAAGAACACTTTATCAGCAACCATGAAACTTTTGGTATCATTTTTGTTATCCATTTGTGTTTTTCAACTTGGTAATAACTTGTTGAACACTGACTTTACTTATCTAGCAAACATTAATTCTCCTGGCAACATGCTTTATTGGGGTTACATGATAAACTCTCAGAAAATCTTGAAGTGCTACCTCATTTACTTTCCCAAGACTTACTTTCTTCAACATTCTTTTGAACATTCACACAAACCATTCCACCTGTCTGTTCAACCTTGGCAGGGTTGTAATATGCTCAGTGGTGAATATCTTACAAAAGTCTTTGAATTCTTCACCTGTGAATTGTGTTACATTATCAGAGAGAATGGTATCTGGTATGCCATATCCTGCAAACAGTTCACTGTCACTGAAGATGTTAGATTTTTGCACTTATAAATTTCTGGCAATTTAGTGAAACTCAACTAACACAAGATAATGTGATCCATTCATAGGACCTCTAAAATCTATATGCAGTCCTGACCATGGTGTCTCTGCCTTTGGCCAAGTTTCTAGCTTTTGTGATAGGTAGTTTTGCTGCCAGAGCACAACTTCTGCAAGCTTCACTATTTTTACAATATCTTGGTCCATTCTGGTCCTATGTACGAAACTTCTCATCAGAGATTTCATTCTTGAAATACCAGGATGTCTGCTATGAAAATCCTTCAATATTTGATTCTGTAACACACTAGGTATTACAACCTTTTGCCTGAACATTACTACATTGTTGCATATTGAGTAAGCATTTAAGTTTGGATTTCTTTCTTTGTTACTTTCTTTCAAATTCTTTTATATTTTCACAATAAAGACATCATTTTCCATTTTTTCTTTCATTTCTTTCAGAGTAACTGGTAACTCTCATACTATGTTGCATAAAATGATTTTTATTTCCATTTTGCTTTTTAGTGCTATAATGACCGCGTTCTCAAATGGCTCTGCATTTTTAGCTATTAATCTTGATAATCTATCCATATGTCCCAATTTTTTAGTCAATTGGTACTCCATCGTAAAATCATAGTTTAATAAAATGGTATCCCAGTGTTTTAGTCTACTAGCTGTATGTGTAGGTATCCCTTTCTTTGAAATATATATTAATAGAGGACTTTGGTCTATCTGCAACCTAAAATTCCTTCCATGAATAAAATTATGAAATTTTTTCACAGCAGATATAATTGCTAGAGCATCTTTTTCTATCTGTCTGTAATTTTTCTCCACTGGTAGAAGCGAGCATGAAGCATGAGTGAAGGCTTTCATTTTACTACCATCGTATTTGTGTAAAATCACCACTCCAATACCATACTCAGTAGCATCTGATGTCACTACAATTTCTGCTTTTGGATTATAGTGTGCTAATGATAAATCAGACAAGTTTTTTTTATTTTTTTTCATTTGACAGTTATCATTCCAGTTCCACTTTATTCCTTTTTTAAGTAGATCGTTCAGTGGAACTCTCAAATTATGCATATTATGTACATATATTTTATAGTAAATAGCCAGCACTAAAAAAGCTTGTAATATAGTCACATTTGTTGGTGGAGGCATATTTTTAATTGCATTTGCTCTTGATGAATCTGGTTGATAACCATTTTTATCAATAATTTGACCAAGGTATTTAATTTTCTGCAAAAACAATTGACATTTTTCTTCACTGACCTTGAATCCATACTCTCTTAGATTTTCCAAAATTTTTTTCACATGCCCAACATGTTGTTCTTTAGATATGTTTTTCATTAAAATGTCATCCAAATACACCACTACAAAATCACAATCTGCAAGCATGGTATCCATAGCTTGTTGAAAAATAGCTGGTGCCATCTTTATGCCAAAAGGAAGTTGGTTAAACTTATATAATCATCTGTGTGTATTTATGTATGCTAATTCTGAACATTCATTTTCAATTTGAATTTGTAAATATGCTTCAGAGAGATCCAGCTTTGAAAATATTCTTCCACCATTTAACTTCAAAGTAATTTCCTCTGGACTTGGTAATGGGTAGTTATGTGTTTCTAAACAATTGTTGAGAAATTCACACAAACACAAATTTTATTATTTTCTTCTTTACATACACCACTAGTGCAGCCCATTTAGAATAGTTAATTTTTTCTATTACACCAATTTTTTCACATCTGTCCAACTCTTTGTTGACTTGTTCCAATGCTGCAGATGGTATGCTCTGTTTCGGCTTAAATACTGGAGTCTTACCTTTTTTTACTTGAAAATCCACCTTGAAATTTGAACACCGACCCAGTTCATTTGACAGAACATCTGGAAAACATTTTTTTAATTCTTCCTTAAGATTTTGGCTCTGGCTTTTTAAATTGGCTGCTTGTTCACTTACACTTTTACAATAAACGTTTATCAGCGAATCCCAAATTTCAAATAGTTCCATCTAGTCAGTACCAAATAAATTCATAGCATTTTTTAATACATAGGCTTTAGCTTTTACATGCTTATTACAGAATGAGACACTGCGAGTCATTTCTCCCACAAAAATAATTTCGCCCCAAAAACTGAAATTGTGACTTTGGAAGTCCTTTTTTTCCAATTTCTTTCCATGAAGTTTCACTGATTATTGAAAAATCATTACCAGTGCCCAGTAGCATTTTCACACCCACATTATTTTCACATTCACGAATTTTCTTTTGTTTTCTGTGACCATTTTTTCTGTTGCAATGCTGTGTACGAATTTCTTCTTGTGAGAATTTTTTCTTGATTTGGTTTTAACAAGTAAAACCAAAAGTAACAAAGTATTATTATTGTAAAGTAACAAGTATTTTTTTCATACTTGTTCACTCAGTATGAGTTTCCAAAATCCTTGTTACTGTTATTATGTTCTAATCTGTCTTGCTTTCTACTATTTTTGTTTACCTAACATGTTATATATTTAAAAAAACGTTAATTTTGTTAGAGCTTCAATAATATATACAAGTTTATAAAATGTTTATATATGTACATTATGTTCGAAAGGTTGTCATAGTTGGGGGTGATAGTGGAGACAATGCTTCTTTCACAAGCATCTTAAATAACCTCTGACAGCTAAATCCAGCTCCAAGCCAGTGTATGGACGAAGGTGGAATACTGACACAGAAAAAAACCAAAGTCAATACTGACAACATTCTCACAACTCCTGCATCCAAATTATCCTCAAATGTAATGCCCTGTAGTTCTTTGGATCTAATTGATACAAATGAGAGGGAGGAGAGCCATGTAGTCTGGGCGGTGCATGGCTTCCATACACTATCACCAATCTAGGAGAAGCAAAACTCAGAATTCAAACTACCTGTTGCATTGTAGGTCCTGCCTCTTTAACTTCTGAGAGGAGGGACAGGGTAACCCCTCAACATCCCCTGGCGCAAAAAGAACTGGCATGCCATTGCACTATTCTGTCTTGAATGTCACCATGAACCACAATTGTGAGATAGAAGCAAGTGGCAACCACAGTGGTTCAAAATGTGTAAAATGAAGCAATTATATATATATATATATATATATATATATATATATATATATATATAATAAAGTACTATTTAGGCAGCAAGAATTCATTCAAACAAGTTTTATTAAATAGCATCAACAAGGTCTGTCTATAATATAAAATGTTTAATAGACAGATATTATCAGTGTTATTTAATAAGCTTGTTTGTGCGTGTATATATATTTAGAAAATTAAAACAAAAAAATTGTATTTGTGATCTGCAATGAATACTTATTGCTTATTCGACAGAGAAAAAAACCTTTGAGAAAAAAAAATTAAAATAAACCACATTTTTCGGTGTGAAGAAAAGATAACTCTCCGAAGTAATCATAACAAGTAAAACAGAGTTATTCCCCATTAAGAGGAAATTTTAATTTTTAAGGTCAAAAACTAATCTTCATGAAATAAAAAGATGTAAATAGAATTTATATTGAATGGATGTAAATTTCTAGAAATAAGGTTCCGTGAGATGTAAACAGTTTTCAATAATATTCACGTTAAAAGAACATTAGAGCTTTATTATTTAAATTAAATTTACAATAAGTTATTGAATTTCATAGTCTAATCTCCCTTTAATTAGAGCTACATCATTTTAAAAATATATGCCATATTTTTGCAACTGTTTAAACTATATGTGAAATAAGGTGGATTAATTTGTTAAAACTATATCCCATCTTTGATTTTTATGTGAGTTATTATAGGCACTATTTAAGCCATCTTTGAGTGTCGATTATTTTGGCCCATATGAGATATCTTGGATGTTTTAATTATTTTGTTATTTTTGTTCATGTGATGCCATTTCTTGCTTTTTTCTTCCTGGACCAGAGTACATGGATTTCTCTACCTGATACAGAGATTGAACTCATGACCACTTGATGACATCAACCCTTGAATAACCAACAACTATATCCACTACACTACTGTGACACTGGTCAGTTCAGGGTCGGATGTGACACTAAGTCGTCGGCCCGTGGTCAACTCCAAGTCGCAGCGCAAAATTGTGATATTTCTCCTATCAGCATTTTGGGGTTGACTCTTAGTCATTGCTACCAACCTGTGTCCTGGTTGATTGGTGGTCATCGCTGCCTGGTGGGATTCTTTGGTCAAGGTACCATTTTGGTTGATTGGTCGATTTCAAAAGGCTCCACACCAGATGCAACCGGTTCGACACCAGCTCTGTCATACTCAGCTCACTTCCAATGTCTGGTTACCAAAGCAATTACTTTGATCTCAAGTCTAACCTACCCATGTTGTGATTTTGATCTTAGGTAGAAATTAACTTTTATCCATTTGTTATATACAGGAGTGTGTGTTTTTCTCCCAACCGTTTTTTTTTTGGAGAGTGACACTTTTATGCTTCTTAGGCAAGTTCAGGTCTTCTAAGTCAACTGGTTTAGTTTTTAAATGCTGGCTTAGCTTTGTTCGTCAGTATAATTTGCTATTGGTAGGAAAGGCGAAATCAGAGATCATGGAATCTTTTGGTCAGCTTCTGCGAGGCAATTCTCTGGTTTCTGCTAGCGAACTGACTCCAACTCAACTGATAAACTGCCCAAGGGCGCTTGCATATATGGACACCGACCAAAAACTGGTGCGTGGTTAGATGCAGCCTGGAGTTCTTGGTAATTCCCGATTTCTGACATGAAGCCTCTTTGTTGTCCGGCTAGGAAAATTGATTACTTCCCATTTTGGAAAATTTATCACTTTCCATTTTTGGGGGGATCCCTTTGTCCGTGAGGAGAGGTTGCAGGATAGCTATCCTCCTAAACTCCCTCCTCACATTGGTACCTCATACCAATTCCCTTAAGTGGGCGTTAATAATTTCCCTGTCTTTCTCATCAAATTACCTCCGCCTATCACCATTGCTACCATGTGACCAATAGCGTCCCGGCCGTGCAGGTGTGGCTAAGCTGGTATCATTAAAATTATAAACTAGAATTTTTGTTTACAGAATTCTCGTTCTCACCAGCCAAAATTCTTACGAATAACACTTGGCTCTTAAAACCATATCCACGATGCTTGATTATTCTGTGTTTTTCATGACCAGTACTTTTACAACGTCATCAATCAATTGTCAAAGCCCACCATTTTGTCCCCTTCATGGAGTTAGCGTCTATGCGAACCCTTGACTTCCTTGAGAAAAATAAATCTCATCATCTTCAAATCAGCAGTTCTTTCGAGATATTTTCTCATGCCAAAATTTTTATAATTAATACAATGGCCTTAACTTGCTGGCACTTAAAATGATATCTTGGAAAAATAAATAAGGCTAATTCTCTCTACCCCGTATCGACAAATACTTTGGAATATTTTCTCATGCCAAAATTTTTATAATTAGCACGTGGCCTTGCTGGTACTTAAGATGATATCTTGTTTTCAGTTATCCTTTAACCAGTACTTTTACAAACATCATTAATCAATTGTCAAAAGCTCACATATGGCCTTTTTGCATGTCCAATTCTCAGGTTTTTGTGAAAAGTAACTTTTTTTCTTTTTTTAAAGTAAAAATAAAATCTCAGGGTATCTTCTTTTCCATTCTCTGTATTTTCTTGTTTAATTTTTATGGTTAATTAGTTAATCAATTACCATAGCTAAATAGTGTCATACTACCATTCCAAAGAACACAACCAAGGCTGTCCTACTATTCAACCTATAGGTGGGAGCAGAAGAGATGGATTCATACTTTTTGCAATGGTATTTGCATGTAAGTGAATATGAACTCAGCCTTAATTCAAACTCAACTCTTCAATTACTCATTCGAAGCTACAATCCATTACACCACCAGCACATCCACTCTTATAAATAAACTATCTAATAAAATAGTGTTTCTTTTGTTGTCAGTTCTTGAGAAAAGAGAGTGCACATATTCAGTTTCATATCTTTGGGCTTTATTGACATTCTAAAAATAACTTTTTAAATCAGTAACATTGGTATCAAGAGAATTCGTCTCCGCTGGGTGGGTCACATGTCCAGAATGCATCCACCACTCCCCTACGACTCTTGCTCATGACTCTTCACAGCCATCTTGATCATCACCACCAGAGGGGAGAAAGTGAACGAGAGAGAATAACTATCCCAATGCTGAAATGCAAGCGGGTGCTAATGTCTTTTTGAAACAATATTTTCTTGTAGGTACATGTGTAAAAGAAAAATTTGCACCTTAGCTATTGGTCAGGTGAAGTCAAATTTTGTGCCATTAAGCAAAATTTCTCTTATCATAGATTTCTCAAAATCTTTTTCATATCTGCACAGTTTTGTATCCAAACATAAACAAAGAAAATTATAGAATGGATTCTTATTAATCCAACCGTTTTTTTTATTCCTTTAAATGTTATTAGTGGATAATTGTATTTGAGTAGACACTACTAAACAGTATATTCATTTATTTTCATCTACCGGCCTGAATGTTCAAGAAATCTTATTAAAGTTGCCAGAGAGCGCAACGTGTGCATATGTTAAACTTTGCCAGAAAATCATTGGTATAATGATATTATTCTTCCATTTTGTGTTTTGCACAATATAGCAATGACCTACTTAATGTAGGGTTAGGACAATGGACTTTATTAAAATTAGCAGCACCCATTAATTATCCATATAATAAAGTTTTTGTAATGATTTTTTGTTTTGATGATAGGGTGTTGAAAAGTTCTTGGTCTGACCAAGAAGCCTTCAAAAGAAAAAAAAATCAGTTTAGTCATTTGATAAGATTTTGTTGAAGTGGTTTGGGCCAAGAACTTTTCAGCCTTTCCTTGTAAAGTATTTGGTCTTTGTATTTGTTTAAACAAACTAATGATTAGTGTCTGAAAAGAATTCTTTGTGATGCAGAGGTTAAAAAAAAACAGATTCAACAATCTTCCTATATTTCATGGACTTATTCCAGATTTGTTGTGAAAACAGGCAATTATTTGGATACTACATCCAAAATGTAATTACAAACAAGAGGAAATTAGTCTAAATTAATAGAAATGCAGTGATGCACTTCATCAAAAAAGATTCAGGCAAATAATTCATTAGTTGTCTTAGATGAAATGCTTTTATTAATAGTTTTTCATGATTTTATCTTTCATCTTGTTTCTATTGCTTAGTCACACCAAGTAATAATTGTAATATATGGTCTTCATTTACGTACCATATATCTCCAGGACATGGGGAATCATGGCTCTCCACAACTTCCTATCCTTCATTGCTTTTAGTAATGTTTGTCTTTTTACTATTTCTCCCACTCTCTGATCTGCCACCCATTTACACAAGTTCATTATGTACTGTTTTCTTCTGTCTCGCTTGCTTTCAGTAAGTCTTGTGAGTGTCAAATTCTCCAAGCTCTCTTTTCTCATTGTCTGAATGTTTTAAATAAAACATTTTTATTTACTTATTTTACCTTTCATTCTGTTCCTTATTCACACCAAGCAGTAATTGTAATAGATGTAACGGTCTTAAGGTGTCTGAATGTCTTAGATGATGACTTGTAAAGGCATGAATCTGCTTCTCCCTACCAGCTATTGATAAATAGCAGTATAGTTCATACCATTTAGTTTTGTAAGGCCATCCAGCCTGATAGGTCAAGTCAGGAATCATTTCTTAATTCTGGTACCATATAACCTAATACAATCTGTTACATGCTGCTTCACGATAAGATGAGCACTGCTAAGTAACCTCACCAATTCAATTGCCCTGAAAGTCATGAGAAATATTCCTGCTATTCTTTTCTATTTAAAATCTTAATATTTAATTATTACATAGCATACTATTTCGAACTGAGGAAAAAGGACATCATCAGTAGTATGCAGTTATCAATAATATAAGCACATTTCCAAACTTGAAATTTGTAAATAAAAACAAAGTACAGATAACTCTTTAAGAGGTTATGGATTGATTTGACATTCTAATTATATTATGTATAGGACTCTCTCCTGCTAATATAATTAAAAAAAAATCATTTTTCAATTTTGATAAATGTTGGGAAGGTGAGGAGAGGAAGGTCAAAGGAATGCTAATCTATAAAAATTGTTAAAAATATTCTTCGTTGTATATTTCTTTTTATCAGTGAACCAGTTAATTTCAAGTGAAAAAATTAAAATTATCAATGACAAACATAGTTTCAAATTTAACATTTGTAAATAATGTAATACTATGGACTCCTACATAGAAAAGGAAGGAAACATTTTATCTGGATCTCAAGTGTTTCTGTTTGATGAACAAGCAGATGGTTCCTTTTGAAGTTTGGTTTTCTAAGTGGCATTCACTTTGACTGAAGTGGAATGGGAACTAAAAAGAGTGGATTAGGGGTTTTTAGAGACCAAGTGGCAACAAAACTGGAAATAGGGTATATCCGGGTGCTGGGCTATATTAAAAATCATGCTTGGGATTGGAAAGAGTTCTGGTCCACACTCGATGGAAGATAGGCATCTCCATCATATGGTTCAGAAGCTTCCACTCATATTGATGAGTAGATGGGCGAGGAGTTGATAAAGGGAGACCTGACATAGCAGAATTTGTCCAAGTATTACCTATTCACCCACCCGGACAAGCAAGTGAAGCCCTGAATAAAACATACACATATGGGAAACAGGGTTTGTGTTCTTATTTTTTGACATGGCATTTGCCTATCATCTTGTCACCTTGTGAGCATGCATCACTTCATTCCCCAACTTTTGTTGTACACCGATGAGATCATGGATTGGAATGCAATGTGGGGTAACCACTTGCCAGTTGGTGAAAACTTTGGGCACGGTTCCCAATGTATGTTTATAATAAAAATAAAGATAATTATTTAAATAATCAGGGATCAATTTGATTGTATCTATATTATGAGCAGAATCTCTACTTCTAAAAAGATGAAAAAAAAATCAGGATTTTCTTATTCCGACAAATGTCATGGTTAGAGGAATGTTGAAAAAATGTTAACAAAAATTAGTCACACATTTTTCCCTATTTTTTTTTTACAAGTTGACAATCTTCCCTTAGTAGTGACTTCTTTAGTAACTGAAACAAAACATCAGTTTTTTTTTTTTTTTACAGGAGTTTCAGCATAATACCTTTTATATCCAAAATATTTAATGAACACACTGTATAAATGATGCTAAATAAAGTTGTGACCAATACATTTTAAATTTAGAATTAGGCTATAAACAAGAAATATGTCTTTGTTATCATGGTGATTTCTCTTGTGATCAAATAGCTTCAAATTATTTGCATTTGTTTAACAATCCAAAAATGTAGAAAAGTTAAAATCTGGAAGATTTTGATTTCAAATAAAAATTTGAAATTTCTGTTTGAATTTTTTAAAGATGAGGAGTTAAACTAATTTCTTTATCTTTGTTATTATTAACACTATATTTTTGCTGTTATGTTTTCTGCTCTTCTTCAGGTGTTTGTCAATCCAAACAGGATTTTGAACTGAAACTTTTATTTAATCTATGGGGGTTCTTATTCTGCTGGTCATGTCTAAGGGTATCTTATCTTCTTTTTAGTACTGCTCAATTATTGTATGCCCCGAATCTGTACTACCCACATCAAGGGTTGAACTCACAATTATTATGCCACCTAGACATGGAAAGTCAAATTGAGAACAAGCTACACCTGTAGATTAAATAAGGGGTTCAGTTTGAAATTTCTTGAAGATTAGCCAGAGGGGGAAATAGTTGAAATGCTATGGTATCAACAACAAAAATGAACATTAGTTCAAAAGGAAGTAATAAAAAAGAAAATGGAATTATATTTTAAAACTTTAAATAGTATTATAATTATTTCAGTTTTATTATAATTTTTATTATTATTTGAGGCGGAGTGATAAATTTCTGTTAGAATGAATAAATGATAAAAATGATTCTTTCTTTCTTTTTTTTTTTTAAATAAATAAACTTGAGAGTTCAAGATTCTAAAAAAAAAGATTATAAAGCTTTGAAAAAATGTTCAAAGATATAAAAGAGTAAACAAAATTCTGTATATAAGATCTTTTAGTTTTTCTCATTGAGTCTCGTTCACTAAAGCTTCAAGAAAAAAAGAATCCGGATAAAGTTTCAAGGGAGTTAACTCTTATAAATTCTTTTTAAAAGTTTGATTATTGGAATCAAATAATCTCTTTGAAATGAAAGAAAAAGTGAAATGGAGTAATTACCTTATTTAAAATCCAATACCTGATATTATTTTTTTTTTTTCATAAAGGTGAATAATTTTTGGTATATTCTTTTGTTGTTGATACTTTTGAATAAAACAGCTTGAAGAAACAAGTCATACGAATGGTTCAATTTCTTATATCGAATTTGCAATTATTGAGGATGAAACTTTTTTTTTTTACTATTTTCATGTAGAGTTTCAACATTTCTTGGTTGGTAGTTCCTAGTCATGGTAGTTCACAAAATTTATCAATGCCTGGTTCCTGGGAATATTTGTCTCCTGATATGTCTCCATTACACTAAAAGTGGGCGAGGTCAATGGGAACACCCTGATGTCTGCAGTGATGCTAATGGAGTTAGAAAATCTTTGCATCTATTCACTCACAAAAATAGATGGGTTCCCATGTTTAAAAAACAAAAAAACAAAAAAAAAAAAAACAGAAATTACCAAAAATGGTATCACATGTAATCTTCATGCAACTCATTTTCTGTTGAAAGAAAAGTAGAAGGAAGCAAGATAAAAAATAAAAACAACTATTTGTAGAGGCTATCAAGTGGTCATGTCTTTCAATATATTAAAAATATTAAAATAGTCTTTAAAAAATTAAGTTTTTGTCTTGTTAACAATATTCTGAAAAAAAAAATTCCATGTTGACAAAATTAACTGATCTTGCTGACGTTTATAAATATTTAAAATAAATACACTCACTCCAAAAAATTGTCTCCTTACTTCTCTATTTATTTAGCTACTTATTTTACTTGAAATATATTTTTAGTGGATACTCATATTTGAGTAGATGCCCCATTCATTTAATAAACAGTGCTCTCTGGAGAGCATATATATTTCTTTAATGAGATTTCTTGAATATTCAGGTCAGTAAATGAAACTAAATAAATATTGTTTAATAAATAAACAAAGCATCTATTCAGATATGATTATTCCCTAAAGGTAATGTCTAAAGAGATAAAAATCTGTTGGATTAATAAATAAAAGATTTTGTTTTTTCTTTAGAAAATTACTGTTTATGTTTGGATACAAAACCTAGCTACTTATCTAAATTCATATTTAGTTGGTAAATCAGTTATCTATAAATATATATAAATCATTTTATGTATTTTCTTTTGCCTGTGGACAAATACTACACTCTGGTCATAGTCAGAAATTATGATCCATATGTAAATAATCTTGTCATTTTTATGAGTACTATGCTTATATATATATATATATATTTATTTATTTATGGTACTATGCTTATATTATATATATTTATTTTATTTATATATATTATATTTATATATATATATATATTATTTATTTATGGGTACTATGCTATATATATATATATATATATTTACTATATATATATATATATATATATATATATATATATATATATATATATTTATATATTTACTATATATATATATATATATATATATATTATTTAAAACTTATAATATAATATATGATATAAAACATCACTACAAAAATAGCCATTTTGTTTCAACACTTCTGGTGTCTTGCCAAGAGATGGTGTTGATTTCAAAATAAATTGTTTTAAAAAGTTCAAAATCAACCTCACTCCCCAGTAGAGAGAACATTATTACGTAAGCTATGATAGTCAATCAAAATACAAGTATATGATAATTCAAATAGCTTGACAACACTGATGTAAAAAGTATCCGTTATTGTTACAAATTTTTAAAAAAATAGTGGTTTTGGTTATTGGAATTTTATTCCATCTATATTAACCCTGTATTTGGTTTTATATATATATATATATATATATATATATATATATATATATACACACACATACATACACACACACTACAAAAGATATGGAACCTAAACTTGTACACTTTAGTCATCTAAGAAGGTTTAAATATCTATATCATGAAGAAATACAGACAAAAAAATGTCCTTAAACCATAAAACTTCATACTAATTTTCAAGAGGAAGTTGAACCTTGTTATACAATGGGATGCTGAAAAGTTCTCCGCTGAACCCACTTTCCAAAATCTGACAAAATGTCCAAAAATTAGATTTTATTTTGGAAGCCTTTCTTAGGTGGAAAGCACCCACTCATAGTCTGAGAACTTTTCAAATCCTGAAAATAAATATATTGCCACTATTATCATATATGATTATCTGGTGGTTTTAACCTTAAACACTCTGCATTATTATTACTACTTCCCTTTCCACTGCATTCTTTTTTAAGGCCTCTCAATTGCAGTATACTTAGTGTTAATTTCGCTCAAAGTTGTATTCTTTTGCCATAGAAGGATAAGACAACACAACTGGGAAATTCAAACACACTGTTGTTCAGGGATCAGAGTCATCTTCAGTGGCAGGATAATCTTTTTGTACAGTAAATGAAGTCACATACAGAATGATAAAGAATGATATTAACTTTTATCACTCTGTATGTGACTTCATTTGACCCAAAAAATGAAAATGTCAAAATTTGGGAATGCTGATAAATTTAATGTACCATAATACTTGTTGCATTTTGTAAATAAAAACATTATTGAAAGATTAATTCAATGAAAATGATATTAGCCTATGAATTTCATGCTTGGAATCATTCATTTCAAGAAGCATTTAAATTTACATCTAAACATTTTTTATTGTTTTTGCATTTAAAATATAAGATTTACATTTTATGCTGTTTGATAACTGATTTTCATATTGATGTTTTTCTTTATTCATACACTTAATTTTATGGGAATTATATAGATTATTATTATTATAGATTAACAAGTCCTTAAATTTCCATCCATGTTTGATGTGATCTGCTAAAATATATAAACACATTTTTTGAACATTGCAATTTTTGTTTACCTTTGAACAACTTACTTTAAGACACCATGTTATTTTAAATAAATGATTACTGTCATTGTAACATGAAGTTATCATTTGGACATATAAACATAACTTTTAATAAGTGTTGTCCAATCCGAGCAGGAATGACTGCAAAAACATTTCCCTCCCCAAATTATAGATAAAACATACAGATGTATGCTGGGATTTCTTTCTGGCCAATAAAATAGATCACTTCTTGGTCTCATCCACCATATTTTTGTTCTTACTTGTCTTGATGTCAGAACACTGTGATCATTTGTCTGTATCCCTTTTGTTGTTTCAACACCATTCTTACTTTATGAAATTGTTTCTCTCATGTTGCTTTGCCTACTTTTGTCTTGCATGTATTGTTTGTTTAGTATTATTTTTGCCCTGTCCTTTTTTTCTTTTGTTATTGTTTATTGAAAACTGTCAGTTTCTGTCTGTTGGGAATTTCTGCCAATTATATTTAACCACAGCCAGTTAATCTACACCATTAATAAAAAGAAAAATATGCAAATGTAGCAACTATTACAGCATTGAGATAGGCCTAAACTTCTGAGATGAAATATGTATTATAAATTAACAAACTGTTGTAGTTGCTTCTTTTTCAAGAAATAAAGGATTAATTTTGTATTCAAATATGAAAATTGATGTTTGGCTTGGAAGTTTGCTAAAACTGATTCTAATCATTATAACTGACTCTAGAAAAGATGACAACCTGTGTTTTTAATTTCTGAATGAAAGCAGTAACAATGAGAATGTTTAATGCAAAATTTATAGATTATTTATCAGAAAGAGAAAATTTATAGATTATTTATCAGAAAGAGATTGATTGGTAGCAGCAGGGAAGACAAGTGGAAAAATTGTCTATTTTTCCCAAATGATAATCTGAAAAAAAAAATTTTCATCAAAAAAGGCAACAAGAGAGAAAGAGAGAGAAAACTTCTTTTTTTTTTTTTAGTTTTTACAAATTTTTCTTCTTTTTTAAAAAAACATTGCATGAGAAATGAATCTTAAAAAAATAGAATGAAATAAAATTTTTCAAGAACACAGTATCATGAAATCCAGATATGTTTTAACAGTACAATTCTATGGCATTTTTTTTTCTTTTCTTCTATTCTTCAGTTCATGAGTTTTGTCAGTGATCACTTAAATGTCTTCACATGCAAATATTATTTATTTTTTTAAGTGTAACATGAAATATTTGGTAAATTTTAGATTTGTTTCATATCTCAAAAATACCCTAAAAATTTATAAAACTTAACAATGTTTGTGAAATTTGAGAAAAAAAAAACAAAATTACTAAAAGTAACTGACAATGTCTCATTCTTATAATAAAATATGAAATTTATAAAACAGACTAAATTGTTATTATTTCAATTTCTATACATAGTGTGAAAAGAATAAGAAAGAAAGTGTATATACATAAATGAAACAAAATAAAATAATTTCAATACTTTCTAAAAATTACTTAAGTTTATAAGAGTTTATATAAATTTACTTATGAAAAAGAAAACTAATTGTAATTATAGCCAATTTGCAAACTACAATATAGAGTTATCTCCCTTTTACGAAAAGAAATTTCTACACAATTTGATCTTTCAGTGAATTTTAAAGTTACAAAACAGCCTCAAACATTCTTGTTCTTTTAAAAGAAAAAATTGTGACTGTATATTGATATTCTGATAAATACGATATAACTTTTCTTCTGTTAATGATAAATAAAGAATTCTGGAAAATGGTCTTCCATAATTTCTTATAAATATGATATAATTAATTCCTCAGTTCTTTATCTAATCATATTGGTAAAAAATATAGTTTGAGTGAGAAATTAAAAGTGCTTATATAGAACTTGAACCATATTTGCACCAATGTGATTATTAAAAGAATGAGAACCAAATGAGCCATAATGTATTCATGGAAATTTATAAAACAACTTCAATAATTAACAGACTGATTTATATTTGTAGTCATTAGTACTGTAAGGACACCTTTACAATATTTATCAACAGTATCAATATAAAACCACAAATAAGAATTTCATGGAGGAACAGATACTATTTTTTTTTTTTTTAAATTCTTATATTTTCCTCTCTTATGAAGAAATGTTTTCTTCAATATCTGCTTTCAATAATGCAAAATAATAATCAATGTGTTTTAAAACTTAACAAAAAATAAATAGGCATCTTGTAGATATGGAACAAATGTTTAAAATATGGTCATTTTGTTTTGTCTGAGTCGGTATATAGCATTCAACTATTGTTTATATTATGTTTTTCCCTCACTAATGACACAGCTGCTACTACTACAACTACTGCTGCTACTACTGCTGCTACCAGTACTGTCCTTGCTAGCACAACCACTGGCCTTAGGGGACTGAGTCAGGCCAATACTAGTTAGGTTAGTATTGTTGTTCAAGATAACACCAAAATTGTTGTTATTATTATGCACTTGTTTGCTGGGGGTTCGTTTTTCCTCATTACGGGCCATTGCTCGTTCGAGTCGGCTTGCTTGGTTTGCCCATTTTGCACTCTCACGCACCTGGGATAATAAAACCTCTTTTTTGATGTCCACACTTATGATCTGCAAGACAGAAAATAAAATGACATCAAAATTTAATGTAAAGGAATTACAAAATATAGATTTTAGATGTGATTAAAAAATGGCTTTGAGCGAATGAAGCTCGTAGTTGTTAGTGAGGACCATCTTTCTTCAAACTTTGTGGACTGGCTACAGATTCAGAAACAAAGAATTGTACCAAATAACAGAAACCACATCACTTGAGAACTTTTAACAGCAGTAACCAAAATAGATAGCATATGTAACTCGAAGAGAAAATACTGACATAATCAAAATGCTGACATTCCACACTACCCCCCCGACAAAAAAAATAGAAGCAAGGTAGGAAACCCCAATCAAGAGCATTAAGAGCCACATGTACTGGAAGAGAAAATAATGACATAATCAAGATGTTGATATTATACCTTACTTCAAATAAAAGGTTAAGGAGGATTCTTTCCTAGAATTTTCAACTCTTTTCTGATTTTATATATAAGCACCTTTTTGTTTCTATTTTCCTTAAAATTTTTCTTTGGTATCAATGGTATTCTCAACATCTTTCTGTAGAACCATATCTCTGTTGCTTTGAGGAAATTCCCTGTCATATAGGGGGATTGATATTGCATAGCACTTCAGCACTCTTTTCTTTAAGATTTTCCTACTTCTTAATACTTTGTTTAGTTTTTGCAAAGCCATCTTTTGCTATACCAGTGTACCTTCAGTTTTCAGTGTCACATTTTCTGTCATATGTTAAAACATTTCCAAGAAAAACTAATACCTTATTAAATCCTTACTTAAAACTGCCATATCTGGTCTGGGGTTCTTGCTGTACATGAAGATTTTTGACAAAATTCAAAGAAGCATCTAATGTAATTGACCTGGCATCTTGAATTCAGTCATTTTCTCACCAATGGGAAGTGGCTTCTCTATCTTTTCTGCAAATATTTTCATGGCAATTTTGCTCTGATGAGGTTTCTTCCTTGGTACCTTGACTGCATGAATTTAAGTGTGCTACTAGATTGGCAAACTAAGTCTCAACATTTTACTGTCGAGCTACCTATAGGTGCAACCGTATGTTCTATTCTAATAGTTTCTTTTCTCACAGTTTTTACCTGTGGAGCTTCTTTCTGATTTCTTGCTTCCCTGCTACTTACAATCTTCAAAAATTTAAATGCAATGCCAACTGCCATCTTCTGTCTTCCTGAACCCTGTTCTTTTATTCTCCTTTCTCCTCACTAAAGGCTTCACCTTTTCATTCTCCCAGTAACCCTTTGCGCCTTAGTGGCATTGTTACCTTGCTTGGGGTGAAATGATTAAAAAATATATATTTAATGAAATTAAATTATTAGCAATTATAGACAACATTATCTACATATTCTGTTATGATCTGCTCTTAATTATCCTTGATCTATTAATGTGGCATAAGTAATGTGAAATTGAAAATAAAACCATTCTTATTTTAATAATACATATATGGACAATGTCATTAACCTAGTAGCAACAATAGCAAATACTATGATCCCTGCATTTTCAAGGCCCCCCACATTAAATGCTTTCAAATTGTCTGGTGAAATTGGCATCTTACAATCTGGTGATGTTGTTGTGTAGATGTCAGGAGAGTTGCATCTTTAGTTATTCATCAATTCAGGTAACATTATATTGAGGATGTTAAATCTACTCAAATATCTTGTTAGAATCATTTGCTTCATATTTTTCTGGCTTTGTTGATTATGTTAACAATTTAAATATTTGTTTTATAAATTCAATCACTGTGTTAGTAAATAACTTTAGATTTAATATTTATGTGATTTTTTTTTTAAATTTAAGTCTCCTTTATAGCATATCCTACTGGTCCCACACTAGCTTAAACTGTCCTTGTATATGGAAATATGTCTGTCTGAAAGTTTGAATTCCTTGCTACTTTTTTGCTGATCATGTCTCAAGGTTTTAGTAAAAATTTGCTTTGTAAGGCAAGACAGTTCTTTAAAAAGTTACTTGCTAATAAATAAAGAGAATTTATTATTAAAGCTAAAAATGAAATATTAATTAGTATTAATTTTAATCATGTGAAATTCCAGTTAAATTTTAATAATGCAAGTATCTTCTGCTATACCACAAACCTGTTTGAATTTATTTTTTTTTATAGCTTCTTGTCGAAAAAGTTAAGTAATTACTTCTTCAGGGAAACTTTTCATTGCTTAGTCCTGTTAAAGTCAATTCTGCTGTCTTTATAAAGATTATAAATTACTGTATTCAAATTATTGTATTTTTCCAAAACATGGCTCAAAATTATTCTTATATTCAAAGTTGAGCTAAAAAGCTGAGTTTTTCTCTTGTAAATTGTGGTATTATTATTATAGTTAAATAATCCTAGTATTCTCCTGCAACACCTTCATCCATGTTTCCAACTCAATAACATTTTTTCTCATTCCTCTGAAGTATTGAGGGAAAATGACAAGAAAACATACGTGTTATATTTAATGAAACAAGATAAGGAATTCATTTATAAATTTATACATTTGAAGTTGTCAGTAACATGTTTCAAGAAAAGGAATCAAATAATTAAAGTTTGTAGTTTCGATAAATTGTCAAGAAGAGAAAATGTTCATACTGAATCATTGGACACAAAGTAATATTCTAAAATGTTTAAAACAAATTGAGAGAGTTTGTTTTTCACATAAAAGTTATACGGTTGTATTCAACATGAATAAAAAGATATATTTTGAGGTACTTAGCTTTGGAGTTGAATAGAGTTCTTTGAAATTTCCCTGCTCTCATTAGAGGCTGATAATGTATCAGCATGTAATTTGACACTGGCGTTATTCAGACACGTGAAACTCTGGCTTTCTGCCTCCTGTTTTTTTCTGCTTTTTCTCACTCTCTGCCTTGATTCAACTTTCTCTGCCTATTTGTATCAAAAAGCGATTTTACATCAGCTCATTACTTTTTCCTCAGTTTGTAAGCCGCTCCCTTTTCCATTGGTCAAAATAAATTTTCACATAGGCTTATGAATTTGAAAACAGTGGAGTAAAGAGAGTTATTTTTATTTTGTATTCACCACACTTCCATGGTAATCTCATTTATAGCATCTTCATATCATGAGGAACAACTTCACTCACTCTAACAATTATCATTATTATTATTATTATTAAAAACATTGTCTTGCTGTCTAGTTCTTTGATTTATTCAAGCTATACTTCCATATTGCAGCTATATATTTCAATAACATTAAATGCTCACACAAATACAGTAAATGTTTTTCTTACTATTCCAGTATTTTCTTCCTTTGAAAAATACAAAAGACAGTTTTAAAACTTTGGAGATGAACTACTGAATTTATTTTTTTTTTTTTTTCAAAATTTGAACTCCATGAATACAATCAAATTATTTTGATATAGAAAAGAAAACTTACTCTTCCTGATCTTGTGATCCCTAAAATTCCTTGTGTAACACTATTGATGGTAGAAGTAAAGATGATCTCTGGGGACACTCGAGTTACACACAGGCAGGCAGCAGTCTCCATGTCACACAAGTACAAGTATCCATATTTTGTCACAACATACAAAAGTCCATAGTCTCCACTGACCTGTAACAAAATCCAAGGCAATATATATGAAGTTCATAATATATTATAGAAAATGGAAGACCATAAATCACAAACAGAAATAACCCCATCAAATCTAAACTAGCAGTGACCAATATAGTGTACCAATATCATGACTGTGTTACTTGTCAAAAACCAATGACCTATATTGAACACACCACTACCTTAGTCAGTAGACATCTTATGTGCCACCTGTTGTAGTAGAGTGCGATTAATAAACATTTATTAACTCATAACTTCCAAAAACATTTAAGGAAAATTCTAGTTGATAATACAAAGCTCCTTTTCAGGTAACATAATTGTACACAGCTCATCATTAGGGAGGCTCTGCTTATTAAACTTTATTCTACTACTATCAATCTCACACTATTTAGAAGAGGAGATAGTGTGTTAAAAGTGTTCTAAGAATAAAAGTCTTGCTTCAGTCAACTGGCTACACATAGCATGTGCCTGCCAAGAAGCAGACAAACCACTCAAACTCTACACTGTAAAATTACAATGTAGCTGCCACACAGAATTTCACCATCCAAAAACACATCCTTGATAATGACTAGAGAAGTTGCCAAAAGCACTTGGAGCAATTATGACTATGGACAATTCCTATATTCTTTAAACCCTGAAAAACAGAAAAATTAGACTGCTGGAAAAACTCAATAAAAGGTTAATTAAATCTTCCTTGTTGGCTGTTTTCAATTAAAGATTCATAAAAGAAAAGTTTCTGCCCAAATACACATCAATATATGTGTGTGTGTATTTAGGCAGCATATCTTCATTCAAACATGTTTCATTGAATAATATAGACATATTTTGTCTATTTTTATACTGATCCTTTCCAGTTCTTTAATCAATTTCATCAAAGAAGGTGCTGTATTTTTTCCTACCCAAGTACATCTGATCTTCTCCAAGATCGTCCTCATGGGTAAATTACAAAGACAAACTTATTGTAATTGTGATAAAATCTGCATATAAATATGCATATTGTTATCCTATGACTTTTGGCACATCAATGTATAATAATAATGTTGGTGTAAACGATTTGGTGTAGAAAGAATTTGAGAAGAAATACACTGGAAAGATATTTTTACAATTTCAAAATCATTAATTTATATATATATATATATATATATATATATATATATATATAATAAAAAAATGTATAATAAAGAAGAATTTAAATAATAAAAAGAAAATTTTAAGTTTCACACAATTAAAAGATGGCAAAAAAATTTATGACAAATATAATTGGAACCGTTCTTTAAAATCCAGGAGAAATTTGTCATTAAATTTTAAAGATTTGCCATGACATATCAAAATGATGTTTTGTAGGGCAGTAAGACTTCTTTTAAAAGATTCTTCATAAATTTCTAATTTATGTAGTCTATAATTATGAAAAGTCATTAGCATTTTATCAAAGACTCATTTTTTTGTGTTGACAATATTTTTATCATATAATTTCAACTGATCCATTCTACAGCCTTCTTTAAGTTCATAATCTATAAGGAAAAAAAAAGATCTTATTTGTTTCTTACTAAACAAGATAGCAGAAAAAATATATGGCTAATATATTAATCAATTTGACAAAACATGTAGACTATGTCAGATTTTCATGTCAATAAAATTGATAAAAAATTGATGCTGTTAAAATTTATCAGGATATATTTATATGATAAATATACCAGATGAATTTCATCTTATCTATTTTTAGAAATATTTACAATAATTTATTTGGTCACATGAGATTTATTATGTAACTTGAGGGTTTTTCATATTCCAAACATATATAAATTTTTACCAGCAAATTCAGGAGTTCTTTTCTTATCAGAATGATCAGAGTGAGTTTTTCAAGTGGTTGTACCTTCGTAATCACCATTAGACTTATCCAACTCTTTCTGAATCCTCTACACTGTCCTCAGATTGACATCCAAACACTGAAATCTTCATATTTGAGCTGCTGGTGTGGATGCTAAACAGTAGAGCATGCTGTTTGCAAATTTCTGGCAGAGTGAATTGTGTCATGGCATTTTTTTTCCTCACAGCTTGTGCCCAACTGACACTACTATACTTAACAAACAATGCGAGTGTACAAAATTAAAAATATAAAAAGGGCGACAATTTACCCATCGCACCCTGTATATAATGTTATTTTAGTGGATATATTATTGGAATAATAAAATGTCCATTAATTCTTTATACACACAGACACACACACACACACACATATATATATATTAATATATTTATTGTTTATACATTATTTTTATAGATACAAATTTAAGTAAATGCTCTGTTTATAATAAACAGTATTAACAACTTTTACCAGACTGAATGTCTATAAAATTTAATAGAAAATATGTGTCCTCTTACAGGAATCGAACCTGTATCCTACACGGAACTGTCATATAGTCTAAATTTTAGACTTCCGCACAACCATAAGGCCATCATCCCTAGTCTACAAACTTTAAAGTTGATAAAATTAGAAAACTAATTCATAGAGAATTTAAATGCCTAAATTTGAAAGTTACTGTAAATACAAAATTAAAAAAGGTAAACTTCCTCAATAATAACATTAGACTTAATGAATGATATGTACCAACCTTATAAAAAACCTAATACTAATCCTTTATATATACACCTGAAGTCAAATCATCCCCCATTTATAATAAAACATGTACCTTCATTCATTGAAAAACGAATAAGTATAAATTCTGCTAATGAAAAAATATTAATTAATCAGTAATTTTTATAATAAAGCTTTAAAGAATAGTGGCTATAAATGCCCTGACATTAATTATATAAAAAATGATAATAAAACTAGAGAAAAAATAAAAACAGAAAAATCATTTGGTACACACCTCCATTCAACCAAATAGTAGTAAGTTAGGACATAAATTTCTTGCTTTAATTGAAAAACATTTTCCTAGAAATACACTTGGCAAAATTTTTAATAAAAATACCTTAAAATTAAGTTATAGTTATACTGAAAAATTTTTTAAAAATTAACAAAAACATAATAAACTTTTAAATAAATACTTAAGCCAGAATCAAAGAATTAGTGATCCAGAAATAAGAATAAACAATAGTAAAGAAAAATTATGTAACTGTAGGAATCCTGAAAATTGTCCTTTGAATAATAAATATCTCACAGAATATGTAGTTTACCAATGCACTATCTCATTTATTGAGAATCCTAATATTGTGAAATGTTTTATTGTATGTACTAAAAATGAATTTAAAGTAAGATGGAGCCAACATCTGACTTCCTTCAATAATATTAAGTATCACAACCAAACATCCCTATCTAAATGTTTTTGACATTTAAAGAAACAAATAAAACACCCACAGTAAAATGGAAACTAATAAAAAAATGGGAACATCTAGATCTTTAAATGATCCATGTCCTTTGTGCCTGCATGAAAAGTTATATATTATTAAATTTCTGAAAAATGAAAATTTATTAAATCAAAGAAATGAAATAGCAGACTTTTGTAGACACTGTCTCGTATTCTCCTTAAAAATAATTAATTATAAAAATAATTTGCATAATTAGATATCTATTATTTGATCATAAATAGTTTAAAAATGCATAATTAAATTCTAATATTTTAATTTTACAATAACATATATAGTTTATTAGTAAATATAATAAATATAGTATTTTAGATCTTTATAAATAAAAATATAATGACTTAATCATATTTGAAAACCCCTTTAAGAAAATCTCAATTTATTTTAGAAAATAAGAAAATGAATAAAAAATAAATAAAAGTGTCAATTGTAGTGTGACCCAAAATAAAAAAAGACTGTAATGACATATTCACATAAAAAGTTAACAGACAGAGATCTCAAACCCACACCTAATCTTAAACATTTTTCACTTTGCCATATAAAATTATACTTGTATCTTGATTCATCAAAAAAAAATAAACAAAAAAAAAAAAACACCCTTAAAAAATTTTGAATTCTCCTTCCCCCACCAACTTAAACTATGTAATACTGTTTTGCTTATAAATAGAGTAAATCAATTTATCAATTTATATAATTATAATATTATGCTCTACTGTGTATCAAACACTGTTTTAAAGATAAATGCTAAAGAACTCTTGATTATAAATCTGACTGTTTGATCTTTTTAATTTGATATATGTATAAAATCCATTACTTCTTTAAATATATATATATATATATATATATATATAAAATTAGAAATTATCAGATTTTCTGATAAAACTCCTTATTAAACAAAGTGAATTGACTGTAAATCATAGGCATAGTCTACTTTTACCTTACAGTATGTTTAAACTTTGAATTTGATAATACTTTTTTTATAGTAATAATCAGTAGATGAACTGTGGTGCACCTTATATGGCTTACTATTCTATTTTCATTTAATATAACTCTGTATTGATATTTAGTTAGTAGTATTAACATCATATATGGATACTCTTTACTTAATGGTTGCATAATTTGCCAAAATAGTTTTGTATTTATGATCTGTTTTTTTTTTTTCAAATGGTTAAGCTATTTACCAGTTTTATATAATACACATTATTTTTTTAGATACAAAGACTTAAATAGATACTCTGTTTATAATAAACAGTATTAACAACATTTATCAGCCTAAATGTCTGAGAAATTCTGTAGAAAACATATGTCCTCCAATAAGAATCAAACCTGTATCCTACATGGAACTGTCATATAGCCTGATGTGCTATACCATTTAACTACAGAAAAAATAAAAATAATTGTCAGATTTAGACCATTTCATAATGTCATATTATATATATATATATATATATATATATATATATATATATATATATATATATATATATCTTGCTTTTTGGACTTTTTACTAAATAAAAATATATTGCACTTTGTTTGCAATGGTTAATAGCAATTTTATTATGTAAACATTGACTTGCATAATAAAATCTGACAGTGTAAGCCACAGATAATTCTATTCACAATTTACCATTTAACACAAGTGATTCTAATTTACACATGGGGTGTGATTTCTCCTATTTTTTTTTTGTACAAAGAAAATCACGTGTGCTGAAATCTATACTGGCTGACTTATGCAACACACAAACAAGTTTTTAAAATTTTCTCACTCTCTGGTGGTGTTTGCTATCAATTATCTGAACTTTATTCCAGACATGTTAATGTGTGCATTTTCTCTCTCTAGAAAAAAATTAGAATCATTTGAGTTACATAGGTGGCTGAGAATAGTATTGTCTATGTAGTTTGCATTGCTGAGATGAAATGAGCCAGTTGGCATATTAGCTATCATTTTCTGTTGCCCTCTTTTTCAGCAAATTATAACAAAAAAAGGAGAAAATGAAATAAAATCATTGAATAAAATATTAAAGAATAAAAAGAAAAAATAAATACATTTTCCCATAATGCTAGTAATAAAGGAACCAGAAAGGGTTTTTGGTCATCTGTGTACTTTTATAACACCATTTCCAGAAAGGACGGATTGCACTCTCTTCCACTTCCCAATACATAGCCTTCAGATGTATTTTGCTGAACCTCCAACATTGAAGTAAGTACAAATTATACTTTAGTTATTCAAACTCAGTGTAAGTCTGATTTGAGCTCAACCATTATGACCATTCTTATCATTACTTACGCTAACTGACTTCTGGATCAAAAAAGGAAACACCACTTTCCAAAAGGGATAGAATTGGATCTCTTTTCACTTTCCAATGCATAACGTTTTAACCTGTTTTGCAGAATCTCAGTGATGAAGTAAATACAACCTTTCTTTGGCTGTTCCAACCCAGCACAAAGCTGACTTGAGCACAGCCGTTATAATGATACTTATCCTAACATACTTCTGGACCAGAAAAAGAAAATAGACATATCCAAGAGACATTGAGAACTTTGTTTCCCTACACTACAGTTTCTATAAGAAAAAAAGAGACGGTCTGTAGTAGAAAACCAAGTCTTTTTTGCTGTTTTTTCTTTAATTGTTTATATGTGAACATATGCATACACAACTACAAGACACCAACATGCAATCCTTAAATTCCATAAAACCTTTCTCTTTCTTTATAAATTAAAAAAAAGGCTGTAGAATGGTTTGGCTGAAAAGTGGTAACAACATCAGCAACCCTCCCCAAAAATGTGTTCAATTATACAAAAAAAGTATTAAAAACTTCATCAGGAATTTCCTTTTTTTTTCTGCAATATTGAAAGATCCAAAAGGTTTGAAAAAGAATTTTGGAAATATGAAATTAGGAGAAAATAGTATCAATCTATATTGTTTATAACCTGTAGAGTTACTGGAAAATCATATCGGTCAAGGTCATCTGAAAATCTAATTTCTGTGTAACTGTTTCTGGGAGCAAAATTTCCATGTTTGTAGGGTCCCAGCTCTATCACGTGGATCTGAAACAAGGTAAAAATAAAGAATGATTATAATTCAAACATTTATATTGATTAAATATTAATCAATTAATCTTTGAATAAATGCTCAACAAGGTGAATTGTCTTCAAGACTTAATTTGTTTAAATTAAATGGTTATTATGGCAACTATCTTTGTTACTACTTTTTTTTTGCAGAAGGAAAATCATACTATTTAAATGTGGATGGTATGAAAGGACAAAGATATACAATAAACCATATCAGTTAAAAGTTTGTAACTTTTCCTGTTTCTTTAAAACGTGCCTTAAATATCTTTAAATCCATTTGCTCATTTTGTTTTTTAATATTTTTCTTAATACAAGCTAAGAAAAATAACACATTTCTTTTTTGTAAAAGTAATTTTCAAAAATGCATGACCAATGTATGTATAACATCCATGTTGTCTATTTGGTTTATTTTGTATCAATTATGTTCAAATGCACAAAAAGATGGTTTTTAATACATGAATTAAATGATATTCCTACATATCAGGATTCAAAATTCTCTTGAATTCCAGCATTTTAAGATTATTTTTCAGGAAAATCTTACAAAAACTGATGCATTACAGATAAAAGCAATGAGCACATACAAGGTGTGACAATTTAATTCTTGAAATGACACTACAAGATCAAAATTTGCTTATCTAGTCATTACTACCTCCTATCACCTTCAAAGTCCCACCCCTTTTGAAGACATACACTTCATGAGATGATGGTGCTATTGCATTTTCCATAATACCTTTCAGTAATGTAGTCATGAGTTGCTAGATGTTACACAAACAATGTAGACTGTATACAAAGATAGTTTATGCTGAATTAAGTGCTTAAATAAAGTCTTTGTTCATGAAATAACACTGGATTAGGTTTGTTTGTGTTCTAAATTGACCTATTATAGAAGAAAGGTCAAATTAGGATTTATAGAGTGTTTGTTTTCAATAGTAATTATCTGTAACAACAAATGAAGGGTGGTCATGTGACTTCTTGAGGACAAAACAAATCAATTATATATTAAATAATAAATACATTAAAATATGTAACTACAGTTTAAAAAAAATTGCAATTAAATTTAAATTTTAAATCAAGTAAAATCTTTAAAAAACAATTCTTTATAAAAAGTTTAATGTCAATTGGAATTGATAAGGTTAATTAAACTGTCATTAATTCAACAAAGGATATTAGGTCTATTTCAAACGTAGACTTATACAAGGGGTTTCTTATTCAATATATTGCACAGCTAAGGTTCCCGACTACCCTTTAAGATCTGACTTGATACAAAGAAAAACCCATAAACACTAAAGTTACGTATTGTCAGTTAATAAATAATTTAAAATATTTTCTCTTTTATTACTTTGTTTATGGTACTTTCCTGTGACTTTATTAGTGGCCAACATAAATTGTGGCTTTTTTCTGTTTGTCAAAAGAAAGAATTAATGTTTCAATATCTATAGACATGAATAAAATAAAATATAAACCGATGTATAATCATTCATTTACTTGCATCAGTAAATCATTCACAATTTACTGATACAAGTTCTACTAACTAACCCATAGCTGAGACAGAAGTGGATTCATACCTTTCCCAAGGGTATTTGCATTTAAGTGAATATAATGAATGACTGGAATTAGAACTTGTCTCTCCAATTTCCAAATCCAAGCCATTATCCATCACACCACCTGCACATCCAAGCTTACAGTACCTGGTATTCCCAAGTGGTTACCTATCTAGGTACTGACCAAGCTCAATGTTGTTTAACTTCAGTGGTCATGTTTTACACTGTATTGATATTATGACCCACTTTCTAAATTGATAAAAAAAAAATCAATATTTTCTGATTCTGACAAATGTTGTGACCTAAGGAAAGTCCAATGAATGCTAATTTACAAAAATTATTTACCCCAAATTTTTCCCTATTTTTTTTTTTTACAAGTGGACCAGTCTACTTAACTAGTGCCACTTTCTTTTACAAGGTAACAAAAAAAGTCCTTGTCATTTTTGGTTTATTAAAAGAAAAAAGGTATACAGCAAATTTGAGATGCCATTAATCCTCAAAGTAATCCTCATTGGCATCCAGCAACTTTTGTCAATGTGTCTCCAGCTGTGCAATGCCCTGGCAGTAAAAATCAGGTGTCTTGGATGCAAAGAAGTCAGTAAGTGCCTGCTGCAAGTCTGCCTCATTTCTGAAGGATTTCCCATGAAAATGGTTGTCCAGATAATGGAAGAGGTGGTAATTTGTTGGCACAAAATTTGAGGAGTAAGGTGGATGGCACAGTGTCTCCCAGCCAAGTTGCCATATGGTATACCTGGCTACCTGCACTACTATTCCCAGAAACAGTTACACAGACTGGCATTGTCATGGAGGAACAATACACCCTTGTGATTAACTAATATTGGCCTCTTCTGCTTCATTGGTAGCAACTCATAGTGCACCACTTGTCGACTAGTCCATCAAATACAGAGCTTGATCTTGTGTGCTTGTAGAGGTGGTTTTGTGGTGTGAGGCACAAGATCATGTGGTGACAAACAATGTCTGGCACATTTGGGAGTGGTATACAAGACCCACATTTTGTCACTGGTGAGCACTTGATCAAATATGGGTATGTTGCTATAAGGAGAAACAAGCAGTCGCTTGTTGCTTGTTGGCTTCTGGCAGTATGTGCTTATACGCCTTCCCTATGCAATACAGGTGAAGTCTGACTATTTCATCAAAAACCTGGATGTGTTTGGTGAGCTCACTGCAGGTTTAACTGTTGTCCTCCTCCATGGCTGCGTTCTGTGGCCAGCTACTGCAGGGTTCATCACAAAGTGACATATCTCCCAACCTGAACTTCTGAAACCAATGCCTGGCAGTACATTCACTCACAGTATTATCCCCAAAGGCTTGACGTTCGACAACTTGATGCAGCTGTGGACAAACCCACCTTAAAATCATAAAGCAGACAATCCCAAACAAGCTACTTTGACACTGACATGTTTCCTTGCCACTGCTCAAGCTATGACTGATGTGTGTGCACAATGCACTTGTATTGGTCAAGAGAAATGACCCACACCTCCACTGTTTTCTCAGGACATAACACACTCATTTGCATATCAGTGATCACTTTTTCCCTTTTTTTAGCTACCTTATATATAAATGACTGAAATTATATGTCAATATTTATACTATTTACATTCAGACTATTATTCTCATTTTAGTTGTTGTTATAACATTTTGGCCATTATTATAACAACAACAAAAATGAGGACAATATTCTGAATGTAAATAATGATAGCTCCTGATCCCAGAAATTCAGACAAAAATTACATATGTCAGTTACATATGTCAAAGTGAATACTACTGAGGTTTTGTTTATTTCACCATTTTATCAGAGTCAAACAAAGCTCATATCACAGCAGTTAGTAATTGTTTGGACACAGCAAATATCTTATTTATTTACAATAAATTTTAACGGATTTAAATATTCTTTTTTGCTTCATCATGAAAATCTTTGGCCTATTACAGGACAGGAGCTTTGTCCATTTTATTTTCAGAATTAACCATATCCAGTTATGTTAAATTTCTTAGCAGAAATTAAGCAACAAAGTTTTTAGTTACAATGCCCTCATCTAGGTTTGAATGCACTTATTTGTTTTAGTGAATGAATTTAAGCATGCTACTAGATTGGTAACTAGGTTTCACCATTTTACAGTTGAACTAGCAGCTAGATGCAACTGTCTGTTCTATTCTAATAGTTTCTTTTCTTGCACTTCTTGCCTGTGGAACTCTCTACCGATTTCTTGTTTCCCTGCCATATAAGATCTTCAAAAATTTAGATACAATGACTTCTGTTTTCCTGAAACCTGTTCTTTTATTGTCTTTTCTACTCACTAAAGTCTTCTCATTCTCTTTCAATCCCAGTAACACTTTGCATCCTAGTGGTATTATTACCTTTCTTGGGGTGAAATGACTGAAAAAAAAAAAAAAAAAAAAAAAGGTTATATATATATATATATATATATATATATGTGTGTGTGTGTGTGTGTGTGTGTGAAGAACTTATGCACTAAATGACAGTGGAATTTGAAGCCATACTTTCAACTGCATATAACCTGGGAACTGCATCCTTTGTTATTTATTCTTTTACTTACTTTTCCTTTATCTTGCATATCTCTCGAAGCCACACAGAAGACAGTCGAAGAAAGTGGGTTATCATCAAATCTGTAGTGTGTAAAGCACACAGCATGAGCATTGATACATTGGGTGATGTCTTCATCCACATTATAAAGCTGGGTAACACCTGAGATACGGTCTTCCTGTAAAAGGATTTATAAATTAGTAAAAGTTATTTAAAAAATAGATAAAGATTGTATTGAACTGTCATTCAGGAAAGACATGAACCATATTAAAGAGTTAATATAAGAAAAGGATTAACTCAGAAATAACATTTATTTAAACTTAATATTTTATATAAGTAATCATTTTAAACAAGAGTATAGATCAAGAAAAAATATCAAACATACAATGAAGCATTTAGTAAAACTCATTTTTAACAATTTTATATGGGGGATAAAATTCAATCTAGAAGTTGCACATCTCAAGAGCTCATCTTCCATGCAACTTAGACTTATAGACAAAACTTCCTGACCGCAATCAAGGTACCCAGTTTATAGAACATAATTTGCATAGTGTAATGTGAATCTCATTCAGAATTTACATATTTAAAATTTAAAATAGCACACATGATGTGGATTCGTTTTTGACGACATCCATTTGTGAGTTCACTACAGTAATGTACAGATTTTTTTTTTTTTACTAATGTACAAATTGTGATAACAGAGATGTGGTTTTATAAAAGAATGCTGATAATACCATGGACAGAGCATGTGAAAAATGAGCAGGTTTTAAGGAAAATGGACACCAAAAAAGAACTCTCATACTTAGAATTGGAAAGAGACAGTTTAACTTTTTCAGATACATAATGAGGAAAGAGAGCTTTGAAAACTTGCAACTCAAAGGATACACTGAAGGCCAGAGGAAAACAGCAAGTAATGTACTAACAAGCTTGTGTAAATGGATGCTAGAAGAGGAAGTAAGAAGGATAGTAAAAAACAAACATTGCTACAAAGGATAGAAAGTTGTGGAGAATCACAATCACCCACATCTTGAAGGAACATGGAACATAAAAGAAGAAGAATGTACAGATTATTTAAAATGCAGCTATCTGGACACATGTAAATAAAGTTCATTGATTGGAAAATTATGACAAAATTCAAACTTATTAATGCACATGACTAATACAAATATTTGCTTCTTTGTTGTATTAAAATTTGTGAATGAAATGTGTAGCTAATGAACATGCAACAATCAAGTCTTTAAATAAAGCCTTACATGTGAAAGATGGATACTAGGGAGCATCTTAAAATAGGACTTATCTCCTTGATTAATAAGTGACTTTTTTCTATTTTCTTTGATTTTTAAACAAATAATACATGTGTGGATATAGTAGGATAACTAGCTTAGCACAATTTTGTAGCTGCAAAATAAACATTTTGAGTTTCATTTCATATTTAAACTATATTTTATGAATTAATTGCACAATCTACAGTAAAAGAGTGGCTTATAAAAAAATGCACTAAAATTGTAACAGAAAATACTGGTCACAACACTACTTTTCAATTCTTTAATTGTTTAAGAATGGATGGATTCTTACATCTATGGTGGACACATTACTGTGAAAAACTTAACTTGAAGGAAAATCACAAGAAAGAGTTAATGTGAGCAGAATAAATTTTTATATTAAATATATTTACATGAAATGAACTCCTGAATTTGTTGGTGGGGGCCTCAGATTCAACATAGAAGTCTACATCAAGTGCCTTGATGAGATAGTGCTGCTCTGAGTCAAGAGGGTGGCTGCTAGAAGATCCTATATCTGGCAACAGGATTCTGCACAATGCCACACAAGCAGGAGAACCCAGTCATGGCTGTCAGACAATTTCTGCAACCACATCACCCCTTACATCTGGCTACCTAACTCCTCAGACTGCAACCCCTTTGATTATTATGTGAGGGATGCAGTTGAGCAAGAGACTAACAAAACTCTTTGTAACACCAAAAATCATCTGACAGTAAGGATTATGGCAGCATTCACCAACTTAAACAAGAACACAGTCCAAAAGAGTTGCAGAAGATTACAAAGTTATCTGAAGGCCGTGGTTGAAGACCATAGAGATCTTATTGAATAAATTTACCCTTTAGCATTTCAAGATATTTTTGTGTAATTTTGGTAAACATATCTGTTAAAATGAGATGTCAGTGTTATTTTCATTTTTGCATAATTTAGATGACAATTTATCCATAGCACCATATATATCTTTATATAAAATGATGATATTAGTGATCAGTATGGATATTTCCAAAAGGATATTTTTGATTTGAAGGTCTGATGAATTGGGGCTATTTTTATAATGAAATAAATATAAGCTCATGAAATTTTAATAATAATAATATATGTGTATAAGCATGTATGTATAACAGCATTTTATTCAACCATGTAAATTTTGTGTCAATATGAGAGTGTGTGGGTTGCACATATGCATAGTATTTTGACCCTTTTTATGATGACAATAGCATTGGAGAAGTGATAAAATTAATTTATCTTTTTTAACTAAATTAAAGCTATCTTTCTTTTTATATACATATGCTGGTGAATAAGAACATTCATTTAGAAATTGTTGCTTGGCTTCTGATTGGTCCACAAGGTTGTGATGTCATATCCTTGTTGGGAACAGATCTTGTCTCTGATTAGTTAACTAAACTAGGACATCATATCCTCGTTGAGAGTGGATCTTGTTCTTGATTGGTTCATAGAAATATGATTTCATGGCCTAGTGATTATAAATTTTTACCTATTTTTAGCAAGGATGATACTTGCTTTGATCTTGTTTGAGTCATGACTACACAACTGATGTTTTATTATAGAAATATTTGTAGAAGATTAATAAATGTTATTGTTAATTTTTCACTAATATTTTATTGTTTTTTATCACCCAGATAATGTTTCCATAATTATTATTAAGAAATGCTGGTCAAAAAATTAATAAAGAAAAAAAATTAATAAGAAAATCAATGAAAAACAACATTGACGGAATTTTGATATTTGGGGAAAATAAATATAGTTGGATTTCAATTACTGTAACTGTTTAGCCTTTGTTTCCTAATCAATAAGGCAGCTGTTCCAGAAAATCAGCTTTCCATGATAAGGGATTTGAGGTCAAGTCTCACCAAAGGCTTATTTATTATTTCTAGTCCATAGTGCTTACATGGAATAACAATTTTGAAGTTGTGATAAAAAGAAATAGAAATAAGATGAAAGAAACACCAGCCAATAAATTAATAACTGACCATGTTTAATCTAAGAAATTTGAATATCACAACTAATAGACTTTGCTGAGCCAGTATATAGTCAACAGTAAATGTTTGTTCCTTATGGAATAAGTTTAGTGACAAAATCTTTCATAATATCTGTCTGGAATGAAAAGTGATCATTATTTACACTATTTATATTTGGACTATTGTCTTCATCTTTGTTGTTGTCACAATGTTTTGGTCCTTGTACCCACCTGGCCTTCATCAGGTGTATATTGATCTGGGTAACCTACAGGGAATTCTGAACTGAACCCTTTATTTAATCTACAGAAGTAGACTGTTCTCATTCCACTGCCCATGTCTAGAGATATCATATACTTATTTATAGTACTGCTTTAGTCCACTAAGCTATTGGATGATATTGTACAGGACTATAGCCTAGTGGGTTAAAGTGTTGGCTTGTGAATTTGGTGACATCAATCTCTGAGCCAAGCATTTTTTTACTTAGACTGAGTGAAAACAGAGCAAGCAATAACTGAGCAATAGATGAGATATCTCTAGACATGGACAGTGGAATGAGAACCGCCTTTAGTTCAGAATACCCTGTAGGTTGCCCAGATCAATATAAACCTGAAGAAGGAAGGCACAAGAATCAAAATGTTGTCATAACAACAACAAAGATGACAACAATAATTTGAATATAAATACTGTAAATAGTTTCATGCTAATTTAAAATGAAAACCATTTTTCTATGTGTCTATTTTCAGAGATGTTTTAAAAAACAACATTCTAAGCTCCAGGCATGAAAAGCAGAATGAATAATTAGTGAATAAGATAAATAAGAAGTATATTTCTTATCAGCCAAAATAATATTTTTTTTGATAACTTAGATAGAAGCTTCTTTTTTTTTGTTGTTGCATGTTATCAGTCATATAGGAAGAAAATGAGTAACTACAAACACAGAGGTTCGAGCGTGACACTCTGGATTTATGAATATGTGTTTTCTGCCAGGTGTATAAATAGCGGTGTCAGGATACTGACTGCAGTTGATTATTGAGTGACTATTGAGTAGAACTATCCAATTGAATTAATGTGAATTATTGTGCGTCAGTGATTTGGGTTTTGATTTAGGATTTACTGGACATTAAGCTGAGCCATGCTACTAACAAGGTATTTACTGAAATGGTTAATTATCTTTGGTTGACTTTTAATTCTTTGTTCTTGTTAAGTATTTATTTGTGGTTGTAATTAAATACTGATTTATCTTAACATTGAGTCTTGTGTTATACTTAATTATTAACGGCCACCATATGTCACTATTGTATATACCATCAACCTGTCTACATTCCTTTTTATTTTTAGAGATTTTCAGTCCTGTATTTTGGATTCTAGTCAGAACATTCCTCATCTTGTAATTTGTGTAAATGCTTTTTGATAAATTTAAAAATGTGTGCAAATGGTTTATCTTGTGAGCAGAACTTGGCATGGGGATGTGGCCATAGGAACACACACACACACACACACACTGGTTAATTTAAAAATGACTAACTTTCAAAAATAGAAATAACATTTTTAAGAAAAAAAATTAAAAATTAAATGTAGTGGAAATGAAATGCAGATGAAGCAGCCAACTGGTAGTGATAATGTTGCCTGCCCCTGTCTGTCAAAGAGACAATATTTAGTGTGCTGTCTCTGCAGAAAGACAGGACATTACTGCCCTACCAGAACAGAGCTGGTGTGAACCACAGAATGTCTGGTTATGAAGAAAGAAAGTGTCTACCACTTCTCCATGAGATAGTCGAGACCGTGAGCTGAGTGGCGTTTACCTATGCAAATGATTCCTGCCACTAAAGTTTTAGATTCCATAAAACCAGGCTCATTTTCTGGAAAGACAGAGCTTGGCAGTACCATGTGTTGACCACACAACAGGATTGCTGTGCATTAACTAGTGTCATTTCAAATTTGTCTTTGTGCTTCTGATTTCTCAGCTGTGTTCATCCCATATGTGTGGTGTTCCCATGTGGAAGTCTTATCTGTGCCCTGCTTGTTGTGAGCCAGTGTTTGATTCCAGTGCTGCTGAGTTTTCCATCCCTCTTCATTGGCAGATACCCAACAAAGGATAAAATAATTTTTTTTTGAATTCAAAGATGAAGAACAGACTTGAAACAACAAAAATGTGGTTCTACAGAAGGATGCTGAGGATGCCATGGACCGAACATGTGAGCAGTGACAAGGTTTCAAAGAAAATGAAAACAAAAAGAAAACATACTTAACATCAGGAAGAGACAGTTGAAAATTCTGAGGCACATAATGAGGAAAATCGGATACTCACAGGACAGATTGAGGGAAAGAGGAATAAAGGAAAACAATGCATAATGATGAGCTTGAGTAAATGGATGGTGGAACAGAGTTTAGGAGAAATAACAAAAAGACAAAATTTATTAAGAGCTACAAAAGAAAGGAAATTGTGGAGAGCCATGATCACCTAAATCCTGAGTGGACACAACATATAAAGAAGCAGAATGGGAACTTAAATGAATCTGAAATGTTTAATTTGCTGATTGATATTAAAAATATTCTTCTCAGCTTATTACAGAAATTTATGAATTAAAATAGTTTTTCCATTATTTAGACAAGATAGAAATCTTAAGAATGTGTTTTTTCTTTATGTTAAAGAACTTTTTAAAGACTTATATTTACAGTATAACCTCTTGTAGTGATATGTAAATGACTGCCTAGCTAAGGCATAGAGCCTATATAAGTGCCCAAGTAGTATGGGGAGGGGCAGAATGTGATACGCAAAATTAACAACTACTGCTGGACTGAGAAAATATGAAGGAAATCACATTTCATATCAACTATCTTATTATTTCAGTATAAAATGATTTATTAACATTTTTTATTGGTAAAACATATTGGTATCTGCGGGAAATTGGTAAAACATGTTGGTATCTTAGTGAGTTTTCAAAGTTACAAAAGTGTATCAATAAGTCCGTAGCCTAATGAAGAAAATTGTACAGTGAAGATTTCAGATCAAAATTCAGTTAATGACTGCATCATGAAGTGAGCTTTTTGATCCAATTTCATATGCCTTTTAACAAAGGTCCCACTAAAAATAATTTAAAATATGGCAACAAGTACCTGCTTAATCAGTTTATATTTTCCGACTTCTGTCCTGTTAAGCCATTTCAAATGATGTTTTCTTTGAGATGTATTTACAAAGAGGTTTTAGCAGCAGTTGATAATAGCTAAACCATTTCATCCACTTTGAAAAAAATATGATGCAAAAAGCATTTACATTAATTTTTTTTTATTTATATGGTTAATGATGATGGGGAATGTAAGAATATGCCTTTAACTGTTGTGCTTAGAAAATTACATACTAAGAACAAAAGCTGATATATCAAAATGTTTACCTAAAATAATTCATCAAGGTTCAAATATAATATATAAATTTTATGGCCCATAAAAACCTCCCTCAATTTCAGTATGGAATATTGAGAAAAAAATATTGGGCCAATATGGATAAAAATGCCCACAATAAGATGTAGTATCAAAAGGATGGTTTTTCCCTTGATACTGCTTTTTTAACTAACTTCACTCTTTGGTAATGTTTATTGTTTTTAAAAAGCAATGATTAAAATTGGAATAAAAGCTAAACATATGATGAAAGTGAATTTATATATTTTTCAACACTATTTCTTTATTATATTGTTTATTTACACAATTATATTATTTATTGGAATGATTGGCAAAAGACTGGCTAATTGCCAATTGATTCAAACTTCCTTATATTGTTTAGGCTCTAATCATTGCCTTTTAAAACAAAAACATTGCCAAAGAGAGAATGTAGTTAAAAAAAAGTGGTGACATGGGAAAACTGTCCTTTTGACACTGTCTTTTTATGGGCACATTTATCCATATTTGCCAAAAATTGTTACTGCAACTTCATCTATGTTCCCTATTTGTCCCTGTTCAAATGTTTCTGTTTGTGCATTTATTACAAATTTATGAATATTTTTTGGAAAAAAGTTGATCTGATATGTCACCAAATATAGTAAATATAAACAGATTGTCTGAAATGTATTGAATAAGAAAAGTTGTGAGTTCAATCTTTAAAAAGACAAGTCAATATGACAGGCAAGATAGAACATCCATGTGCTGATGAAAATAAGGCGGTTCTGTTTTAAGCTTAAGGTGAGAGAATAGAGCAGCTGAAAAAAATAAATAGATGAAGCTGATTGTTCAAAACATCACTGAAAAATAATTTTCTTGGTAAATTTAACCAAAGAACTTATGCTTTGCTTACCTCTGGTGTGAGTCCCGTGATGGCCAACCACTTGAGACTTCGATCAGCTTTATAACTGACAATCTCACTAAAGGTCAAACGATTATGTCGGTTGAATACACATTCAGGTGGAGAATCTCCTAAAGAAGAGAAAGATTACATTTTAAAAGATTGTAAAGACCTGATAAGTATTAAGTAAATAATAAAATATTGTTTTTTATATATTGTTTTGTTTTTAATCTTTCACAAAGCTATGAAAGATTTTTGATAATTTTAAGACTGAAAAGTAAAGCTTTATCTTAAGATAATATTTAGAGAGAATATTAATTATAAAAATTAAAATAAAAGTTTGGTATTAATTATAGGTTTTTAAAAAATTTGCTATTAATTTATGACCCCATTAATTATAGGTTTTCCCCTATAACTCGTATCTCAAAAATGGGATGGTGGACATAATGCTTTACTATATTTTCTTGTGTATCATACAACATGATTATAATAACGACCCTGTGGTTCTGAAGCTAAAAACAGGAAATAAGTTTCATTCTGGAGTATAATATGACCCCATAGTACAGCCATCCTGATATAAATATTTTTTGAAAAGTACCATTTTACCCATTAAAATTTCAATGTCATACATATATTTCACTAAAATATTTAATTTTTCATGATATTGGAGAATAGAAATGAACTGGATGTTTCACAATTGCAGGTCTCTTCTCTTAATTTCCATTTCAAAACTCATTTTTGAATTTTCAGGGAAAGGTGTTTTGTTGTAATATGAATGTTATCAAAAAATGACAGATCTTGTGTATTCTCTTTATTAATTTTGTTTAATCAATTTCTTTGAATTTCCCATTTTGAGACAAAAACACATTCAATTATGTTCATTCCCAAAGAACAAATATTGCTCATACATCAAATAACTTTTATAAATAATTGTTATCAGCACCTGCCTACTTTGTGTTTTATTATCTATTGTACCAACTGAGTGTATTTTCAATATTGCTGTTTCAAATAAGAGGCCTTTAAGTTGAGTAAAAAATTCTAAAAATGTGTACTTATGTATAATATGACCCCCACCTTTTTCTCTGTAATTTTAGTTCAAAATTTCTCATACTGTACACAAGAAAATACAGTAATAAACCTTTGAATTAGAACAGGAATACTTTGAATTTATATTAACAAATCTTATTCATGTGGCTGTCTTGTTGAAATAAAATGTAATAAAAATTTAAAGAATGTTACTTTTAGTTTTTGTTATTTTAAATAAGTTTAATGCATAAATACTATTTGAAAAAAAAAATAAACGAAATTTAAAACATTAAATAAAAAGCTACGTTAATATCCTAAATCAAAATATTTTACTACAAGAAAAATCTATCAAAAAGTGGTTCACAGCAAAAGTAAATTTTAATCTTTTCTAACCAATCAAAAACATAATATGACTAGCCAATCAGAAAATAGTCAAAATAATAATAGACAAGTTCACATTAAAATTGCCAATGTTAAGAATGAAATAACAATATCCAAGTCCCTCACAATGTATGATCTTCTCTAGTGAGTTCATTGTCTTTGAATAAACAATATGGAATGTTTATTAATTCATTCAATCAAGATGTTCAGCAATCTTCAATAATTGGTTCTTCTGCATTCAAGAAAATAAGACAAATACTTCACACCAACTTACTTTCAAATGTTTTATTTTCAATGTTCTAAAATAATAAAATGAAAATGCAAACCCACACCATTAGTCAATGAGCAGATTTAACAGCAAGATGATGGAAAAATGGTAAGTTCCTTGTACTGCTCTAGTAAGTACCTGACTCCACTTGCTGTGTTTTACAAGAGCCAGAAAATAGAGTACTACTGCCATATCTGGGCTGGAGCTGCCCAGTCTTCACTTTCCAGTGTTTACATAGTTCAAAAGCATTTACATTGACTTTTGTGGGTGATGAATCATTTTCCATCCTACAACCTCTTTCCAACAGACAAAATGCTACATGCATCTCACTATATTATCACTATTTCCATTGTAAATGTTCCATTGAGCTACATTCCTTAGTTCCAGCAATTCTAACATTTACAGCTAATACTCACTGTAACACATACACTGGGTTAAACCATCCTCATTCCCTTCATATTCCATTAATAAGGAACAAGTTCTTCAACAGCTTCTTTCCATTAACCACTATTTTTTGGAACCAACTCCCTAGAGGAAGGTTTTTCAAACTGTGGGTCTCAACCCTTCAGTGGGTCATGAGATAAATAAAATGGGTCATGACAAAATCATCATGAGTTTTTTACCGAGGTAAGCACATATATACATACACACACACACACATATATATATATATATATATGAGAGAGAGAGAGAGAGATAGAGTCTGTTCTCATTGAGTTTATGTATCTTGTTCATCAAACTCACTGCGGACTGAGTGATGGAATTTTCTTCAAATTTGTTTTTCTAAAAGTAATAATTTTATATTCATACAAATAGATAAATGCAATTCCAATATGTGCGGATCATAAGAAATATACATATAAATTGTTGATGTTAAATAAATGAATTAAGTGAGCAGAGTTTGTTTTGATTTATTACATGTACTTATAACAGATCACAATGTAGAATGTGGTTCTTGCTGCACATCACAGTAAATAAAAGTTTGAAAAATGCTACCCTAGAGGATGCTTTCCTGACCACTACAATTTTAACCTCTTTAAGTCTAGAGTTAACAGTTATTTTTCCCACATATCCTCAAAAACTGTGCTTCTTACCTCTTACATTTACTGCTCATAAAACAACCCCCTTCAGTAACCCTCTCTCAAGTGACTCTTTGGCCTTATATAGGGAACACACTAGTAAAGCAAATAAAAAAACTGATCAGCTTTGATGAAATGTTTGAGACAATTTATCAAGAGAAATCTATTTCATACAAAGTCAGTTTTTCTACTACTGATCTGACCACACGAACAAACACATAATACCCTGTATACATTCTCGAAGGAGTAACTACAAACACAACATTTTTTCTGCTCCTTTCCACATGTAACCAAGCACTGAAAATAAGGAGGATGCTAAATATTGGAAATTTACAAGTAATTTTGTTTATTAAATAAATTTATTGGTAGTATTCTGACAAATACATCTTCTTCAATTCATATTTTTACCATGTCCACAAAATTTTAATTTCTTTATATCTGACATATTTTTTTATACTACTTAAGATGGGAAATGCAAAAATGTTATAGATGACTGCACATATGCCCTACAAAATATCTCTTTACTAATAATATACCATTAGATAGAGAATCTGACACACCCAAATCATTCAATGTACACTCCTGTATGTGAATGTGTAAAAGCTTGTAGTATTTAAGGTTTTATGGGTTTTTTTAATACTCAAACTTCCTGCATTTTATAAGCAACCAGGTAGTTTTATTTAAACATTTGAAGCATATAAAATTAGGATTAAATTTTTTTCCTGTTAAAATAAAGAAAACTCAATATTTCTGTTACTTTTTTGTTCTTCATTAAGAGAAAAAGAATATTTATTTATTTATCTATGTACCTCTCTCTATCTCTCTCATATATTTCATCTAAAGTGCCTTAGGCATATCTGAAACATCAAGTGGAAGTCGTCCATATCAGGCACTGTTGTTCTGCAATGGTCCAAAAACAACAGGCATAGAGAAATTGCTCATTTACAATCAACTGTGCTGGACAGGGCATCTCAGGAGAATGGAAGATGCAAGATAGTATAAACACCTTGTTTTATGGAGAGTTCACTTTTGTAATTGCCTCAGACCCAAAACCAAGAAACATTTCAAGGATGTTGTTAAAGACAATCTGAAAAATCTTGAAATAAGTGTCAAAGACTGGGAAAAGAGGTAGAGAGGTCTGGTTGGAGAAAGTTAGTTTTTGATGAATGCAATTGTTTTGAGATTAAAAGCGGTTGTCTCTTAGGAAAAGTTATGTAGACTCAATCTCAGAAGACATTCAAGTCTGAGATTGTATGTAGCATCTACAGAAAGGTTTTTCTCATGCCAGATTTGCTAATCAGCAAAAAAACATGTAAAAATCGACAGTCTGATACCAACGATGTGAATGTCCTTCCTGATAGATCTGCAGGATACTTATGTCAGATTTGTGATAAAATTTGCAGGTCTGACTCCAAACTGAAATGGCACATGAGAGTGCATGAGGAGAAAGTCACTTTCAAGACTTTCCAAAAGTCTTTTGTGTGTCACATATGTAAAAAAGGTATGCAGGAGTGATGCAGATTTGCAAAGTCATCTGCGAGCCCATGGCCACTCAGTCCAACATTGAAGTGATGGCCTTATGCTGTAAAGAAGTAGCAGTTATTATGTGTGTGTGTGTGTATATATATATATATATATATATATATAATTATTTATTTAAAAATATGATTCCAAATCACGACATATATATGTGGGTGTGTGTATATATATATATATATATCATACTTATACTTATTATAAAACACAGATTGTGTGTGTGTGTCTGTAACGTTTATATGTTGGATCGAATTTCCTACATTTTTTAGCCGGTTTCAACAAAACTTCACAGGACTACATAAAATTACCTTGTGGTGGTTCTAACAGGGCTGAAAATGGGAAAAACACAGTTGTTTTTAATAAAATCAATTTGAAAACACGATTAAGACACATCATGAGAATGAAAGGGGGACAACTCACCCACGAAAATGTAAACAAAAGAGCATAGAATGATGAAAAAGATGCCGAACTTGACGAAAACAAAATTTTATCGTCTAATGTTCATTATTATTAAAGAGGAAAGATCAAAGTATTTTGGGGGTATTTTTTTACATTTTTTAATTGTTCCTAGCACGTCTGAAATTTTCGTTAAAAATATTGTTTTTTTTTTGGTCAAAAAAAAAAGGACAGAATCAATCATTTTCAATCATTTTTTTCGATTTGATAAAAAAGATTAAAATCTTACTTTGATATTCTTTAAAATCAATTATCATTTTTTCAAAACTGATTTTAATAAAAACAGAAACTATACTGTTTATTTAAAATATTTTGAACCAAGCTTAACTTAGTTTCTGCGCCAAAAAATGTAATTTGAAAATAAAACAAAGCAGGTCATAACCTTTCAAGGTCACTTGACGATTGACGAAAAGGCACATTCATGACGTTTAGATAACTTACGGAGGAGAATTCTTTCACGGATGGAAGGAAGTGAAATTATTTAAGTGAACAAATTATTTACCTTGTTACTTTTAAGGAAAACTTTCAGCGCTTTAATTTTTTATTTTTTTTTATTTATTTTTTTTTTTTTTGTACTTAGCTTTCATTTTTTACGCTTATTTATGCTTTATGGAAAATATAAAGAAATTAAAAAATAAGACTGTTATTAATGAGATTAAATTTCATAAGAAAAGGTATCTAATTAATTTAGGTACCTTTCTTATAAAATTTTATTTAGAAGTGTACATAAAATACTATAATTTTATGTACATTTATTACATTTTACTGTTTTATTTGTATTTCCATTCATTTTATTATTAATTTTGATATTTCATTTATGGAAAAATGTCATAACTGAGATTAATATAAAAAATAAGATCATATAAATTAAAGTTTAGCAGGAGTTAAATTTCATAAGATGATACTGTTACTTGTAGGTACCCTTCTCAGTTGAAATTGAAAACTCAAATTAACTTCTCCATACGTGTTTCAAAAAGTAAAGGGCTTAACAGCGGAGAACAATGCTGAACTCAAATAATGCAACTAAATTGTATTCTGGTTGGTCTTCCGTACTTGATAATTACTGTCCGACTATAAACACAAAAATTACATTTCTTAATTACCATGGCTAATCTGATTGGTCCAAATTATACAATTTTCAAAGCGCTAGACAATGACAATCTCACACGGACATTTTGAAAGATTGATGTTGCTTTTAACTAATGTTAAAATATTTTTTAAAATTCAATTTAAAAATTTTTTTAAAAATCTTTTTAAAATTAAAGAAATAAGAAATAATTGTATTAAAAATTCAATTTTCATTGAAAAATTTTTTGCTTTCAGAAAATATTGTCCATATTCATAAAAACAAATTAAAACAAATAAAAGCATTTGAAACTAAATAATATATTTGTTTTATTGAGTTTTGTATGTTACAATTCACAGCTGATTTTCAGGTACGTTGGCCAAAAAAAAAAAACATGATTTGCATTCTTCAAAGCCTTGTGCTTTTAACTATTGTAATCACTAAAACCGATGGTCTCGAATTTCTAGAGTTTTTCATAAAATTAGTTATGGGGGTGTTAATAAATATAAAAAAAAAATTTCTGCCATGACTTTAATAAAAAAAAAAAACATATTTATAATAATTTCAATCATCTGTGAATAGTTTCTGAAAGTTTCATTAACATCTGACAATTATTTTTATTTTTGCAAGATTTTCCAAATTAATGTGTAAATGCAAAAAAACGCTAAAAATTATCTATGTTATTTACTACCCCTTTTGTTGCGACAAAAGAGAAACAAAGTTTTTAAATCAAAATTTAGAATATTCTAAAAGATGGAAAAAAAATTTTTAAAAATAATTAAAAAAAAATTTAGTCTATCCTCTTCATAAAAAACATAAGCATTTTGACGATAAAATTTTGTCTTTTTTCATCAGACTATGCTCTATGTTTTAGCGATTCCGTGGAGTGACTTAGGTTAAAAACCCAGGTTGTTTATGTGTGTGTGTGTGTGTGTTCCTTTATATATAGGATTGATTTTCTTACATTTTTCAGCCGATAAAACAAACATCCACTTTTTTTTTTTTTTTGGCAGATAGTATTTCTTATTGTCTTGCACACTTTTTTTTTTATTTACATTCAGAATGCTTTAAAAATTCCATTTACAAGACAATTGTTTATAATAAAATTCTATTCATTGATCGATAGACTCATAACGATTGTAAACAATGTTTTTGTTTGAATTTGGGTTTGACCAATTCGTAAAAAAAAAAAAAAAAACTAATTAAGACATGCGTGCCCATCAACCTTAAAACAATAATTTTGTCAATTTTATTTTTCAGTCTTTATGATGGTCGATACTTGATCTATCTTTACATCCCCGGCAACGCTGGGCTCTACTAGTATATATATATATATATATATATATATATATATATATATATATATATATATATATATATATATATATATATATATATATATACACACATACATATATATATATATGTTGTTATCCATGAAAAAAATTTAATTGAAATTTCTGAGACAGATTTTTTAAATAGTACAAATGGTCAAAAGAAGTTTTAAAAAATGTTTTGGAAAATTTTGAAAGAGCTTTGTTTTTGTTTTTAATTTTCATTAGCCCATTAACCAACTATAAAAAAACTAATATAAAAATCAAAATCTGATATTATAGGTTTCAAAAAAAAAATATTGGGTATTAACTATAGGCTTATTAAAAAATATGGTCTTAATTAGTGGTCCTATTAATTATAGGTTTCCACTTATGACTAATGTCTCAAATGGATGGTGGTCATTAAGACCTTTAGATTAGAACAAGAATATGTTAAGCTTGGATAAAAAAAAAAAAACTTTGTTTTCATGGCTGTCATATTAAAAAGTAATAAAAATTCAAAGAATGGTACATTTAGTTTTTGTTATTTTAAATAAGTTTAATACCATAACATTATTTGAAAAAAGAAAGAAAAATAATTTAAAACATTAAAAAATATATGAATAAATAAAAACTACATTAGTATTCCAAACAAATTTTATCAGAATATTTCAGCAGCAGGACATTGGGTATTGGGATGTCATTTGCCAATTTTCTTGAGTGTGATAGAATGAACTTACCTTGCCAAAGGTCCCAGTGAAAGACTGCACTATCAGTTACAATAGCAATGATATCAGAGTTGACCCACGTCCAATAGGTGACCCTGTCAACCATGTCCATCTTGCTAACCAGCATTTTAGCACCAAAGTTGAATACCTCAAATCGTAAACTTGCTGGAAGATAAAAGCAAATAAATTATTTTAGCTAAAAATATGAAAAAAAAAAAATAAAAGATTAAATTGCACAAATTATTCTTTGGTAATTTGAAGATGAGTGATTTCGAGTTTTTTTTTGTTTTTTATTATTATAAATATTTGAAGATTCCCCTAATTACAGATTAAATAGCAGGTTAGACTGGGCTCTTAACCTTGGATAGGCAGCCAAGTCTAGAAGATAAGTTTGAATTTAGAACTGTGGGGAAGACAACAGGAAATCATTATCTTTCCCAAGAAGTAATGGCAATTCAGATAATAAAAAAAAATAGAATCTGTAGGGAGAGGGCATTTAAAATGATGTTTAGAAGGACAGGATGAAGGCAAGATTTATGAGTGCAAGTAGGTGAGCAATACTTCCCCCCACACCAGATCAGCAGCTTCCTGTCTTTCACGTGATCAGATTGAAAATTTGGCAATGTTTAATCTTCATGTTTGCAAAAAAAAAAAAAAGGTTATTTCCTTAACGCCGCTATTACTGTATACACTTTTTAAATATACTGTCAGTGTTTATTACTAGAAATATTTTGCAATACTGATGCGTGTTGAAATCCTCACAGTATTTAGTATTGTTGAAGTTATTGCAAACATTTTTGTTGAGATTTACAAACTCTATGTTTCATTCACTTTCACAAACCAATCGTTTTTTTTTATTGTACTAAGCTATGCATCCTATTAAAACCAACTGTACTTTGTACACTTTACCACTTTGCATTTCTCTCCAAAATTTGGTTTTGATCATTCAATGTATGGCTATTTCAGGTATAACAGATTGACAGATGGATGGACTAACAGAAGTCACAGAATTATTTATATAGATTTTACAAAGCAATGGTTAGAATTTTTAACCCAAACATATGAAAGTAGATTTATACATTTTCTTTATTTTTGAGAGTTAACAACAAAGATATTAAACACGATTTATTAGTATGAATAAAAAAATCTTATTTTCATAACTATTTATAAAATGGTAAATAATAAATATCGCATCATAATTTCTTTACACATTTTGATAATTTTGGAATTTTTTATAAAGTTTTGAAAAAGAAGATTTTCAAATTTCTTTATAAAATTTGAAATAATAAATCTTTATAAAAGGTAAATAATAAATACCACATTGTACATGATTCACATATTTTTATAATCTGATAAATAAACATTGCCGAGGAAGTCAAAAGTATGTACAGTACTAGCAGTGTCAAGGGAATAATTGTCATTTTAACACACCATTTTTGGGGGGCCCATGAAGGTTAAATATTGCTGAAAATTCCTTCTTTATATGGTAATTTACAGATTATATATATAAATGTAAATTTAAATAAACCAGTAACTAAAGAGTAAATCTCCAAACACCTTGCCAAAATATTAATCACCATCTGTTCCCACCTTAAATTTGGGCATTTGAACCCCACTTTATTCAAAATCCTAGATCCATCCCTGAATATAGAGACATGTTATAAATAGACATTATTTTATTAAGATTAGCCATTTAATAAAGATATCCATACTAACAATTATTTAAATTACTATAAAATCTATGAGAATTATTCTTTGTGTCGATGTGGTTAGCATAAAATTTTAGTCACACCAATCTACAGTCTTCTTCTGGTTTAAAAGGAACTCATTTATTTTTTCATAGAACAGAATGATGAACAGAAGAAAATGGTAGCTAGTTCAGTTCATTTCAGCCACATGAGATACACAGACTATACCATTTACCCTCATGTCATGAAAATGATTCTAATTCATACCCAGGGGAGGTGAGATATTCCTAGATTCCCTCTCTGTTAAGCAAAGAAAGCCACACCATAATGAAATTTATACTGGTCTGACTCATGCAACAAACTGACAAGTTGATGTATGTCACTTTTTCTACCTTTCTTACTCTTCAGTGGTGTCCTCTGTCATTTATCTGAAACTAATCCCATAACAGGTAGTCTCTCTCTAGATATTGTATGTCATACTAGACTTTTCTGTCTTTTCCTTGGATGTACCTTTACTTTATGTACATTAAACCTGTACATCTGGAGAATTGGCTTATGGCCACATCACATTGAAAACATTGGTTCCTGTATGATCACCAAAGTTAAGCAATATTAATTCTGGTCAGTACCTAGATGGGTGCCTGGGAATACCAGGTGTTGTAATGGATAATCGCTCAGAAATGTTAATCACAGAGCCGAGTTCCAATTCCAGATAGGTTCGTTATCTACATCTTCTCTCCCCAGCTATGGGTTAATTAGTAAGACTTGTATCACTAAATCATTATTATTAAAAAAAAAAAAAAAAATTTCTTACAATCTAAAAATATTTTCTGGTTATTTAAACCTGAAAAAGGTTGAGTAGCTGTAGAAAATGAAAGAATCAATCAATCAAAAAATTTGAAGACTTCTGTAGAATGCATTAGTCAGAATATTATGGGAACAACAACATCAGTAACACAAAAATTGTTAAACAAATCTTGGAATAATAATCTCAAAATTATAGATAATATTGTTTTTTCTTTATTATATTGGCCAGATAATTTCCTAATTTCCTGTGTAAAAGAGATCTTAATAAATTAAAAAGAAATAAACTGAAAATCCTGACAAATAACACTCCATAGCTTCAATGTCAGAATTTTCCTTCTAAATAAATTAGAACTGAAACTTGCTTAAAAGATCTGATAAATTCTTAACACAATAAAATATTTCATGCTTAGAATATCTTCAGAAAAATAATAAAGTTTTGACATGAAACATAAATTAAATCATGGGAAATATATCAGTAGAGATTATTATTAAAAAAAAGAAAGAAAGAAAAGAAAGAGAGAATACTTGAAGCCAATATAAAAAGAAATAAATAATTTCTAGCAATGTGGGTTGAATATAAACAGCTAGTCGCTTGTTCTCTCTGAGCAATCTATGAGCATATAAAAGAAAAATGACAAAATATTTTTATAATCACAAGAATCTAGAGTGATGGATGAACTAGGTTTGTTTGTTGCTAACTTGAGTGATAACAGGAATTAAGTTTTAAGGATTATATTATTAAGAACATAAAAAACAATTAACATATCTTTTATGATTAACAGATAAAAAAAGATCCATCAAAATTTAACTGAAAGGAGCTGATCAAAAACCTTTGGACAGTTCTTACATTAATCACTAACCTACATTCATTTGTATAGAAAAAAAATAATGGTTAAAAAAACAATTGTCTATGCCCTTTAGTCAAAATGGGGATGCTAGACAATAGAGAATATGTCTAGTTTGTATTTCTCCATTATAGGTATTATTATAACCATGATATAGTAACACTTTAATTCACAGATGAAAAAGAATAGCTGAAAGAAGGAATGACAAATATGCATTGTTTTCAAGAGATTTTTTTATTCTGATATATACACATAGAAAAATTATAACATACAAATACAACAAAGTGTTGATCATCTAATCTTTTCCCAGTGTATGATGTAATTTTTTTCAGTGGTAGTCTGTTTTCCTACTCATTAATGTGTATCCAATATTTTTTAAAATTACATTTTAACATCTTTAAGCCAGTTTAGTGTGTTGGCTACTTCTATAATTAATGTATAAGGTTTCTACAAGAATATTCTACATGAAATAATGGTGCTGAAAAAGTACATGCACAAAATAACAGAAACCAAGGGATCTGCAATACAAAATAACTTTTATTTAACAAAAATAACAAAAGGTAACTTTAAGAGTTTCTTTACCTAGGAATAAATGGAATACACAATGAAAATTGTTAATGTATTTGGGTGACCTGCCTGTGTAGGTGTGTGAAGCAACCACAGCCCTTTTTTGTTTTGGTGTGAAAAGTTGATGACACACTTTGAGAAAGGAGAAAAATCAAGTTACTTAAGGATTCACCTGTTAAGGCTGCTGCTGATAATATGTTTATTAAGGGCTGCTGCTGATAATATGTTTATTAAGGCATTACAGAACCAGCATTCAATAATGATAAAAGATTTCATATAATAAATATTTTTCAACATGATCTCCTTTGTTGTCAATGCACTTAACTCTGTGTTTCTCCATTAATAACAGACTGAACAGTAAACAGCAAAAATTTCAGATTAAAGTACAGCTAATAATCTTATGATTTTATTGATCATATCTCATTTCTTATAAGGAACTTAATTTTAATTTTATAGAAAATAAAAACTTTTTATAACAATTTACTTACTGGAGCAGTGACAACTTTAAAAACAGAAAAGCTTCATTAATCTTTAAAATAAAATACCAAAAGTGTTAGGTTGTTCTAATCTCCTATCATTGCAAAAGAAAAGCTGACAATTGGTAAATATCATATTCAATGTCATGGCAAGTAGACCCATCCCTCTCCAGGTCAAAGCACTTTGTCTATTTCATAAAGAAATTGCCTATTTACCAGTAAATATTTAATGTCATTGAAATATGTAACTACAGTAAAAAAAATACAGTAATAAAAAAATAACAGCAATAATGATGATAATAATGATATTTGAGTATATAATATTATGGAATTAATTTAGGTACCTGTATTAGTAGCCTATGATGCCTGGGTAAACATTAGTCTACCAGATACCTTAATGGCTGATGATATCACATGTTGAGTAAATAATATTGTCTTGTGGTCACCACTATAGCGGGAGAGAGCTAGGGAAGAAAGATTTATTCTCCTATTTGTATCTACCCACATTATTATATTCATGATATAATGACACTGTAGTTCACGGATGGAATGGAATGGAAAACATATTTTGTTCTCAGAAAGACTTCTATACTAAGACATACACAAAACTATATATACATATATACACATGTACCATGCAGATAAAAATATATCACATATATCTACACAGCAAAGCAGATTGTAAGGAGAAACTAAAAGGAAGTGTCTTATATATAATATGGAGATAACACTGTGTCTGGAGAAGCCCTATTTAGGACTCCAGATTCAAATGGGCCATAGTTATCTATTATGTCACAAGCAAGGACATATTTCATGAATGGAAAACAGCGAGTCTAGGGTTTTTCCAAATTGAGGACTGCGAGTTAGAGTTTCTTTCCATATCTGGGAAAGATATAATCCCAAAGGGAAATGGCACCATGAACTTGTAAGCTGCTGGAGAGGCAGATTTAGCATCTGCCTAGGGCCATGGGGAGCCCAGGCTAAAGAAAGCAACCTCTCAGTTTGACTGCTGTAAACAAAGTAAAATTGACTGCCGCTTTTGTCACTGTATGGAGTGACATCAATAAGTGGTCTATCATGTGATTCATGTGACTTATCCCCACCGATGGGAGATAATCACCTTCTATATCCCTAAATCTTATAAGATCCAGGGATATATTTTTTAGCTATTTTTCTCTGAAAATAATCATGTCTTATATGTCATCAAATACAGTACCTATTGTTCAAGAGTAACCTGAAATAATAGATAAATAATTAAAGATAAAGTATTTACCTTTTAGCGCAATGATAGGGTGGGATGGATTCATTAAGAGAGAATCAGCAGAAGTTGTACCTGCATAGAGTTTGGTACCTTCTCTTGGATTCAAGACTGTTACCTATATAAGAAAAAAAAAGACCAGTTTTGTTAAAGAATATTAAATACAACAAAATAAACATGGCAAAAAACTTAAAATTGTTTTCCAGCATGCATTCTATTTTAAATGTTCTTTAGTAAACTCTTCAAATGATTATGACTTTAGATAATTATATTACCCTAAAAAACAGCTGTCAAACGATTTTACATAAAGTGTAATTATATTAATTATATAAAACATTTACTTTTCATAGTCATTTTGCTATAAAAACATATTTAGATTAAGTTACATAGAGTTAACCAGTGCTTGTAAAACCTTAAAAACAAAAGAGCAAGAAAAAACTATATCTTTATGAATGTAAAAAAAATAAGATGAAACACATTTAATGTAAAACAATGAATATAAAGATACTGTGATCTGTCTATCTGATGGAGATGGTAACTTTTTCTGTTTCTTTGTTTCTCTGACCATAACAATAGACATACAGGTACCTAACCTAATTTTCTAGAGAACCTAGTCTGTCCTGTGATTTAACCCATAGCTGGGGAGAGAAGAAATAGATTCATCTCTTTTCTAATGGCATTTGGATAAATGAATGCAACAGACTAGCCTGGAATATGAACTTAGTTCACATATGACCAAGTTTTACACTGACATTCAATACCTACATATCTGTGTAAATATATTTATATGGGCATGTGGCCAAGTGGTTAAAACATTTGCTTTCTGATCATGAGACCAAGGTTCAAATCTCATCATGGTTGATTTCTAAGGAAGGTGACTTCTTGATTGTTATTGGCTTGGGTAGGCGATCCTAGCACATAGCACCTTTGGAAAGTACCTGAAAACAATACCACGGGTTGATCCAAATCTTGTGAGTAAAATTGGGTAGACAGAACTATTTGGGGAGTCATCAATGGTTGTGCTAGCCCAAAGTCATCATGACCGAGAGTTTGAGTGTCTGGCTTTGTTCAGACTGTTGATCCCACTAGATAGCTTGCTGTCTCTCAGAAACTGTAACTAAGATCTTCTCAGTATAGTTGAAGTATAAACCACAGGTGGGCTCTGCAGGTGTTGAACAAACACAAATGTTCCAAAGCAGGTATCTACAACAGGATAGACAAGCATACTCAGTTACAAGCAGCCAGCCATTAAAACCATGGTGTAATGTCTTTCAACTTTGGTATTTATATCACATTTTGGCTGTTGTGTCCTCCAGCCTTCATCAGATGCTTGTCAATCCAAGTAACCTTCAGAGAATTTCAAATTGAAACCGTTATTTAATCTAATTCTTATTTAGTACTTTTTGAAACAATAACCTACTGAGGCATTGGTTTTTGAAATTGATTACATAGTAACTGTGAGTTTAATCCCTGGGCTGGGCTGGGCTGGGCTGGGCTGGGCTGGGCAGTGCAGACATGGAAATGGGGTGAGCAATAACTGAGCAGTACTAAATAAGAACTAGACAAGATGTCCTTAGACATAGTCAGCAGAACAAGAACAATCTACCCAACAGGTTCAGTTTGAAATTCCTTGATTGATTCATTGATTTGTTTTTTTTGGGGTTTTTTTACAGTTTATCACTCCTTTGTAGGCTGTTTAAAGACAAAACATGTTTTGGATTGTAAGAATAATTCTTTATTTGTGAGTGAATATTGTACTATCAATGTTTTTTGATAACAATGATTTTTTTTCAGATACTAGTACATAGATATCTCCACATCCCAATAATTCAAACAGAAATTCATTTTAGTAATTATTATAATTGTATATTTCTTTTATACTGATATTGTTCCCCTTTCTAACAGTAACAGTCAAATAAGTGCTAATAGTCAAAGTGTATCTTTTAGTGAATAACTCAACATGGAACAAAATTTGAGAAAAGGCTGTTTTTTATGCAACTACTTAATAGTCTGCACAAAGATTTTTTTTTTTTTTTTTTTTAAATCAGTGTTGTTTTTAAATATCCCCCATTGTGACAATAGAAAATTTGTAAAGAAAGGTGAAATGTTGTAAGAACCTGGATGCAAATTTACTGTGGTAGATTCAGAAATCAGTGCACTTTATATACATTTTTACCTTAGTAAATTACATTATCTTTGTAATTAAAGCAGCATTTTAAAATTCAAATTATGGTCAGATTCATTACGATGAATGACTAAAGATTTTTACCTTTTAAATAAGGTGGAGGCTATTTTGCCAGTAAATATTTTTATTATCATGAAAACAGGTAATGTTAAAAATACAACACACAGATTTAACACAGAAGTTTATTTATCTTCACCATCAACTGTTAAGAAAATTTAAAATCATTTACACCATCAATTGATGAATATATTTCTTAATTCTAAAATGCTATTTATATTTACCAGTAAAATAGAATTGGTGTGTATTTTACTGGGACTGACAAGACAGCCTATTTATTTAAATAAAACAATACACATATGAGGTGATTGTATATCTCTAACATTTAACAACTCTGATGCTATTCTTTGCCAAAATACAATCATTAAAAAAAGACAAGACACAAAACTGTAAGATTAACAAATCTGCTTGAATCTCCCCAAGTGAAAAACATTGTTTTCTCTTTTGTCTTAACTATTTTAGGTTTGATGAAGTATTTGCTTTGAGTTTAAAGAATATGATACTAATCAACAACAAAATGTACCATATTTGATGGCATATAGGACTTACATATTTTCGAAATCTTTTAGTCATACTACTAACAAATTAGTTCTTATATAGAACTATACAATAACTTACAGCAATCATTTTTTCTATAAGATTACTACTACCAAAAGTGCTGCAAACAATATTTTTCACTACTACTATCATTACTACTACTACTAATAATAATATAAACAATTTATATATAACTATTAGTGCTACTACTATTACTAATACAATTAACATTTTTGATAAGTGATATAAATCATGAAAAATTCTTCATTATAACTGATTTGTTTAATTAGCTGTGTCCAACAAGTAAAGACTATAATTTCTTTAATAAGATGTTTTAGGTTCAAGCCAACATTCAAGCAGTTAGTTTCTTTTATATGCTAATGCCTATGGTGGATTTGTCTAGGTACATTTAAATTTTGTAATAACTAAATAGGATAACTGAAAACTTGACTGCTTCAATGTATATACAGAATAATTATTCTAATTCACTTAATTCAGTTCAGCCCATTAAATGCTATCAATTCTTGTTGCTTGTTCCTTTCATCTAATTTGTTTTTTTTTTTGTAAATATTGTTTTACCAACTGCCTTCCCAAGATATGTCTGTTGGTAGAATATCCAGCCATTTTGAATACATCAAGAACCATTTGCTCAGCTATTATGTAACTTGACAACTAATTAGAAAAAACCTTACTGCACATGCATGAACAAATACTCCCCCAGGGTGGGCTACTCAGCAATGTTTTCTTTTTTGCAAAATAACTTTTTTTCTTTTAGTAACATACTGTATTACCCATGTTTATTAGTACTCTGTGCCAGTTTGAAATTGACAGCCTGTGACTTCCGGTTTTTCCTGAAACTAAAATCACTATTGAAAAAAAGGAAATTACAGATTATATACAAGATTAAGGAGAGTAGGACATAACAGCTGATGGCAATGCCCAAAGAGGATTTTTGCAGACTGTTTTAAAAAGTGGAAGCAATGCAGGCAAAAGTGTATAAGGTCTGAAGAAGAATGTTTTAAAAGAGACTAAGACACTATTGCGCTAGGCATGTTAATTCTTTTTTTCTTTTTTCTTTGTTAATAGCATGATCCTTTTCAGACACATCTTGTATATATTTTGTACTACATTTTTATTCTGACTAATGTGTCTCCACATTTACCAATTTTCTTTTGAGTTTTTCATTATTTTTTTTTTTTGCATTTTCAACTTCTTATTTTTCAACAAAGTTCAAAATTGTAGAACCAACCTTCTCTCTTTCTCTATCAATTCATAAAATCCTAAAAAGCTAACATTAACTTAGTCAACATCCATCTTCTACAAATCTTTTCATTCATCTAGAATTGTGGGTAGTGACATTTTTATTTTTTTTTTCTGGACATTAAAATTATCACTATAAAAAAAGAAAAGATTTTAATATGGAAACTAAAGCCCTCACCTTTAGCTTCCATATTGAACCTTTTTGGCATATTTAAGACATGTACAGATGCACACAAAACAAAACAATAAAGTTGAAGCAAAAACAATTGGTTTCCAAATACAAGGTCTGTGCAATTCTGACATTTGTCTTGATTCTGGCCACTACCATATGTTAATCTTGGCACTGAGTTATACAGATCCTGGAGTCAGCTAGCCAACTCTGCAGTCTGCATTTGGTAGTCAAGGTAGCAGACATTTTTAGAAGCCAGTTTATAGTTTGGTATGGGATGTCATATTTGGACCAACCAAAATCAATCATTTGAAGAGCTAATGACAATTTATATAAATATGTATAAAATCAATAATGAAATAAATAATTCAGAAACAAAAAAAAAAAAATGTTTGAAGTCACAATGCAAAATACCATTAACATAGAATAAATAGAACTACCTTTTCATCATTTTCCCTTTCAGTCCTTTTAAAAGCTACCTTTTCTGTTAAAAAGTAACAACTGACCCAATTACCTAAAACATTATGAACATTTTATCATCTTTTTTTGCAAACCCATTATAGCATACAATGTAAAAAAAGATAATGATATTACCAAAATAATTTAGGCTTTGTCAGGAATAATTTATTATTGTATTGCCCAAAAAAGGTAATTAAATTAAGGCTATTTAAAATGGCAATTACTGAAAATTTTAATATTTAATTGTTCAGTTACTTGAGTCTTTAACCCTTTAGTATTCAACCTGCCAAAACCCATCCTTTAAATATTAGCTCTCAGTGATATGTAGAGTTTTGGTGATGACTGGTGATGCCTAGGGTCAACTCCTTAATTGTATGTCCCAAGACTCAAGTAGGTGAGGTGTGGAGGGGAGGGTGGTTGGCTATAGAGCCTAGTACTGAGAAATGTGAAAAAGGAAGACATTTTAAATATGTAAAAACATGAAACAGGAAATAAACACTTTATTGAAATTAAATATAAACTAAATTTTTATTTCACTCTTTGATTGGATGCCCCCCTCCCAATATGGATGTCCAAGGCCATCGCCCCATCTGCCCCCATTTCTGCACACTACTGTCAGTTCTCAATATTCAACTCATTGTATACCCCCCCGCCCATCTATACACTGCAATAATACATGACTGCATCATTACAAAAAATGCAGAAAGTCATGCAAACAGTGAGACTTTGGCCACAAACAGTGAGACTTTCAGAGGTAATATTTATGGAGTGGGTTTAAGTGTGTTGAATGTTAGAGGGTTGAAGGAATTTTCTAGTCAAAGATGGTGGTTCTAAGTGAGAAATAAGGACTAAATATAATTAGATTTAACCAATTCTGAGACTATATTCTGTAGAAATAGCAGAACTTCTGATCTATTAAAAGTTGGATTTAAAATGGTAAAATTATCTATATACTTAATTATTATTAATGTTGATACATTTTTAAAGGTTATCAAAACCTTATTAAATCATTTTAAAGCAAATTATTAAATGTAACAAAACATATCTACTTCACTATGTTAAGCAAATTAAAGAAATCAGAATTAAGTAAGTAGTTATACAAGTATTGTAGATTTTGTAAATACCAAACTGACCAGGAGGGTTCTTTGCACTTGACTGTGTAAGAAACCTGTATTTGGTATAAAGTTGAAGAGAATCATGACTTGTAAATTACATTCAAGAGTGGTTATATTAGCAATGTCAATGAGATAGACTATTGTCTCATTTCAAAACATGAGAGTTATCATTACTTTAGGTCAGCAGCAAAAGAAATTCTCATTTTGAAATATATAATGTTCATGTTTATTGACAGTCATGGCTCTCCACAATTTCCTGTCTTTTGTAGCTCATAATAATTTTTTTCTTATTGTTATCTCTCTTAAATCTTGTTCCACCATCCATTTACTCAAGCTCATTAGGTAGGTTATGCATTGTTTTCCTCCGTCTCTTGCCTTCAATCTGTCCTATGAGTATCAAATTTTCAAAGCCTTCTTTCCTTATTAGAAATTTCAACTCTCTCTTCCTGATGTTAAATATAAGAAATTTCAACTCTCTCTTCCTGATGTTAAATATAAGTGTCTTTTTTGTTTCTATTTTCTCTAAGACTTCATTGTTGCTGACATATTCTGTCCATAGTATTCTCAGCATCCTTCTGTAGAACTATATTTCTTGATCTGTGATGAGATTTTCCAGCATTTACCTCCATATAGGAGGATTGATATGATGTAACAGTTCAGCATGCTTTTTTTGTTTCTAATGAAGGCTTTCTATAGATTTGCATCTTGAAGAATGAATATTAATTGCTGGCATTTCTATTGGGTCAGAAGATTTCAGAATTTGCCTTTTAAATACATTTGTATAGCCATGATTTAAAGACAACTGAAATTTCTGGAATATATAATGATAAAAGAGGGCTTTGGGTACTTTAACTCTCATAAGATATATTGTGCACAAGATGGGTAGAAGAAAACTTACTAAATGAGTGGATATCAATGGATAGTAGAACAGGGACTATTAATCAAATGTTGATGATCAACATGTAGAGTTGCCATATTGAGCTAACAAATAGCAAATTGGTCAACATTTGAAAATCCAGTACAACTAAATTTTGAATTGATATTTTTGTCCTTCATAGCCAAGTAAACTTGGCGTATTTTAAAAGTAAACTGGCCCAGTCATGTAGACAAATAAATGGTGTTTATTTGTCTACATGTACATAGAACAAATAAATGGAATTAATATGGAAAAAAGTGGGGGATCTGTTTATTACTTGGTTGTAAAATAAAACTGATCCCCCACTTAATATTTACTTGTTAATCAACTGTTGATGATCAGCAAGAAGAGTTACCATATTGAGCTAAGAAGTAACAAATTGGTAAGTATTTAAAAGTCCAGTGCTACTAAATTTTGTATTGACTTTCTTCTCATTAGTAGCCCAAGTTAGTCTGGCTTATTTTTTAAAAGTAAACAGTAACCCTATATGACAACATTGCCTACATGTATGTTTTCTAGAGGAAACTAATTGAATTCACTATGGCCAAAAAATTGTAAGATCTGTTTATTATTTAGTTGAAAATATAACAGAATAAATATCTACTTATTAAGCAAGTATTTATTATCTATAAACAAAGTAGACAGATTGAGCTACAAGTAGCAATTTGTTTATATCTGAAAGTGCAACACTACTAAATTTTAAATTAGCTTTCTTCTCATTACCAGTCTATATTTCTGAGATGAGGTATTGTAATTATTTACATTATTCAGACTATTGTCTTCAACTTTGTCATATTCACAATGTTTCGGCTGTTGTATGCTCCATCCTTCTTCAGGTGACATACATTGGAATTTCTGACCAAACCCTTTATTTAACTCATGGAGATAGATTGTTCTAGTTCCATGTGCCATACCTTTTCTGGATATCTCAGTTTCAGTTATTTCCCTTTAGTAACTCAAATCTCCAAGTTTTTGTTCACCTCTGTTGTGACCAGGTATTGAACTTACAATTCTTTGGGTCAAGTTACTTTTTTGGATTACTTCAATTAATGTTTTTATCCACTGAGCTCATATTACAATTTTTGTTGTTGTCTTTCTCTAGTTCTTTATATGGTTGTTTCCCATATTATATTCATTTTTATGCTTGGCCAGCTTAGTAGATTTTTGAGGCCTAGCATATATGCAGACCCCTTAAGTTTTCATATTTTCCAGTGATGTTCTCCGTCTATTATTTCAACCTCATTCCAGAGAGGGTGGTAATCTCTCTTTTCCCTCCATACATAATCACCCAAGCCTGATTTTTCTATTTCCCCTTGTGTTAAGGCTTTACAAGCAGTCTTATATTTTTTTTCTCATTAGTAGCTCAAGTTAACCAAACTTATTTTAAATGTAGCCTCTAAAAGTCATAAGTAGCTAAAATTTTAAATTCGGTCACACTGGGTTTGTATATCACATAAGAATGAAACAACTACTAGAATTAAAATTTAGAAGTAATATTCAAGTGTTTGCTGTACAAACAAAATTAATTGAATAAGTATCTATTTTTGAAGGATACATTAAACAGTTTGAAATGGTGATCAAATAGAATCATTACAATATAGAAATGTCATTAGGTACCAAGCACATCAACAATAGCAAGAAGTTCTATATGTCTTTATTTCAGGTTTGTATCTTATATGTGCAATGTTTTAAGAGCAAATACAAAAATGATAACAATGATTGTTTTCATTTATAGACAAGAAGAAATCAATGGGAGATATTACTTTCATGTCAGCATATCAAATAATAAGGCAATATAAGAAATCTTTTGAAGGTGAAGATTGAGCTATAGAGAGTTGATGAACCATAAAGAAGAATCAACATTTTTCTATATGGACATTATGCTCCTGGTTGCTCAAAGACATTCTTTGGCTGTGTATTGATTTGCACCATATCTGAAGCCCTTATAAAGATATTATTACATCAAAGGAAAGTGCTAAATTGCAATTGCAATCATGCAAAAGTAATTAAAAAAATGGCAATTATGTTCAGAGTTGATTTTATGGACTACAGTGTGTCCAACTAAATAGCCAAGAAATACAGAGCGAATGAGGTAGATTTCATATATATATATATATATATATATACACACACACACACAGACACAATATTTTCTTGTGTATAATACAACTCCCATGTTTCTGAAGTTAGAAAGAGAATAAATTACATCCTTGAATATAATAGGACCCTGTGGTATAACCATCCCTATGTAATTTTTTTTAAAAGTTGTACCATATTATCCATTAAAATCTTGATGCTGTATATAAATTCATTATAATGTTTAATTTTTAACAATATTAACCTTTAGCACTCCACATTATTAATATTACTTCCACTGCATTCTTTTCAAGGCTTCTCAATTGCAGTAACCTTATTGTTGATTTCACTCAAAGGTGTTTTCTGTTGCCATAGCAGAATATGACAACACAACCATGGAATTAAAAAAAAATTAAAATTCAGGGATCAGAGTCACTGTCAGTAGCAGGATAAACTTTTTGCATAGCAAATAAAGTCATATACAGAGTGATAAATGTTAAAGAATAGAAATGAACTGGATGTTTAGCTATTGTGGGCTTATTCTCCTAATTTGTATTTCAAAACTGATTTTTGATATTTTGGGGAAGTTGCTTAATTGTTATATGAATGTTATAAAAACATGACAGATCTTGTGCATACCCTTTAATTTTTTAATCAATTTCAGTGAATTTCCTGCCTTTGAGACAAAAGACCTTCAATTATTCGATTCTCAAAAAACAAATATTACTGACATATCAAATTCTTTTTGTAAATAATTCTTATCAACACCTGCCTATTTTGTGTTTTATTATCTATTGTGTTAAATGGGTGTATTTGCAATCTTTTGGTTTCAAATAAGAGGTATTTTAAGATGAGTAAAAATTTCTGAAAATGTGTAATTGTGTATAATATGACCTCCCTTTCTTTGCCTTTAATTTTTATTTAAGATTTCTCGTATTATACACAAGATAATATGGTACTAGCTCAAGAAGTCAAGGCATTGACTGAACTGACAGTAAATGAATTCCTTGCTTCTGAAAAGGAACTGCATATAACTTCCAATATCAAGATTAAATAAATGAAATTTATAACTAAGAAATATCTATTGATTGATTGATTTTCTTTTTATGACTTATCAACCTTTGCAGGTTTAAAGCCAGGAAATATTTTAGATTGTAAGAATTTTTTTAAGATAATAATGGTTTAGTGATACAAATTTTACTAATTAACCCAGAATTTTTGGGAGAAGTAGAGGATTCATACTTTTTCCAATAGTATTTGTACATATGGGAAACAGTGTTTCTTTGTGATGTGACCACAAGCCATGTTTATTTATACAATATTTGTTGTCAGCTAAAAATTTGTTTTAACTTTTGAAATTAGGAATTATACATGGATTTGTTGAGATTAGAGTCATTATTTTGGTTATCATCATCATAATGATTTGGCCATCATAGTTTCCAGTTTTCTTCAGATGTTTGTCTACTCTCATAGATTGAATAAAGGCTTTGGTTTTAAATTCTTGAAAGTTTACCAACTACAATACATACTTCAAGAAATCCAGAGGGCACAATGGCCAAAATATTGTGATAATAATGTTGTATCCTTTTGGCATTCCCACATTTTTTGAAAAAACAGCCAGAAGAAAAAGCTTAACCAGCAATTGTAAAACTGATTCTGGATCTAAAGAGGCCTCAAAGCAATGAAAAATACCTTCTGTGGGAAGGCCAGGTAAATATGCCTTCTGCTGCCCAGATGACTAGAATCAAAGTGTAGTATCTGTTCCAGCAGCTGACAGCCGGCTCCAACCATCAGCAGCAGCAGCCAGCCATCATCATCTGCAGCTCACTATTAGCCACTGCTCCAGCCATCTCCAGTAGGTCTCCAGCTGTAGCCATCCTCACCAGCAATAATGATATGCAACAGAATGTCCTTTTCATGACAATGCTCTTCAGCAACTACAAAACTGTCCTTTTCAGGACAACTCTCTTCTCACACTCTACATGAGCATGCAGAGATATTTTTTGTCTAGTGCATAGGAACCTTATTTTTGTTGATGTATTTTCTTTAACAAAAATAGCAATATATTTTTTACTCAAGTCTTTGTTTTGTGTGTTGTTGTCTTCTGGCATTCATTATCTGTTTGCGGGACAATATACCACCCACAACACTACTTTAACTAAGATGAGGACATTACACTGAATAAATCAGCGTATGCGTTTTTTTAGAAAAAATTCTAATTGATTCTCTTAGAAAGTATACAGTTCAGACACCATTTTTACTATTTTGGATAATATTAATTTTTTTGTGATCTTTAAAATCAAATTTATTACTAAGTGTATCCATTTATCCATTTTTTTTTTTTATAAGTAAATTAAACAGTGAATCGAGTATATTTAGGCAGCAAGTATTCATCCAAACAAGTTTGATGAAAAAGATCCAACAAGGTCTGTCTCATTTTTTATTGCATTTTTCCAGGTGTTTTTTTAAGGTGTTAAGTATTGTGCACAAAGTTGTGGTTAAATTGTCTGAATTTCATATTTTGTTATTGTTTTGTTCAAGTACTATCAACCATCACAGTCTTTTTCAAGAAAAAATTTGGTGTCTGTGTGGCAGTTAAAATTCCTTTGTCTATATTCTGGTATTCTTTTGAAGTGACCTACAGCAGTGTCATGTGTAACATTCTCTTTGTGTGGCCTCATTCTCAATAGAGAAAAAGGCCACACAAAAAGAATGTGATTTATTTATTTACTTATTTTTATTGTTTATAATTTTTAAAAATTATTTTATTTATTTATTAATTTGTATTTTTTTTTATATTAATATATGTGCACATTAAATATATCATATCCACTTAAAGATACCATCTCCTGTGGTGAATGATATTTTATTTAAAGTCGGCTGTTTATTTTGCATAATAATGGCTTCTAGAGTTTGGAGTCTTTCCTTGCATTGAGGGCTGTAGAATATTTTGGTATTATCCACTAATATTTTTAAAAGTAAACAGTACATGCATTTGGATATGATTTTTTTAGTTGTTTTGGAAATTTTGCTATAGACCATTTCTCGCTCAGCATGTAGGTACACCAACAAGCCTACAATCTAATGATGAAAAATGTATTATTTTATATAACAAATATTTATTTTTCAACATTTACTTCCTTTTTTGTTAATGCACTTAATTCTTATGGTGAATATCAATAATGTGAATATTATATAGTGAAAATTTAAATTCAAAATTCAGTTAAAAATTACATCTCAGGCTAAAGAATTATTGATCCACACTTGTATACATTAGACATTTAGTTATACATACAGCTTTCTTTTTTTTTAAAATATGTACATATATTTAAACAGGCATATGCATTATATTAAGCACACACTCATTCAAACATAAAATAATCCTATGCTCTCATTCTCTCTCATATATATATATATATATATATATATATATGTGTGTGTGTGTGTGTGTGTGTGCGCACGTAAAACATAAAAAATATATCAATTGAGCCAATATAAGAAATATAAAAATTGAAACTCAAATATTGCTGTCGTTTCAGGACTTAAAGTTTTATGTGAACTCCTCATTTGTTATATGACTGTTTTGCAATCTTTATGAGGTTCAAGGGACAACATACTCAATTCTATATTTAGGTGGCTTTACTCGTTTTTTATATATATATATATATATATATATATATATATAGAGAGAGAGAGAGAGAGAGAGGTGCAGTTGAGTAATGGATAGTGGGTCGTATTGAGAAATTAAAGAGCTGAGTTCGAATTCCAGTTGAGTTCATTATTCACTTATGTGCTAATACCCCTCAGAAAGTTATGAATTCATTTCTTTCCCAACCCTGTAGCTATGAGCAATATAAGAACAGATTGGGTCCTATAGCCTTAGTTGGCAACCAGTTTATGCAAAGGACAATTCTGAAGTCAAAACCCAAGGAGAGTCATTTATGGACCTTGTGGTATGCTGTGCACCAGCTCTCTGTATTTGGCTCTTCCTAAAAGTGCAGTCAGTTCTGCACAAGCTTTCACTACTATAATAAAATCAAATGTGAGGGTAATCTGGCTGTTTGGTTCTAAGAACTGAGCTGCTGAACCCTCATATGTTTATTCCTGTATATAAATATAATTTTTTGTACTATTTATCAGCCAAGAAATTTAAATATAAGCTCTTTTATTATAACAGGATAAAGATATAGACTTTTACTTACTTTAAAATATTAAATCTCATCAAAGAATCTTCCTTCATTTCATAAATACAATTACTAAAAGAAATTAACACCACAATCAAGTTATCCATCTGTTCTTTTAACATAAATCAAAGAATTTGATATTTGCAACCATTAACCTAAATGGTCACTTTTGTTCTGTCTTCTTTCAACATGCCCTTGTTCATTAATATTCACAACAATCAAATCTTGTAGTAATTAATGACTGGTCATTTTATAAAACCTGGTCAATGACCAATTCTACTTTTCAATGCTTTATCTCTTCAGGATATCAACTTTCACCTTTTCTTTAATCTCTGTGAATTACCATGGCTTCTTGGAAATAAATAGTGGAGTGATTTCCCATTGCTTTCTTTTCCATTTTGAATTTAGAATTGCTCATCACTTTGATTGGTTGCCAGAGATTCCTATTGCTTTTACTATAAATTTTTGGGAAAGATGGAGTAGTTTTCTTTGGTTTTGAATTCAGAGCAGTTCTCCTAAACTGGCTGTGACCTAAGGTTAGAACCCAGTTCACCCTGATATTTAACTCATAGCTTGGAGGGAGAAGAGAAGGGAATTAGTGTGAAATGAATGAAACACACTAGGTTGGAATTTGAACTTGACTCCTCAATTCCATTCTCTATACTGGTAAATGTTACATTCAATACTAACAATAAAAATTGCTGTCTCAAAAGAACATATTTCTATTAATGCAGCTATTATTGTATACATCTTTGGCAATGTTTATTGTTTTAGAACACTATGTTTAGAATTTTAATAACAAAATATTACACACTATATAGTTTACTTACAAGATTAATTTTATATTTACAAGATTATAAAAAAATATGTATATTTCATTTTATTGGCAATTAGTTGATGTTTTGCAAACTATTCCAAAGAAAACACTTAGCCAGATTTGCTGATTATTTTCCTCAAGGTGCTCAGTGACAATTCTTCATTTTAAGATTTCTTAATCAGACAACACTTGGCTGATGATAAATAATCTATCTGCAGATTTTCTAGGCATGCAAAATTAGCAATGTTTTAAATAATTTTTCAAAATTACACATTTCAAAAAAGGGTAAGAAGGAGGTTAACACATAATTGCTGGAGCTTCAGGATTTGAATTTTTCTTTTGAGTAGGCATCCTTGATCTTAGATCAAGATTATAAACAAAAGTAGAAAATTAAAACAAGAAATATTTTGAAATATAAAATAATCTGAGAAAAAATGTATTATGTTCAGAAAAATCATTTTTATGTAAATTTGCTTGTTCATTGATATTTTTATAAATACACGAATAAAAAAAATTGTTTTCAGAGTTATTAATTTTTAAAAGGGTAGATAATAAATATCTCATTGTAATTACTTCACATATTTTTATAATTCTTTGATGTAGAAAAAGTACACAGCTGACAGGGCACATTCACTTCTTTGGTCCTCTGTTGAGTTTTGAACTCTCTCATACATACTTGTTGCACATACACACACACACACACACTTTTATAATGAGTTGTAATGTTTTTTCCTTTCATTTGAATTGTGTACACATGTAATTTCTTTTTGTTAATAATATATATTATTGTTTGTATTTTTATTATTATCCAAATTCACATGAGTCTACCAATAAAGTTTGCAGATTAAATGTTCCAGGAGCCCATATAAAATGTCTATACACATTACAACCAAAGAGGTGATACCCACAACATAATTGTGACTTTTTTTACCCAAGGATACTAGTATTCCACAATACATTAATGATTTTATTTGAATGGAAATAATTATCAATGCCATACAGTGATAATAGTTTGGTTTGTTTTACAGTATATCAACCTATTGGGTCATTTAATACTGAAATTTAATGTTTTCTTTCTAAATAAAGCCATATATAAATATAAACAGTCAAAAAATTATATTTGAAATAATAAGACTGCTGTTAGTTATGATTATATTTTTTTAAATTATATTTTTGAAATCAGTTTAATTTCCCTTTATTCACACATAAACAATATGACCGACACAGTACTTCCATGCCTGAACAATAGCTAAAATGGTGCTTCTGTTTCCTTAGTTCCCAGTTACAACAATTAGTAATTTCTTTTACAAAAAAAATGTATTATTGGTAAATTTTTTTTACTATGAAAATGTATTGCTGGTATTTTTACTATAAAAATGTATTTTTATACTTTCATAGTGTTTTGACCCCAGTTTGGGTGTTAACTATTTGCCCATAGTTGTGACCCTAACAGGTGTTACTATCCTGAGTCAGGGTGGACCTAGGAACAACAGCAATTAAGAGGTAGTTTCACACTTCTCAAAACCTCCTAATCAGCAGCCTTGCTGCTGAATGTAATTTAACGTCATACCCAGGATTCTCAATAAAAAACTAATTAAATTAAAGTTTCCAACTAAGTTAAAATATACTTGCCACAGACAGTATTTCATAATTTATGACACTTGTGCATTATTTTTTTGTTCTTTTCTGTTTCTATTGAATATCTTAAGTGCTACCCTGAAAACACCCATTAAACATGTTAGGTCCTCTCTTTTTCAAAAAAGTAAAATTTTATGAAATTCAACAGCAGTAGTGTCCAGTCACTGGTTAGCCATTACATTTAGCTGAAATGAAACAAGTGTAAAATCAAACCAACCAAAAGATATTCAGGTTCTGAAGGTATATTTTTCTATTTTTTTAAGTTAAAATCAACTATTGAAACATTATTAAAATTAAATCTTTATGTAGTCATTATTTACACTATTTGCATGTGGACTACTGTCCTCATCTTTGTTGTTGTTATAACGTTTTGGCTATTGTGCCCTCTGGCCTATATCAGACATATGTCAATCCAGGGGGCATATGCCTACAGGGGATTCTAAACTGAACCCTTTATTTAATGATAATGTTAGACTGTTCTCATTCCACTGCCCATGTCTAGGGATGTCTCATCTAGACTTTGTTTTTAGTACTGCTCAGTTATTGCTCACCCTGTTGAGTAAACATGCATGTAAATAGTGTAAATAATGATAACTACACATTCTTGAAATTCAGACAGAAATTTACATAGTCAATACACCATGTCTTAGAAATATCAGACATTTAGCATTTGGTGGTTTATAACAGTGTCCCATTGAGAGGATTAACCCTTCAATTTTGGTAGATTATAATTCTAGGGCTGTTTCCTGGAACAGTTCCTCTTAGATCAAACATACAGAGAATAACAGAATCTAAAAAATAATAGAAATATTTTCATGAGAAATATTGTTTTTTTTTGACAGTTTTTATTATTATTATTGCTAATTCTTTTCATTATTTTACATCTTTTCATCTTTTACTATCTAGCTACCTGCCATGCTCAACATTGCTTAACTTCAGTGAAAACTGGAGGTTTCAACATGATATGGCCATAAACTTCTGTACCTTTTTTAAATCATTTCACTCCAAGGCAATAAAGCCACTAAGACGCGGGGGGGGGTTACTGAGTGTGACAGAATATGAGAAAAATATACTATTAAGTAGAGTAGACAATAAAAGAACAACAAGAAGACAGAAGATAACAATTGCATTAAAATTTTTGAAGATCAAAGTTGCCAGGGAAGCAAGGAGCTGGAAGGGAGATCCACAAGTGAGAAGTGTGAGAGAAGAAACTGTTAGCATAGAACTTACAGTTGCATTTAGTCATTTCAATTGTAAAAAGATGAGACCTTGTTGCCAATCTAGCACTGCGCTTAAATTCTTAGAGGAAAGTTTATCAAAACAAATAATGACAAAAGTATTTATAGAAAAGGCACAGGGAAGCTATATTATGGCAGTGGGAAAGTGACTGAAGCCAAGATGCCAGGTCAGGACCACTAATATTGCAGATTCTTTGGATTTTATCAAGAATCCCAAAATATATAGCAGGACCACTAGATCAGATGTGACAACAATATTCAAAGCAAGAACAAATGATAGTCTGATAAATTTGCAGGATATATTCTGGTGAGAAAAATTGGCTAGCTCAATGCAGTAAACCAACTTTCCTAGCTGCAGACTTAGTAATTGACTCAATATACTCTTTCCACTTCATATTAGTTCTACCAACGGTTCCAGACATCTGCTTAGGGTCTTTGAAAATATCCCTCATGAATAAGGTGTGGTTGGTGGTGGTGGTGATAGTGGAATCATTGTATTTTTATTTTTTAGATAAATTTGTAGATTCTTAACGCATAAAATGTAATAAGTGAATAATGACTTTCTCCCTTCAATTTTATCAGCTTTTCTTTGTTTGTAATTTGTGATTCCATGATAAAAGGAAACAAACCCTAATTTTAAAGACAAAGATTTTTTTTTATCTAGATTGTTATTGATCTTCACTTAGATGGCACCAGTCACTGAATCAAAGCCCTTTAACCACAGAACCATCAACTCATATTTCTGATTATCATGTTCTGTAGAATCTTCAGGCTTATGAGTCATATTGTTGCACCAAAAAACTCTTGTTGAATAAGAAGAAAGAAAACAACAAAGAAGAATTAGTTTCAAGTATTGTTAGATGAGGCATATAATTGGTAAAAGAACTTTTATTCAAAGCAACAGCTACAAAAAGAAAACTCATTTTTTGTTTGTATATTTTATTAGATGTAATAATCCTAAATGTTATATATGAAAGAATTATTTTAGTAAACCATTTTTTAAAGAAGAATAGAAAACCTCCTAAAAGAATGTATATAATTTTTAACATTGTTTTTATTTAAGTTATATTGGTCCACCTTCTAGAATAACTTATTCAACTTGTGCTGTACATAGATGTGAAAGTACCTTTGTTCCATCTACAAAACAATGAACCCATTACAGTTGATTCAATCACTGTAAAACTGAAAATCATTCAAACAGGAATAAATAAGATACAAGTGTTTTACATTTCAACAAATACATCTTTCATCTCAACAGAAAAAGTTAATTGTTTTTTGGTTGTACAAACATTCATATAGTCAATAGGATTAGATAGGTTTGCATCATCTCGTTCAAACTCCTTCCCAATCTTTTGAACAAGAGTATCCCTTGTTTCCTGCTTAGGATTGAGTTTCTGCTTCCTTCTGAAGTCTACTTCAACTCTATATTTCTAAAATCTCTGCCTAAACTCTGAAATTTAATTAACTATTTTATTTTTTTCTTCAATAGGTGTAGATAGGTTTGCCTATCATCATGCTCACAGTCTTTCACTGGTCTTTTTAGAGGTTTATACCTTGTTTCGGGTTTAGGATTGGGTTTTTGGTTCCATCTAAAGTCTTTATACTCTTTCACTCCCAGTAGTCCTTGTGCCTTAGTGGAATCATCACCTTGCTTGGGATGAATTGATAAAAAAAAAAAAAAAAAAAAGTGAAAATGAATATTTTCAGCCCTTGACCCACCTCTCATAATCTGAACAAAATAATCAAACTGCAGTTTTTTAGGCTGAGAACTTTTCAAGCACCCCATAATATATAATAGAGAGTGTTTTTTTTGTTTTTTTAATTTTATGGTCTTATGAAAATTCAAATCAAAATTTGAATTAAGCCACCTTTTAAGTATGATACATGGTAAGTATTTTATTGTTTTTTAAAATTTTGGTAGACTGTACTAGTTTTGAAATGTAAGAAAATATGATGTCAAAATAAACATTTTGCCTTTGTTATCAAGGCTGAAGCAAAAATATATTTGGTAGAAAGAGTTGGTTAGGAACGGTGTAGGATGGGGCAACTGGAAGGAATTGGCAACTGTCTCTTCTGTGAATTCTGAGACATCTTTATCAGCAAGGGTAAATGGAAAATAATGTTTTTCAGGTTATTTTTATCTCTAGAGAAAGTACAACAATAATCTTTCTGTTACTTTTAACTTCTCTGATCATTAATACGAAAAGGAAGTGAATATAGTTCATCTGAAAAGTAAATAAACATTGAGTATTTTACAAGTATTAAATTGAAAACCTACAAAGAGTGTTTTGTTTTTATAGTGTTTGCCTTCTTCAAGCTTTATGGTTATAAATGTGACCAGACATGTATTTAGGATATGAATTCTTCTGATACTGGAGCCAAATTTGTAAGTGGTAAATAGAAGAAATACTGTCTTGGTGCATTTTTTATTACTTCCAAACACTAATTAGATTGTTAGATGAGAGAATATAAAATTGCCTACTCATAAGACTTGTGGAGTTTTTCTAAAATTAGCAAACTTGTCTTAAAAATGCTTTTCATTTACAAAGGACAAATCACTAAAAAATTTGGGTTCCAAAATTGAAAAAAAAAAACAACAAAAAAAAACAAAAACAAAACAACTTAAAGATTTTGAACCCTAACCTCAACTACAAAGTTAAATATATTTTTTTTGTACATCGTCATTTATATAAGCTACATAGCACCAAGTCCTTTTTTTCTTGTGCCAAACTGTATTATCTTTAGCAATATCTAATGCTGTGATTTTCAACTGCCATGCCATGGCACATTAGTGTGCCACAATCCCTCCTAAGTGTGCCACAAAATATCATTACAGCATGCATATATATATATATATATATATATATATATATATATATATATATATATATATATATATGTATGTGTGTGTGTGTGTAAGTTGTATTGGTACAGAATAATATTTGAATAAATGAATAAGTATTAAACTTATTTTTCAAATAATTTCATACTAAATAAGCTGCACAAATAGTTGAAATAAAGTAAGTTCATAATTGTGTGTATATTTTTTTTAAATGTATGGTTTTATTTCATAACATTTAAATGTATACTCGTTAAAGATTTTGCTAAGTGTATTGTGATATTTTCACTTGCTCCTAGGTCTGCTGTTGCATAAAATGGTTGAGAAACACTGATCTAATGAATAAAACAATAATTTTGTAATATCTACTGTAGGAGTTGATAAGAAAGGGACATATTTTTGCCAACATCTTCAATGGTTGAATCAAACTTAGTAAATCCAAATGCAAGGTGGTGGTGTTGTCAGGGGCAATATTAAAAGTGATGATGTCATATATACCATAGTACTTTTGAAGAAATTTTATGATATCACCACCCTGTCTGGAAATTTGCTATTTTCATACACCTGTATTAAAATAATTGGTTCCAATCACATAGGAATGACTGCTAAGAATATCCCCTCCCCAAATTTATAAGCAAATCCTACAGATGCATGCTGTGATGAGGAGTGAGACAATGAAATCAGGCATGGCTGATCATATATGGAGTGAAAAACATAGTCATCATTCCCTGTGGAATGAAGTGAAAATACTGAACCTGAAAGAACACTGGTGAGTTAGACATTTGAAAGAATCAGCAAATATGCTAGACTGTGGGGGCCCCCTTAGTAGGCCTAGCATAGAAATAAATACAATATGGGAGCTGTTAATAAAGATAGAAAGACAAATGACAGCAAGTATTCAACAGCAGCAGTCAAAAATAACAGGCAGCATCAGGAGTAGCAGAACTAATCAGCAGGTTAGGTTTAAGGCTCAATGTTCACTACAGAGAATTGTCTTACAGGACAATAGCCTAGTGGATTAAAGCATTGGTTCCTGAATTTGGTGACATAGTAATTGAGCTGGATAGTGTGTACCTGGAAAGAGGTGAGCAATAACTGAGCAATACTAAAAATAAGAACTAGACAAGATATCCCTAGACATGGGCAGTGGAACAAGAACAGTCTAACCCTGTAAGTTAAATAAAGAGTTCAGTTCAGAATTCCCTGTAGATTACCCAGATCGATATACCCTTGATGAAGGCCAGAGATCACAATGGCCAAAGATGGACAACAAAGATGGACAATAGTCCAAATGTAAATGGTGCAAATAATGATAACTCCTCATCCTAGAAATTCAGACAAAAAATAAGGTACCTATTTCACTATTTTCTGGTTGTTTCTACTAATGCAATTATGAATATTCATCTGGTTGTGGTCAGAAGAATTCTTGAAATTGCTTCAAATATATGTTGTTCGACCCACAGGGTGTTTATTATCATGTCACGTCTCTTTTCTCCCAATTTTGCTTCCACAATGAAAAACTTATTTTTATTTCACTGTTTATAATGAATTCATTTCCTTTATTTTGAATGACAAAAAAAAAAAAAAAAATTTGGACACTTTTGGTATTTTAGTTTACATATACCAAAATACTTCCCAAATTTTAAATAAACCTCATAACATCTTAGATTTTGGTGCCACATCACTCTTGTAAATCTGCTACATGGCTACAATAATGTGGCATCTAGTAACCATGAAATTAACTAGACTTGGTAAACTTTTAGCCTTAGATTTATAATAGATGCCCTTAATGTGCTGAGAGTAGTCAAAATAGGGAGAGTAATTGTCCATATTATCAGTCAGCCACAAATGTAGAATAATATATGAAATGAGAGAGACAGATAGCAAGTTATAATATCAAGTAAAGATGAGAGATAATTGTAAAGAAAGAAGAGAAGTGGTAGAGATTACATCCATAAGGAGATGGAATTGACTTCTCACTAAAGAACAGTAAATAAAAAATCTTGCAAATTGCAGGTAATTTGTAACATTTTTTTTTAGCCAGACAGACTATTTATTGGTTATCATGAAAATTAATCTTTTTTACTCATTGTAAAAAAACAAAAACTCTGAAATGTGAAAAAATGGAAAAAGAAATAGAGAACAATAATCAGGAATATAAAAGCCAGGATTACCACCAGAGCAAAGATCTTGTGGCTTAATATAGGGAGGAATGCAGCAGAATTAGTTGAACACTTTTTTTACCACTATGCAAACCTAATTGTTCAGACTGAAATTATAAACCTATAACACCTTGGTAGCATTGCAAAGATAAGAGATTCAGGAAAGAAAACAAGAGTAAAACAACTAAGATTTAACAGTTCTAAAAGACAGAATTGTAAATGAAAGAAAAATGGTAAAATCATGAGTTAATTCTTGTAGATAAATAATCAGCAAAGTTGATAAGATAATTGAATTTACTTAAGGCAATAAAATATACATATCTACATAATATATATTCAGTGTTTGTTTTAATCAAAATTCACATTTTATTTACACTATTTACAAGCAGACTATTGTCCTCATCTTTGTTGTTCTCACCACAATGTTTCAGCCATTGTGAACTCTGGCCGAATTAAAAAGGTATGAAACTCATATGTACAATATACCTGAAGAAGGCTAAAGATCATAACTGAAATATAGTAGTGAAAACAACAAATATGAATCACCCATTTTCTTCTTTTATGTACTGTGCCCCTTCAGGATGTGGGTGATCATAGCTCTTCACAACTTCTTGTCAGCTCTAAGCAATACCCTTTGCTATTCCTTTTTGTTTCTGGTTTGCTAAGTAATTCATAGAAAAACATCAAAAGTTTGGCAATGTTTAACCTTCGTACCTAAAAAAAAAAAGTAGTGTGTCAAAAGACCAGTTATTCCCTTGACACTGCTGTTACTATATACACGTTTGACTCCGTCAGCAATGTTTATTTACCAGATTATAAACATATGTGAACCAAACATGATGTAATATTTATTATTTGCCTTTTAAAAAGATTTATTATTTATCATTTTATAAAGAAATAAATTTGAAAAGAAATCTTTTTATTCAAAAATAAAAAAACAAACAAAACTATCAAATTATGTAAATTACCTATGAAAACAAGTTTTTTATAAAAATATCAATGTATTGTCATCAATTCTCAAGAATAAAGAAAATGTTTAAATCTACTTTCATATGTTTGGGTTTTATTAAAATTGTAAACATCACTTTTTAAAACAAACATTTTTGAGGGAGTCAAAAGTGTATACAGTAATAGCAGTGTCATGAGAATAACTGTCCTATTGACAGCATTTTTTGTGAGAAAAAATGTTAAACACTATCAAAAGTTTTTTTACTATATATAAGAATTTCTTAACAGATATTTAGAGTTTGCTCTGGTAAAATAAAAGCTTAAAGAATATTTACAAATTAATGCAAAGAAAATATGTTATATAAAATCTTTGTTGGTCAAAAAAAAAAAAAAGAAAAAAAAAAGGATTATATTTTTATTATATATTTATGTTTATATTTGGTTAGGTATGATTAGAATTAACTTTTAGTACTCCTATCAAGTGATAATTCCATTCTATCCCACAGCATTTGTAATTACCATAGCTATTTTAATGATTGACTCAGTCTGTTTACAGATTAGCCATACATTGAATGGTTGCTGTCAGGCTCCAGTTTAAATTGGTATATTTCCCAAACAGCTAATATTATACATGGCACTCCAAGACACTTTCCATTAGACACATGAAATTCATGTGGAGGTGATTAAATAATAAACATGAAACTGATAATGTAAATGTCTAATTCACAATGAATAAACAAGTTATTTAAAGTCTTTTAAGTATTGTAGATTTTACTATTAAAATACTGACTACAAAGACAAAAAGTTACTTTGTATTTACTGAGCTTAGCTTAATATGGTCCAAGGTTGGGAAATGTACAATGGAAGCATACCTGCTTTGAAAATCAGCATCTGTACTTCTGAATTTTACTCAGCCTGACCTCTGACACTAGTGAGAAATATGCAAATATCTCAGCCAAAATAGGACATAAAGTCGGGACCAAGCTCACTATGATTGTTATTTACAAGGTTTATCTGGAAGGTATTTAGCCATTTAATATTAATGTGCTACTGCCACAGAGTTGAATCACCTTCATTTCCCCAGTGTTCAAGTTGGAAGAAGGAAGTTCTATTCAGACAGCTACCCCACCCCAAAGAACTGCTACGTTGTGGCACAGGCTCCCAGGTGGGTGCTTCCCTGAACACTACAATCTTAACCTCTTCAAGTTAAGTGTAAATCTGTATCTATCCTCCTTATCTTCATATGCTTCACTTCTGACCACCACCTTTTTTAGTGACAAGACTTACCTCATCTATTATTACCATTTTCACAGTAACCTTCTACCTTGAGTGGTGCTTGAGCTTTGCAGTGGGTGCATTATAATATTCTTTTTAAATTGAAAAATAGCCAACCTAAAGCAATGGTGTCTTAGTTTACTTCAAAGTTTTGGGAACTCATATATTTATTTCAGCACCCTTTTTCACTTTTCAAAACATTCTTTTTTTTTTTCAGACTGCCATTAACTGCCACCTCACATTCTTCTTAATCTCATCCATCATCTAAAATCTCTCCCCTTTCAATGATCTACTCACTTAGTCCCTATGAATGTGATGGCCCTACAGTACACAAGCTCACTCAGTGGCAGCTCACTTTCATGGGAGAGTGTTTATACATGTACAAAAAGCCTCCCCACCCTCTTCTGATTGGTTCCGAAATCATATTAAAGCTGTGCAATGGAGATATTCAAAATGGATGGATACTTTCTGGACAAATCTTTTATATCATAAAAATCTCCACACTATTTTTTCTCTTAGTCTAAAATAATTGTTTTCTGATAGGTTTGTTGATAACAAATATTACCAAGGCAGCACTTGGGATATAACCTAAGATTCCTGTATTATAACTAAAACTTATTTACAATTGGCTACTTAAACTACTGTAGATACTCAAGTATGTTAGTATAGAACCTACAGTTATATCTAGTCAATTCAACTGTAAATTAATGAGACCTTATTGATAATCTAGTATTACGCTTAAATTCATAAAGTCTACGTATCATAAAGTAGAGATAGAAAAGGTAACTTATTTTATTTTGGCTGAAATCATCACTAAATATGAAATGCACATTCAACATGGCTTCCTCTTCATGTTTCTTCTGGAGAAAACGTGGAGCAGAAAGTAGGCAATGGATTACTGAAGTTTAGGGTAATGATGCAGCATTTGTTTGGAATGGTTTATGAGGTTTAAAGATTTTGTCCTAAAGCACAATAATGCTCTGGAAAGATACAGCACAAAGTGAATCAGCTGTAGTGTGTCATTTACAAGTCTTGGGAGAAATTCTGAAGCTATGAAAATAGGCTCTACATGAACTTACAGAACATCAGTCAGTATTGAAGCACTTTCTCTTTTTGCTCGACAGAAAAACAAACTATGTTTAGAAAAGACATTTGCTGGTGATAAAAAAAAAATCCAAACTACAGAAAATCCTGTCTCAATCTAAGATATTCTTCAACTTCTTGACCTAAACAGAAGTAGGGATTTTTTTCTGTGCTTGATGCGATTCAAAGAGAATTCTTTTATTATTAAAAATTACTGGAACTGTTCATTAGAACAGAAAAGAACATTTTTTTCTAGGCAGGGAAGTTAACCAATAATTTTGCTACATGATCATGACCATTTCAATATTGCAGACACAATGTAGCAAATGAATCTAGAGATGGGATATAATTTCTTTGTGGTGTATTTTCAAAACTCGTCATCTTCAGATCATTACTTCTTTTGCTCCATGCAACAATCTTTACCTGGTCTGTGGTCCTAACAATTTCAGGATATTAAAACATGTATTGAATCATTTGTTTATGATGGAATATACAATTTAGCTGAAAAGTGGCATAGAAAGTGAACAATATGAATTTGTAATGGGATTGGTGAGTGTAATGAATGCATGGAAGGGAGTGAAATGAGGTGAGATAGGCCAGGAAAAAATACAAGCTCAAATGACTTCAAAGTTCAGATTCCTTTGTTTTTTTTTTCTTGGTTACTACTGTGTCAGTTTCCTCATTTGAGTCCAGGCTAAATAAATTGTTTTCATTCTGTTTTGATTATGGGCACGTGCTACACTTGTAACTCCTTACAAATTAAGGATATTTTTTCATTCTATCATTTAAACCACAAGTATTTTTGGCAAGCAGAAGAATAGAATAAACAGTAAAATGATAGGACCATTTAATGGCAAGAGAGACACAGCTGGGTAGGTAAAAATGGTAAAGATAGCAGCAAAGTTGCAGGAAATTAACAATGGTGCCAGCTTCATGTCCTCATATTTGGAAGTAGATGCAGTGTTGCTTTACTTCGTGGTGAGCAAGGACGTCCAATTAGATACAGGGAAAAATTATAGATCGCTTAAAGGAAACATTCAGAGAGAAGGTTGTAGCATACAGGAGATTACGACGGGTGAGGTGAACTGGGGAACAGGTGGGTGCAAATGAAATTAGATGTTTAGAACAGTTATAGATTTGCAGGAGAAGGGGTTGGAGAAGAGAGTCAAATTCATGTTTATAACTGATTTTCCTGGTTGCCTTTTGGTTGAACTACAGCATTTGCCTAATATTGAAAACATGGGCATAGCAGATTTAGTGGAGAAGACTAACAGTGAATAAGGTCCAACCTTGAAGAAGTGGCCTCCATCAAGCAGTGAGAAAGACAGCAATACTGCAGACACTAAGGGTCTAAAATGATGAAAGGAGCAAATGTTGAAAGGGTAATGTTTTGGGTATCAAGCACCATATATGATTTATCATGCTACTAGTGTGGACAAGCAGGCCAAATATCAAGTTATTATAGCCAGGGAAACAATCAAAGTGATTACTGCATTGGTGGTTGATCTTTTCACCTAATAAAGGCTCTCTTGTATACGTTGCTAGTGATGTTACACTTTGTTGAAAAGATACAGAATTTTTTATTTTGCCATTTAAACCATAGAATTTATAAGACTAATGAATTTTTAAATGCTGACAACTATTACATCAGTGTAATATTAAAATAGTGACTAATTGCAAAAGTTTCCAGAAAACCATTAAAAGAAAAAAATGTCACTAGAAACTTTTACAAGCATTTATTTTCCAAATAATATTTTACTAGCTACTTAACAGTTTTACATACTAAATATAATCATGAATAAGCAAATTTCATTTCTTTAGCAGTTTTTTTATTTATTTATTTCAAGTTTATAATCTAATTGAAAATAAATATAATATTAACTACTTGTAAGTAAAACTTAATAATTTTGAGATTACAAGTTACCACCCTTAAGTATGAACTCAGATAATGAGTCAATAATACAAGTTAATTTTTAAAGAAAACTAATTTTACAAAGGATGAAGTTATTGCAGCAATCAGTATTTACTAGTAAAATCCATGATATCCATTGATTAAAAGAAAAAATTAAAAAGATCAAATGCTAAAAAGATCAAAGCTAAAATGTGTGTGTTTGAATGTGTGTGTGTGTGTGTGTGTGCGCGCATTTGTAGCAAGGTCAATAGATTATAGAATCAGGAAATGTGAAGTGAGTCAATTGATTTGATGGATAGCTAAAGATGAGAGTGAATGACAGAGGCATTTATGTGAAAAGATCAATCAAGGACGAGCAACTGAATAAAATGATTAATTGGTGTGAAACAAAGGTCACATTGATCTAGACATATAGGGAAAAGGATAACATTAGTTGAAATAGTGTGTAACATAAAGAAAAGGAAATGATTGAAGATAATCCAGATGAAGGCAGAAAAGAATAAAAGATACAACAAATAAAGAAAGAGTGTAGAAGATAAAAAAAATCTAAAATGATGATTCTGTTGTTTCTTGAGGGTTCAAAACAAACAATAAAAATGTTTGAGTTAAGAAATGTATATTGTAAAAGATAAAGGAGAGTTTTTAGAAAAAGTTTATTGCAAAATCTAAAGAAATGAAGAAATTGAGGTGAGAAGAAAAAGAATATGAATTACTGGTTGGAAGATAAAAAGGAAACAATTTGAAGGTGAAGAATGATTTTGGTGATGAGATTGGAAGGAAAGAAAACATATCCTGGATGACATTCAAAAAAGCAATATAATCCTGAGGAAGTCTGACAAACTGCTGGCTGAAATTCTACAGCAATAAACAATTAAGATTATAATTGAAATAATTCATGAAAGAATGGCAGAATTGATACATATGAAAAGAATTTGTTCAGGAAAATCAATGAAAAATTTACCCATGAAAAATATACAACAAATTTACCCATGAAAAACACATTAAAAATTTTACATAGGAAAATTATATGTAAAATTTTAGTCATAAAAAGTGTGGAAAATCTTTTAAATGTGAAAAATGTGTATAATTTAGCCTGTGAAAAATGCATGGAAAATTTTGCCTGTGAAAATATGTGTAGAAAATTTTGCTTGTGAAAATATGTGGGAAAAATTTTAACAAGAGTAAAATGTGTGAAAATTTCCTCATGAATAAGTTTCCAGGACATTTATGTAAGTACTTCCACTTTTTCACTGAGAAAACAGCATAGCATGATGAAAAAAGGTCCCAAACATAAAAACAGTTTTATCATCAAAATGTTTATGTTTATTAAGAGGAAAGGCCAAAAATTTTTTTTATTATTTTATTCAATATTTTAATCGTTTATAGCATGTTCAAAATTTTGGTTAAAAATCTTGTTTTTTTTTTGTGTCAGTAGTTGATGTAATATTTATGGTTAATGTTTTAGCTCCTTTTTTCTAGTGAAAAAGACATTGATTTGGAAACTCTTGCAAAAATCAAATAATTGTTGTATTCTAATGAAACTTTCAGGGCTAATTCACAAATGAATGAAAATATTTTTAGTAAATCATGGTAATTTTTTTTTTTTATACCTGTTACACCCACTTAATTTCATGAAATTTCAAGAAATTAAATTTTCATCTGAAAATTTTTTTATTACTTAAAAGTAGGACTTCTTGGAGAATGTAAATCAATATTTTTTTTTCAACCTACTACTCATTTCTTGAAAATCTGCTCTGAATCATAAAATAAAAAATGCAATAAAACTATGATAATATTTAATTTAAAAAACTTAATTGCTTTTATAAATAAAATTTATTAAGGACACTATTATCTTAAGAAAACAAATTTTTTCAATGAATAATGAAATTTTACAAGAATTGTTTTCATTTTTTTTAATTTCAATTATAATAATTTATAATATATAAAAAAAAATATCCTTACTTTGTAAGGAGTTACAAGTGTAGCAGGTGCCCATAAACAAAACAGAATGAATATATAATATATAAATCTTAAAATTCTGCATTATTTTCATCCTGTTAGGTCATATTGTTATTAAGTGAAAACTATATCTACTAATCAAAAATTGAAAAGCTTAATGCAAATCATTTTGTACCAAGATTTTAAAATAATTCTAAATTTTTTTTATGCATATAAAATATTACATAACATGCTCATTTTTGAAAGTATGATTGACTATACCAGACATTATCAAAAAATAAGAGCAATGACTATAGCAAATTTAAAGTCAACATTCCTAAAATTAGATTACAGAGAATATTTTCCAACATTTGTAAGATTACTGAGTACTTAAAAATTATACAATAAAAGGTGCTCAATTCATTTTCTTAAATTATGTTTTACAGATAAATTCTCTGTAGAACAACAATCATTATGTCAAGACTTGTCAATGCTTTGTCAATTCTATAAAACATGATGATGTAAGTAAAACATACATTTCCGTGTTACTTTAAACTTAAAGTAAATGATATTTGTTTCAAATTAATTATACTTTAAATCAGCTAATATTCCTCAAATAATGTTTCAGAAAAGTATATTTTATTTTTGGAAGATTTTTTTTTAATACAGAGAATAACATTGTGATGAAAAATGACTAAAAAGGGGTGCTAATCAGCTATTTTAGAAAAAAAAAAATTGCTTTCAATCAATATAATTTCTGTTTGAAATACACCAGAGTATTAGTATTTTGCTTACAGTAAATAGTAAATTTAATCCTTTAGCTTTCAATTAAAGCTAAAAATGAAAGCTTTTCATTTATAAAAACTCATTTTAAACCATAGGTATTGAAAATTAGTGGCAGTACCTATTATTATGCAAAACAAACTATTTGTAGGATAAGTGAGATTTTTATATCTGTGAACTTCAGCTTTCAAGAAAGAAGAGGTTAACATCAACAAGATCAATATTTTGATTAAAAAAACAGAAATTTGAAAGAGTCTTTTAAAAATTTCACACTTCTGTGAATATTTTAACAAGTGAATTTGATATTAATGTCATTAAATAATTTGTTACTTCAATCCTTATAAATAAAACAAAATCATAAGGATATCATTTCTTTAAATTGTTAATATTTATTGAAACAAATTTTTCATGAAATTAACTTATTTACTAGAGCAATACAGGTCAGAAAACTTGCATCTTTAATAGAAGGCTATATGAAAAGAAGTTTGAAGTATGGTAACTTGATTTAGTAAAAGAACCTATGTCAGTTTCATATAGAAATCTACTTTATATAGAAGTGTTACCAGCTTATAAATCTTAGTATAATCATACATGTGATACCAAAAGGAATCAATTTATGAAGGGGCAAAAGAGGTAAAATTATAGAGAGACAAGACATTATGTGGTAATAAAATAAGCACATCCAATCTCCCTTCTTGCTTGCAATCATTCACAGTAATAAAATAAATGTTTTCAGTGCTAAAGCTGAATTAATCAAATAAAGCTTCATAAGATTCTACTTAGAGTTGTTCCTATATTACACACGAGATAATGATAATTGCACATTTGTATATTTTTTGTACAATAAATAAGTCAAATAAAGCTTCATAAGCTTCTACTTAGAGCTGTTACTATATTACATATTAGATGATGATAATTGCATGTTATTATTTTCTCTAAAACCTTATCCTTGCTCACATGTTTGGTCCATGGTATCCTCAGCATTTGTCTGTAGAACCATATTTCTGTTGCTTCAAGTCTCTTCTTCATCTTTGAGGAAATTGTTCAGCAAAAACTGCCATACAGTAGGACATAGCACTTAACAGTTCAGTACTCTTTTCTTTATTAATATTTAATAAATTATGTAATATTGTGTTGTGAGGGAGAATATTTCCCTACAAGTTTAGACTCGGTCATTGGCCGAAAATACTCCTACATCAAGAGGGGTAGCAGGAGGAGCAATAGCAGCAATAGCTTTTGCTGAAAACACTTATCCATTCACAGTTAAACATTTTTTTCCCTAGTTTCTATTTTACATTATGTTTCCTTGTACCAATTGTTAAACCAATTCTGGTTTTCTACTGTTGTTTTCGACAACATATTGTAATCCAATAGATTAAATAAAATATTATTTACTTTATTAAAATATTTCCTATTTTAAATGAAAATATTTGTTTTTTCCACACACAAATTACATCTTTTGACTTTTTCCAAGACTTTTTTTCTCATCATTCACCAGGCTGATAAATCAAAGATCTTAGATTAGTGAGTAAAAGCCAAATTATTATCAGATTAGTGAGGAAAAAAAAAATCAACTAACTCCAACCTCAGGTGAAGAATATTGCTCCAGATGACAATTTTGTGTCATGTCAGTGAAAATACATTAATACAAACAAATTTGTTACCTTTAGACCTAGCTTAATCCCATATAGTACTAAATGGGTCAGGAGGTGAGGAAGGAAGATACTATTATATTAATCTCCCAATTGGAGAAAAGATGTCTACCTTAAAAATGATATTGAAAATTTTGGTGTTTTACTGGATTCAAATATCAACACTGAAACAAGAAGAAAATATGCAACTATCTTAACCACTAGGCAAAGTCTTCTTGATGGTTAGACTAATCTTAAATCTTTGTGTAAAATACATGTGTTGCTTAAATTTCTTAACTCAAAATAATTTTAATTATTTTATAAAAATTTTAAGGCATCCATATTATTTGAAACTTAAAATTATGAACTCAACATCTTAATCAGCATGTTTAGTATTTAAGACCAAACTTTTAAAGAAATCCCAATCAAATCAAACAAATTACAAGTAAAAAAAATAAGTGCATGCATGGTAATGATGACAAAAAACTAAAAATTAAAACAAAATATCTGAATTTACAATTTCTAATGCACATAGAGTGCCAGATTAAAATTTTATAAGCTCTTGAGATTACAAGTTCTGAGGGTCCCCAAGGAATATTTTCAAAAGGAAAAAAAAACAAAAAAACAATAAAATAAAATTTAAATTTGTAAAGTTAATTTCAAAACAATAAAAGTATTATTAGAGAGAAATATATATTATATATATATATATATATATATATATATGGGAATAAATAAAATTTTCACTTATTAAGCACTATAATTACAAAAAGTGTATGTTTTAAAAATGTTATCTTCCAGAAAAGCCCTAGTTGACATTTTTTTCTAGTGAAAACAATCTTTGTTTATATACAGGGTGCGATGGATAAATAGTCATCTAAATTATGCAAAAATGAAAATAACACTGGCATCTCATTTTAACAGATATATTTACCAAAATTACACAAAAATATCTTGAAATACTAAAGAGTAAATTTATTCAATAAAACCGCCATTGGCTTCAACCATGGCCTCCAGATGACTTCAGAATCTCCTGCAACTCTTCTGGACAGTCTCCTTGTTTAAGTTGGTAAATGCTGCCATAATCCTTGCCTTCAGTTCATCTTTGTTGTTACAAGGAGTTTTGTTGGTCTCTTGCTCAACTGCACCCCACACATCAAGGGGGTTGCAGTCTGGGGAGTTAGGTGGCCAGATGTAAGGTGTGATGTGGTTGCAGAAACTGTCTGACAGCCATGACTGAGTTCTCTTGCTTGTGTGGTATGATGCAGAGTCCTGTTGCCAGATATAGGGTCTTCCAGCAGCCACCGTCTTGACCCAGGGCAGCACTATCTCGTCAAGGCATTTGATCTAGGCCTCCATGTTGAGTTTGAGGCCCTGTGGGAAGATCAATGGAGGCATAACATTGCCATCACTAGTGATCACTCCAAACACCTCTGTAATCACTATTAGACTCATCCAAAATGGTGCCCAACTGACCCTACTATACTGTGCAGTGGACAAAATCAAAAACAAACAAAATTAAAAATATAAAATGACATGTGTGTGTATATAAGTTTGTATGTACATATCTGTGTGTGTATTTAAGTGGCAAAGAGTTCATATATGCAATGTATGCACTGCATAACTTAGATTTTCTACAGTATAAATAATTCTTGTATAATAAAAAAAAATAACTACTGACAATTTTCATTATCCTCCTTGCATGCCTAATCATTTTTTAAAAATCTCCCATTCTTTCATTTCTTAGGATAAATTGTGAACAAGTGTTCATTTAGTAGAGTAGTGTAAGCAGAGAAGGCCCCAGCTTCTGGATACAATTCCTATGCCAGTTCTATGCACATGTATACAGAATGTGGAAGAACTGAGTGAAAGATGGTTGACAGACATCATGGACTGTATGTCCTGGTTCCAAAGACACCTTTCACCACTGATATATTATATATGAACAAAAAGAGACAAGAGGAAAAAATATACTTAGCCAACATGTTTCGCCTTCTGACGAACTTTATATTGCCTTGAAAAAGTTTCTCAGAGGACAAAACATACCAGATAAGTATAGATTTTACCTTTTGTCTCTATTTATTCATTTTGTCTCTTCTACAGATACACACTATCTGAGTCTATATATACACATATATATATATATATATATATATACGCAATCATCAGGCCACATGTGTTGGGTTTTTTCTTCACTATTTATATATATGGGTCAGTGGTGTATTGTGGGTAGTCCATTCTAACAATTATTTTGGCAGGAGTGGTTTGTTTATATATAATTTATTTTGCTTGTTTTTTTATTTTCATTTTATATATTTATTTATTCTTTTCAGTTTTCAATGTTTTAGTAACATAGTAAAAAAAATTTTGAGATTAGTTTTGATCATACATTTAATAGTTTGTTTGGGAAGGTAATTAAAGCTATTTTTTGTCCAATTTTTAGATTGATTGTTGTAGTTTATTCTGTTATTTTGGCAGGAGTGGTTTGTTAATTTGTTTATTTATTTGGATTAATTTATTTTACTTGTTTTTTTCTTATTTTTATTTTATATATTTTTATTTATTCTTTTTGGTTTTTGATTTTTAAGTAATGTAGTAAAAATTTTTGAGATGAGTTCCGATCATTTATATAGCTGTTTGTTATGGCCTGAGAAGGTAATTATAGCTATTTTTTTGTCCAATTTTTGGATTGATTGTTGTAGACTATTCTAACGATTATTTTGGCAGGAGTGGTTTGTTAATTTGTTTATTATTTACTTAATTTATTTACTTATTTGGATTGATTATTTTTACTTGTATTTTCTTATTTATTTTTTATTTTTATTTATTCTTTTTCATCTAATGATTGTTATGGTGGGAGTGGTTTCTTAATTTCTTTATTATTTGCTTAGATTAATTTATTTTACTTGTTTTTTATTTTTATTTTGTTTATTTTAATTTTTTATTTATTCTTTTCAGTTTTCGATTTTTAAGTAATGTAGTAAAAATTTGTTTTCATATCTGCATTTTGAGAGGTGTTCAGATTGTTTACTTAGTAGTTTGTTTTGGTCTGGGAAGGTAATAATAGCTATTTTTTCATCCAAGCAAAGTTTGCAGGTTTTGGATTGATTGTTGTAGGCTGATGTTCTTTTCCTTATTTTTCATGTTATTTTTGGTGTGATTTGCATTTTTTTTTAATTTCCTAGATATACTTAGAAAGCATTGTGTTGTTCATGTATTTACTATTTGTGAAAGATGTCTTGTGTGCATAGTTTCTTTGTTTCCAGGGTCCTTCAGTTACTCCTATGTATACTTTTTCTTCATTATCTGGTGATTTTACCATTGCTTGGTATATTATGTTGTTTTGTAAGCAATTATCATTTAAGTGACATTCATTCTTTATTCTGCAGTTACATGTGGGTTTAGTTTGTTCAGGTGGTTTGTTGATAGTTTTTTTGTGCTTTTTTATTATTTGTGCCATGTTCTTGGTGCAACTGTAGCTGATTTTTATTGTGTTTTTGTTGAATATTTTGTAGAGAGTGCTTGATTCCGGGAAGTGTTTGCGTAAAAGTTTGAAGAATATTTTTCTTATGTTGCTGTACAGTGAGTTGAACCATATGATGCTTCTCTTTGTGTTGGTTTTTTTTGTGCTCTCTGGTGAGTATGTGATTGTTGCTGGGAATCAACTATTTTTAGGGCTTCTTCATAGTCTTTTTTAGCTTTGTTAAATATGGTCTCATTGAAAGAATTGTCGGAAAGCTTGCAATTAATTGATTTTGGTATCTGTTTGATTATAGATGGCGGGTGATTGGAAGATGTGCATATATACAGTGGTTTATCATTGGGTTTTCTGTATGGTTTATATGTACCTTTTCTTAGGTTGAAGGTAACATCTAAAAAAATATACTTCATTTAGGTTAGTTTTTATGTCTATGTCGAATCCATTATTTTTGAAAATCTTTATTATTGCTTTTCTAGTTTTGTCTGTGGTTTGTTATAGTTTCTTAAGATTATGAGACCATCATCCCTGTAGAGTCCTGTATCATTTCTATCATTTTGCTTAGTCCATGTAGTAAATATTTACCTATGATTTCGCCAGGCACCGTCAAAGCTTCCCATTGTAGCATCAAAGATCTCTTCTTACTTTATCCATGTGTCTTTGAATAGCAGTGATTTATGGGAGTTTTTAATGATATCATTTCATTTGTGTTTATTTTTATTTGTTCCTGGGCTAAGGTGATGGCCTTATCTAGCATGGGTTCTGTTATAGACGGGTAGAATTCTTTTATGTCTAATTGTATAAATTGGCAGTTATGTTCATTTTTTATTCTGTGGAACCAGTCTGTAGTTGCTTTTGTGTTTTTCCACTGGTTTACTCCTAGCTTCTTCCTTAGTTCAGAATTAATTCTTTATTTTACCTAGTTCACTTTTGGTTGGGTTTATGAGTGTGCATCCTGGCTTGGTTTTAAAATTTTCTTTGTGGTCTTTTAGTGTGATAAAGGTTGCACCTTACTGATGCAACTTATTCGGTCATCTAGGTCTAATTTTTGAGCAATTGCTTTTGCTTCCTTATCATGCTCTATTGTTTTAGGTGCTTTTTTGTATCTTTTAGTTATTATGTCCTTGAGTAATTTATTGTGTGTAGGGGGAGCTTAGTTCATATAAATTTCTACTTTTGTCTGCTGCGATAAATACATTTGTTGAATTTTTTATTTTAGTTATATCTTCTTTTAGCTTTTTTTAAAATGCATCTTGTTTTTTTATGGAATTTCATGTTTCTAACTAGGTTAGTTAAGTCTTTCTCAAAATCGTCTAATTCTTTTTGTTGGGGGGGCATTTTTTGGTTTTAAAGCCGTATTTTTCCTTGAGTGTAATGTTATTGTGAAGATCCTGGTTTTAAAAAAAATGGGCTTTTCATCTTATTCTTTTTATGAAGCTTTCTATTTTTTTCAATTAATTTTAGCTTACATGTGAGGTGGGTATGTTTTTTAGGGAGTAGTTGAAGCTAAATTTTTCTATGTTCATAATGTGTTATAAATGTAGCAAAAGTTCTCAACTGCTTATCAGGAGCTAAATATGAAGAAATATAGTTTTAAGGTGTGCTATATTTATGGAATACAGTGCTCAATTTTTTTGAGATTAGTTCTGATCATTCATTGTTGTCACTTAAACCCACCACTTTGATCAAGCACTGTTTATTTTTATTTAATTTTACACTGAAAACTCATTTAAGTGAATTATCTTAAAAATAAAAATAATATTAGACTATTGTCAAGTGTTTAGAGATCGCTTAATTCTTGTATCTTTATTACACAAGCTAAATTCAAAACATGTATTTAATAATTCTGTCAAAAACTATATGGGTCAGAATCTTATACAAACTATTATTCACTAAGTTCATGGGAAAAATGTTTAATTTAGACAATTTCTCATGTCACAAGTTAGATATACAAAGTAGAGAAAACACACAAACATGCAACTGGCATTTTGTTCACATTAGGAAAAAAATCTAGTTGACCTTTTGCCATAATGGATTCTGTCAGCAGTTGTCCAGGACAGAAGCACTTAATCTTTCATAGCTCAAGGAGTTTCCCACATGCTTCATTTTGTGAACAAATTAACTGTTATGTGTTATTGGCAAGATAAAAATGGGCATATTAAAAGCAAAGATATTCATAACAAAAACAAGTAGGTAACAACAAATATATTACCATAAAATGGTAATACTGAAATGCAAAAACGATTAACAAAAAGAAAACCCAGCTAAACCAGTTTATCAGTGCTCTCTCATCAAAGCAAATATTAAGTACAGAAATGTGCACAGCAACTAAAAAAAATTCCAAAACAAGTTTTATATGAAAGAAAATATAACACTTACAGGTTTATGCTCACTCTTTAAGCTCACCAATAACTCCTTCTGCTTACAGAATGATGGCTGAGAGGACTTAATGTTTCAAGTAAAACTTGGAATTAGCCTAGCTCAGCACCGAGAACATGTCCAATCTATAAGACCAAATGTTCAGCTATCACTGAATCTGTTACATTTACACACTTATGCAAATTATCCACCTTGCCCTTGTAAATATTGGCTGGTACATGTTGATTGATCCATGCTTCCAACCTTTGACCTGTTCTCCCTACATAGTCAGAATTGCACTGACATCTAAAATGGTAAATGTTTTAGTTATTTATCATTTAGATAATTCTTTAAAAGTGATTTTCAGGTTAGCTTTCTTTAAAATATGAAACAAAAAACTACTCATTTCTATGATTTTAAGTCAAGCAAAAATGTCTTGTAATTAGTGACTTGTAGTGCAAAGATAGAATTTGCACTAAATTATAAGACTGGAATAACATTAAATTCTTTTAAACACTCCAGTAATTATAATACAATCAAAAGTACCATTAATTTTTCTGGAATTTTAATTTTAAGTGATATCCACATACAGTAATTAGTAATATACACTTATCTGTCTTTTGTACAGAAAATCTACTATTAACATTTTAGAATTTTTAACTTAAAACTTCCAAATTATATATTTGTTCTCATATTTCAGATGCAATTTATTAATAATTCTTTTAACAGCATTAATAGTCTCTGTAAGAGACTGAAGGAAACACAGGTTTGAATCCTGCCAAAGAACACATTTTTCTAATAAGATTGCTTGAATATTTAGACCAGTAGATGAAAATAAATATACTGTTTAATAAATAGAGAAACTACTCAAATATGGATATCAAATAAAACTAACATTTAAACAATAAATATATATATATATATATATATATATATATATATATATATATATATACACACAGAGTCCCCTCCAAGAGTATTGGCCAATTCCTTTGTTTTTGTTGTTCACTAAAGACATTTGGGTTTAAGATCAAAAGATGAATATGAGACAAGAGTCCAGAATTACAGGTTTTATTTCCTGGTATTTACACTGAAATGTGTTAAACAGCTTAGGATATACCACCTTTTGTAACATTACCCCATTTTTAGGTGATCAAAAGTAAAGGAACAGTTAGTATTAAAGTAAATAACATTTAATATTTGTTTGCATAACCTTTGCTTGCAATAACTGCATCAATCCTGTGACCCATTGACATCGCCAAACTGTTACATTCTTCATTTGTGATGCTTTTCCATACATTTAATGGATCCTCTTTCAGTTCTTGTTTGTTTCAGGAGGTGGGGGTCTTCTTTCAGTCTCCCTTTCAGGAGATGAAATGCATCCTCTATTGTGTTATGGTCTGGTGATTGACTTGACCACTTTTTTTTCCTGATGAAGTCCTTGTGTTGGCAAAATATGTTTTGAGTCATTGTCCTGCTGCATGATAATGATAAACTTCCTCCCAAAATGTTTGGATGCATTTCTCTGTAAATTGGCAGACAAAATGTTTCTGTATCCTTTTCAAGTTCATTTTGCTGCAACATCATGAGTTGTTATCAATAAATATCAATGAGCTTGTTCCAGAAGCAGCCATGCAAACTCAAGCCAAGACACTGCCTCCATCATGCTTCACAGATGAGCTTGCGTGCTTTGGATGATAAACAGATCCTTTCTTTCCCCATACTTTGGCCTTTCCATCACTTTTGGTAGAGATTAATCTTGGTTTTATCAGTCCATAAAACTTTCTTCTGGAACTTTTATTGCTCTTCTCTGTACTTCCTTGCAAATTGCAATCTGGCCTGATCAGTGGTTTGTATCTTGTGGATTGTGAAACCATTATCCCTGTACTGTGTAGATTGTTGTTGATGACCCTGACTGTTGTTTTGGGGTTTTTCCTTACAGCACTCACAATGTTACCATCATCAACTGCAGTTGTTTTCCTTGGCCAACATATTCTATGTCTGTTGTTCAGTACACCAGTAGTTTCTTTACATTTCAGGACATTCCAAATAGTTGTGTTGGCTATGCCTAATGTTTGTCCAATAGCTCTGATCGATTTTCCTTCTTTTTTCAGCTTCAAAATGGCTTGCTTTTCTCCTATAGACAGCTCTCTCATCTTCATTTTGGTCTATCCCTTTTAACAAGAAATACAGGGGAAACTCAAGACTAAAACCAAGACTAGTCATTCATAACTATTTAATGGTTAAACAATCAATCTAAAAGCAACAATAAACACCTACCAGTCATGTGTTCCAATAGTTTGACTCACTTGATAGATGTATGGCTTCAAACAAAAGGTGATATGCCCTAAGTTGTTTAATACATCTAAATGTAAATACTAGGAAATAAAAACTAAAATTCTGAACTCTTGTCTCATTCATATTTTGATCTTAAAGCCAAATGTCTTCGGTGAACAATAAAAACAAAGGCATTGATCTTGCCATTCCAATACTATTGATAATAAATAAATATTCTGTTTAATAAATAAAAAGAGCATCTACTAAAATTTGGGTATCCACTAAAAATAATATTTGTTATAAAATATGTTAGATTACTAAATGGAGAATCCATTCCTAAAACAGACCAATTTAAACAATGAAATCAGAAACTAAAGACAATCTCATTTTGGTAAATTTTACAACAGACATCCATAAAAGCAGAAAGAAAAAGAAAATGCTCTTTATAAATTTGATATCTGGTTTCAGGTTTCCAGTTCATTTACTTACAGTTGCATGCTTCTCCCCATTGTCATGGCGAACTGCAATCCATTGGTCAGAAACCATAGTTACTCGTGACCATGTCACCTGGTCTTGAGGTATGCCCAAATTTTCCAGCTGTTAAGAAGATGGAAAAATCAATGTTAATATTTAGAAGAAATTGCACAATAATTATATTTACATATCTTATTACTATAAATATTATTTTTAGTTATAGTAATAAGTAAAATTGGCTTAAAAATTCCATTTAAAAATTGAATAAATATATCTGTAAAAAGATTACACATTTAATACAACCCAGAATTGGATGTCTTTTTGTTAGTTCAAAAAAGCTAATGATTATCATTTCAAGGTATGGAAGCTTAAAAACAAATTAATAAAAGTTTTCTTTTCTTTATAGAAAGAAAAAGACTCAAACTTTTTTTTTCTACAGTCCCTACTGAAATCAAATCAAAATACTATCCCCAGCTCCTGTGGAGTGGGGTTAATGACATAAAATTAATATATCAATTTCTTGTTGGTTATGAAAATTTTGGTCAGGTGTGGGCTAATGACAAATACTTAATATTATTCCTTATACAAGTAATTTTTTTCTTTTTTCAAGCTTTTGACAGCATTAACCTCTTTAGGTAAAGTTGCAAAATCCAATAACTTGACTGATCTGGAACCAAACTAAAAAATTATACAAGACTGACCTTATAGGAGAAAGGTGGAAATGCTTTGATTTTAAAGGTGAAATTGCTATTAAAATTTGACCTTAAATACAAAATTAAGTTTCTAGTTGATGAGAAAGGAAACTTTATCTTTTTTTCTGTTTAGTCTTCCACACTTTAAGATTATGAATGATAGCTTTTTGTAAGGACTAATAAAAATTATCTGACCAAAATCAACCTACAAGTAAGAAATATATTAAATATTCTCCAAGGTAGATAAATTTTGAGATATTCTACAACTGCTGATTCAGTAGTTAGATCACCTAGAAGGTTTGATAGTTTGGATTGCATAACCTATCAAGTGTAACTAATCTAGAAGAAAGAAAATATCTTGGATGAAATTCCTCAAGAGTTCCTTAGGCCCATGTAAAAATTTGACTAAAGTTTATAAATTAAAATTCATTCTAACTCAACTATATAATAAATGCAAAAGTCAGTGTGTCAAACGTTTTCAATTAAAGGGACACAACTCTCTAACTTCCAATAGCTCATGTTACAGAAATTTTGGATTCGCAAGTTTTCATTACTGCGATTGTCTTTGGCAATTTTTTTTTTACGTGATTTCTTGTGACAAATGTTTTTGTACTATAAAAATTTTTATAACTTGGAAATAAATTTGGGAATAATTGAAATTAATTACAAAATCCAGTGAAAGTCATTCATGAAATAAAAATAATTGTTTGTATGGAAAGTAAGGAACTACGTACATCAAATTGTCTTTAAATTAAGTGGTGGCAGAAGAATTATTATTGTACTTTTAAAAGGTAAGCTTAAATATTAATGCAGTACTTAAATATAGCAATCAATTTTGAGTTTTTCTGCAGTTTATTGTTGTCTATCGCATACAGCACCAGTATGCCTCACAAAAAGAAATCTCTGCCAACAGAGGACCAGATTGCAATCAAAAGAGCCAAGACTGCAACAAGAAAAAATCCCATGCAAATGAAAACATAAATCAAATGGCAGCCAGGAGAGCTTCCAATGCTGAGAATATGCAAAGACTTAGGGACTCTCAAACTCCAGAACAAGCAGAAGGTCCAATCAAAAGCCTTCTGCAGGAGCTGGCTTAAATACTACCCGATAACAAGTTTAAAATATATGTGTAAATTTGCTGAAGAGAAAATGCAAAGGTGATTACTACCTATCTTTAATAAGTAAAAGTTTGTTTGTGTAAGAACTGAGAGTTTTATTTATTTTATACATATGAACACAAAGGTAAATCAAAAGTAAATAATAATAAAAAGTTAAGTGTTTTGCATTCTATTTCTAATAAAATTAATATATATTAATAATTGAAAAACAACAACCAACTTATAATGCATAGTTCTTAAACATTTTGATACTTACAGGACAGATTAAAGGTAAGAAAGACAAAGAAAAACAACGCATAACCTACCCAGTGAGCTTAAGGAAATGGATGGCAGAGTAAGCTTTAGGAGAGATAACAAAAAGACAAAATTTATTAAGAACTACAAAAGACAGGGAATTGTGGAGAGCCATGATCACCAACGTCCTGAAGGGACATGGCACATAGAAGATATTGGAAAAAATAAGTTGCATAATTTTCAAAATAAATATTTTTTTTGAATAAAGAATACCAAGTTTTTAAAAATGCAAGCAAAATAGAAAAAGTTAAGAACAGATACATCAGGAACAAAAAGAAAATTAATCTTATCATAAAATGTCACATTTCAATTATTATAATAAACACAATCAGTTAAAAATAGAGTTTACAGACCTGCTACATAAATATTCAAGGAATTTGACCAAAATTTAAAAAAAGTGTAGTCGATAGGTAAATAGGATTGTATCTATTTGCATTTATTTGATTGTATCTATATCTTATGTAGAAGAGATATAAAGTGTATAGTAAAGTAAGAAACAGGCAGAAGTTGACTACTGATTATGTGTCAACAGAACATTACTATACAACAAAAAGATTACTAACACCAAGTTTCCAAAGTATCCTTCAGTGTAGTCCCTTTGGACATGTATACAGCATCTCAATAGTAGTTACTAATGCATATTTACAAAACTTTCAGGTCACATTTCAGATTTGTCTGAAATATACACTCAAGTTTGGGTGGAAAAGAAGCTGTGTCCATGTAGTTTGATGCTCTAAGTGTTGAAATGCTTGCAGAAATTAAAAGTGATTTCACACAACTCAAAGACCTCCAGATAGAAACATAAAATCTACAGTCTGAGGTCACACATATTGAACAAATAATCCAACAATATTCACCTCAGAAACAGAGTAAGTATTGGCTTTTTCATGTTGTGAAGCTACTGTTATTTATGTATAAACTGTCTTTTTTTCAGTCGCACTAAAAAAAATTTAGTTTGCAGCACAAAACTATTATGATCTACTGCTTTATGAAACACACACCCAGCAGGATGTTTTCCCAACCACTACAATCTTGACCTTGTCAAGTCTAAGGCTAACCGTTATTTTTCCTGCATAACACTTATACAACACCACAGAGTAAACCTCTACCTTGAGTGGCTCTTGGATCTTGTATTGATTGAACATTAGTATTAAGAAAAAATCTTTTTTTCCCCCTTGTACTAGACTAAGCTAAGTTCTGTAAATCTTTCTAAAATTTAACTTAGAATCAGGAAAAAAAAAAAAAAAAAAAAACAGTATGTAAAAAGGTTGTTTTTCTCTTGACACCACCATTACCATACACTCCATCAGTAATTTTTAGTTTTACACAAGCTATTTTTAGAATTTTAATAAAACCAAATATATGAAAATTAAGTTTTTCCTCAATAATTTACAACAAAAAGGTGAAACAATATTTATTTATTCAATTGTTTATTTACAAGATTATTTCCATATAAGAATAATTTTCTATAACTATGAAAATAAATTTTTTATTCATAAAAATATAAAAATGTCTGAACTATAAAACAAGTAAATTTAAATAAACATCAGTAACTATAATTATAGATTTTGAAATAATGAGCACTTCTTTCATTTGTTCTCACCACAAAAATTTGCTTGAGAGAAATTAGCTTGAGAGAAAAAATGTATAAATTCAGTTTCAAGTCATAGTTTTAGAATTCTGAAAATTTTAAAACAATAAAAAGGAATATACAGTAATAATGGCATCAAAAGAAAAACATCCTTTTGACATGAGTTTTTTGTCTTGTCCTAAGTTAAATTTTGACTAAATCTCTTCACACAACTGTTTCCCCACTATAATCATTTTCAGATTAAATCTAAGAATTTCTGTATTAAGCACATCAGATTATTTAAGCTCAGCTCCAGTGGCATTTAGATAATTGTCTTGAGAGAGTATCTTAAACAGAATTTGTTTATATTTCAGTACCAAAATCTGTTTATACTATGTACATTGTTCAAACTGTTGTCTGCATCCTTTATTGTCATATTCACAACGTTTCAGCCGTTGTACGCTCCAGTCTTCTTCAGGTGATATACACTGGAATTTCAAAACAAAACCTTTATTTAGTCCACAGGAGTAGATTGTTCTAGTTCCATGAGTTATGCCTTTTCTGGATATCTCAGTTTCAGTTAATTCCCTTTAGTAACTCAAATCTCCAAGTTTGTGTTCACCTCTGCTGTGAACAGGTATTGAGCTTACAACTCTTTGGGTCAAGTCACTATTTGGATTACTTCAACCAACGTTTTTATCCACTTGGACACATGGCTCAGTGGATAAAAGCGAAAACATCATATGACAATAAAGATGAGGAGAACAGTCTGAAGAATGTACCCAGTGTAAATAGTTACAATACTTCATCTCAGAAATATAGACAGATACCAAAATCTGTATTTTAAAAATAAAATCTATGTACCATGTTAGGTTTGAATTTTCTCAACTGGAACTTTAAACAACAATCACAGATCATACTGTGAGCTTCATGACTTGTGCCTAATGATTTTAACCTATTTATATTAATTCAAACCAAATCAGGACACACCAAAAAAAAAAAAAAAAAAATATCATTGTAAACAAAAAAATTTATTGAGAAAACACAATAGATTTTATTCTGTATTCTCTGGAGCATTTTATATGTAAGCAATCTAATTTAATCAATGTATCCGAATTGTGAAATTTATTGTTTGTCTGAATTAACATGGATGTACTTGGCATGAAAAGTTAACATACATAGGGGGAGTAAGGATTGCTTTCTAAAGAAAGCTTGACACAAGCAGCAATTTGAATTCCCAACATAGAAAAATCAAAATATTCAAGCACACACACATGCTAATATTTATACTGTTGTAAATTTTACCAGTATAAAAATGAAGTGAATCTTTCAAGCCCCAAAATGTGTGTTGAGGGGTTCTCCCCTTTTTACACAAATGGACTCACCCAGTATATACATATACTACGGCTACGTGAAGATACAAGAGAGCAAGACCGAAGAGTCGAGTTGAGTCCAGAGTGACAGAGTAAAAGGTTGTAGGTAACCGGAAGAGTGAGGGTGAGGTAACAGCGTTGTAGGAGTCACAGTGAGCGAGCACTTAGACTCAGTAAGAAGTCATACAGCAATACTTCAATACCAAAGACTGTATCGATATTTTGCTACTAACCCGTATTCCTGGAACTACTAACCTGCTTTACCAGTTTGTATTATTACATTAATACATTATTTTCATATATTCATTCCTGCTGTTTGTTATTTATTGGCACCGGATTTCAAACCGGAATCCACAACAATGTGTCACAATTCAAATTTCATAAAACTTAGCTCAACTATTTCAAAATCACAATGCAAAAGATGGTTTTATAGTTTGAATAAATTTTTTTTCAAAGTATCAAATGTGCAAGTACAGATCAATTAGCCGGAGATGTAAAAGTTAAATTAATTTTTATTTGAAATTTTCCCTGCATTGTTCAATATATGTGATTAATATTAAATGCATTAATATGGAAAGAAATTATACTTAAATATAAATATTTGTTATATAAAATAGATATTTTTTTCTGCATCAGTAGGCTACAGACTTATTGATCATTTGAAACAAAGAAAAGAATACTGAACAGTTATGTAATACATTATTAAAATTTTGATCATTACTTTTTAAAACAATAAATATTGCCAAAGAGTGAAGGCAATTAAAATAATAGCAGTGCCAAGGAAATAGCTGTCCTTTTGACATTCATTTTTTATGGGCAGGATAGTCCAAGTTTTCCCGTTTGTCACTGGCCAAGATTAAAATATAGTATCTATTCTTTTTTCTCTTAATGAAAATAAATGGTTGATTTTCATCTTTATGTTTCTCTTTGATGTAATTCTTTAACTAAATTATAAAGCTTTAAAAAATGACCAAGTTATTTTCAAATTGTTAACACTAAACATACATGCAAAGGAAAGAGAGAGAAAAGTTCCATTTATATATGCGAGTCTGCATTTATGTTATTGATCATTTAGGGGTCATCTGAGATCAGTGAACTATAACAGGTGGTGAATTGAACCATACTAAATTAATTTCATATAGTTTTTGACATTTTACTCGATATAAGGCATATTGATTTATTGTTTTCCTGGGGGAGTGAGATGATACAAAATAGTCTGAACAACTAAGTATCAATACCACATTTTATGTACAAATGCTTACAATTCTTAAAGCTTATTGATTAATTTTTAAAATTCAACATTTGACAGTTTTTGCTTTTTTTTTTTTTACCCCAAGCACAGAGCTGCTAACATGCAAGGGGTTACTGAGTGTGAAAGAATATAAGAAAATCATTATTAAGGCACAAGAACAATAAAAGAATAAAAATAAAGAAGACAGACAATAACAATTGACATTTCATTTAAATTTTTGAAGATCAAACTTGACTGGAAAGCAAGAACCTGGAAGAGAGTTCCACAAGTGAGAAGTGTGAGAGAAGAAACTGTTAGCATAGAACTTACGGTTATATCTAGCCATTTCAAATGTAAAATGACAAAACTTGGACGCCAATCTATTGCTGCACTTAAATTCTTAGAGTCTAAGTACCATAGAAGAGAATTCATTTGAACAATTACCATAAAAGTATTTATAGAAAAGTCAGAGGGAAGCTACGTTACAGTGGTAGGAAGTGACTGAAGCCAAGATGCCAGCTCATGATCAATAACATTGCAGATTTTTCTTTGGATTTTATCAATGAGCTCTAAATATAAGAAGCACCAGACCATATGTGTCAGTTATTAGAAAACTGTGAAAGATAAAATAATAATACTTGTAATAATAGATGCAACAGCTATTTATGTAGTAATACCTTTTAGATTGACATATTAGTAGGTACCAAAAAGTTCTCAGCTTGATCAAAATAAATTCTGATGTTTGGTTATTTTATCAAATTTTGGGAAGTGGGTCAACTTGAGAAATTTACAGCATCACCTTGTATATGGGTTGTGAAACATTAGCACTTTCACTGCTGCATTTTTATAGCATTATTGCCAAGTTGTACTGGCCCATCTTGGAAAATATAGGAAATTGTCACTTAAAGGAAATAAATGGCTTTGAAGACACTGATGGTAATTTCCTATGGACTCTGCTATTTTGGTTTTGATCAGACACTAGGCAGTACAGATTAAGTTAAATGACCCCCCCCCCCCAATACACAATATAATAAAAAATATGTCACAACACAGGTTATATTGTATGCTAATATATGTTTATGCTGGTTTGGGAATAGTACTAAGCAGAAGTTAGAGTGAGTGGCCATGGTTATGTAAATAAATGGCAGAACTGCACAACAAACAGAATTGATAGAGTTTGTAAATAGCAAAAAAGAAAGAAAAAGAAAAGAACAGGTCAAGAAATAGTATAAAGCAAGCAATTAATATATGCAAGGAAAAATAAAATGGCAAAAAGTTGACAAACTAAGAATTGGGGTTGACACACAAGAGCAAATTTGGATAAATGAATGTAGCATTCTGATTTCAAGACAAGACAGGCTGGGATCGAGTCATGTCAAAAACCAAGAACTGGCTTGGCTAGGAAGAAATTTCAGCATGCATTTGTATGCTTTGCCTGTAAATTGAAGAGGGGGAAGTGTTTTACAGCTATTCTTAGCCGGATTAGAACTATACACTAAGACTGATATTGCATGTTTAAATACATATATAGAGTGAGAGGAAAAAAATATTTGTACACCATAGATTTTTTTATTTAACAGATTTTATAAAAGAATTTTATAATCCATACAATATTTGCATACCATGCCATAATGCTGCAATATGCAAAACAAATTCAGAAAAATTTGTTATATTAATGAAATTAAAAAAATTGGAGATAGAAAAAATATTTGTACAAAATTATAGTACATATTTAATACTTTGTAGCATATTCCTTACTCAATTCAACAGTAATCAGTCTCTTTCTGTAGCTTTTAATCAATGATTTGCAAGTCTCCATTGGTATTTTACTCCATTTTTCTTTGCATAGTCTCTTTAGGTCCAGGATGTTTTTTGGAGCTCTTTTATCAACTTGAATTTTTAATGACTGCCACTGATTCTCTACTGGATTCAAGTCTAGAGACTGTAATGACCATTTGAGTGTATTGATATTGTTTTCAATAAGCCATTTTTTCATAGATTTCGCCATGTGCTTAGGGTCATTGTCTTGTAAAACTCATTCATTTAGGAGTCCAAACTTTACTTTGACCCAAACAAATTAGAGTCCAAAACATCTTGGTATATTTTTTAATTCATTCTATCATCTATTATCTCTAAATTACCTGTAACATTAGCAGAACAACATCCCCAAACCATGATAATGCCACCACCAAATTTCACCATTGGGATTGTGTTCTTTGGCGCAAAGGCTGTGTTGTCTTTTCTCCAAACATGAGTCCATCAATTATGCCCAAATAGTTCAATTTTTGCTTCATCTATCCACAAAACACTTTACCAAAATGATTCAGGTTTATTCTTATGCTCAAGAATAAATTTTAACCAAGTATCTCTATGTTTCTTCAATAGTAGTGGAGCTTTTCTTAGAGAATGTGATTTTAGTTGACTTTTATGAAGTTCATTGCTTATTGTTCACTTCATAACAATAATACACGATGCTTTTAATTCTTCCTGTATTTCTCTGGGTAGTCATTAGATTTTCTTGAATTTTGCACTGAATTCTTATCATTGATCTGGGAGAAATCTTGTATGGTGCATCAGATCTCAATTTGTTCTTAACAGTTTTCACCTTTTTATACTTAGCAATAATGGAACTAATAGTAGTAAATGGTATATTCAGGATATCTGCTATTTTCCTAGAGCTTTGCCTTCCTTCCAATTGTTTGATGATCAATTCTTTTTGTGAATTTTATAGTTCTTCGCCTTTCCCCATGGTGATAATTATTGTGTATGATTTGTGTGTGAAGATAACTTTTTATAGAAATGAATTGCAGAATGTTCTAGATTGTTCTGGTAATAAGATAATTGGATCAATCTAGCAAATTCTTACAAAGAATTATGTAAATAAAGGTAATTTAAGCCATTTGATATTAAAGACATATTTTGTAGGAATACTTTTTTACCTCAAAATTTTATAAATAACACATAATTTCATTTATAACAAAGTTTTCTAATTGTTTTTTTGAATATTGCAGCATTATGCAATGGTGTAGAAATATTGTATAGATTTTAAGTTTTTTCATAAGTTATAATGATGTTAATTAAAAAAATTCATGGTGTACAAATATTTATTTCCCCCCACTGTGTGTGTGTGTGTGTATGTATGTATGTATGTATATAAACAGGTATAAGTTTTGTAAAGATGTACAAGTACATCCACACTAATTATTGAGATTCAAAATGATTTGCAAGTGTGCTTAGTATTTTAGAGACATCATCATCATCATCATCCCATGACCAGGTTTATCATACAACTTTTGAACAACATACTGCATTTAGCTAAAGTGTTAAGATGACTAACACATTTTAGTGAAGTGTAAAAATTTGGATGCTGGCCAAACAGAAGTCAGTCTACAACTGAACAGAATGGGCAGTACATTAAAATCAGCACTGATAAAGGTAAGAAATCAATAAGCAGTATGATCTTAGCCAACAGCAGAATGTGACAAAAGTCTAGAGAGGCAAACAAAATTAGTGAACCCAGGGGAGATTATGCAAATAGTGGAAGCAAAGTTTTATAGCAACAATATATTTTTTCTTCTACCGAAAATCTAAAATACCATCTGTTGACAGATAACTCATGTCAGTCAATGCAAAGCTTAAACCAATTTATATCCATTTTCTGTATACATATGGATATTATTAAAAATATATAAATAATATAATAAAATATATATATATTAAATATATGATTTTCTATATTTGATAATTTTATAAATTCTTTAATTTCTCTCTTCCATTTTTTGTTTGACATGGTACATACATTTATATATATTGTCTTTTTCTACAGGTTAATTTTTCACACACACACATACATATATATATATATATATTATATATATATATATAGTTATCCATAGACAGACTGTTTTGCTGTTTCACAGCTCATCAGTGTGGCTAGAAATCTGATCACTTGAAGCTGGGACTAAAACCCGACCAATTTGGCATCAGTCAGAGATTCTAACCCCTACCTAAGGCTATTAATGCCCGGCAGAGAGAAAGGTGAATTTTTACATATTTATTTTTTGATAAACATGCCAGTGACTGAGAGGACTCAATGCAACTTGGAGAGTCTTGCATTATCAGCAGTAATAGTGACTGTTTACAAATATATGCTATATATATATATATATATATATATATATATATATATATATATATATATATGTGTGTGTGTGTATACACACACAATATGTTATGTGAAAGGATGTCCCTAGTCATAATCTGAGTTTCACACTCACATGATCTTTAAAATTGTCTAAAGATTGCATGAGCCTGAAACTCGGATTATGACTAGGGCCATCCTTTCATGGGATTTAATTGTTAAGCGTTTTTTGCTCTGTCTAGGTAATCTAGGCTTTGAGCAGTGTAGATAGATTTACAAGCAGTGTAGGTAGATTTACCTTTAGGTCTTTTTTCAGTATTGTCCTCTTTTTCAAGACTATCTCGATAAGAGTTTTAGGTTTTGGCAAACTGTCTGTCAGTTCCATCAAAGGCTTTTGTTATATATATATATATATATATTATATATAAAATCATAGTTTTAAGGTATGTTAGTATAGCCTGACAATTATGTTTAAGCATAAAACAGACTGTTGCTGCTGGGTGTTGACTTCAATGTCCTATATATATATATATATATATTATGAAATGGACAAAGTTCAACAATTATTTTAAGACATTTTTATGTTTATACATTATTTTTTTTTATAGATACAAATATTTAAGTAAATGCTCTGTTTATCATAAACAGTATTAACAACATTTACTGGCCTGAATGTTCAAGAAATTGTCATTGGAAATATGTATACCCTAACAGGAATTGAACCTGTATCCTATACAGAACCGTGATATAGCCTGACGTGCTTTTACCGATTTCACCACAGAGGATCATTTCAGTTAGCAACGTTGATTTTACTGTTTTTAAACTAAAATTTTCCATGATTTTCTCACATACATTCATATCTGCTTCATGCATATCCAAATGTATACAAATCACGTCACACATTATGAAATGGACAAAGTCTGACAATTATTTTAAGACATTTTTATGTTTATACATTCTCTTTTTTTTTCTTTTTTTTTTATAGATACAAATATTCAAGTATAAAAAAATTACTTAAAATAATTGTCGGAATTGTAAGAAAGATTTAATACAAAACAGAACAATAATAAGCTAAAGCTTGAAGGAGGAATTTACTTTATCACCTGTAATATTTGCCACAAAGAATATATAGAAGAAACCTCAAGGAATTTAAATAAAAGCCAATATGGACACAAAAGGGATATTTTCAAAACACACTCAATGCATTAATTGCTCACCATAATGTGTCTGACCATAATTTTAATTTAAAAAATCCTACTTTAATTAAATGAGAAAACAATTTACTAAGATGAAAATGTATTGAAAATGCTTTAATCACTAGATCATCCACAGTAAATTTATGTCCAGGTTCTTGCATTTCATCTTTTTTGGGAGACCTATTATCACAGTGTGGAATATTTTATCACAAAAGTGATGGAAACAAACAAAAAATAAAAGAAACTAAATAAAATTGGCTAAACTATATATCCAAAACATATCTAAAAAAACAAAAAAAAAAACTTTAAATTAAAAATTTCAGTATCCCCTCTCTTTCATGTGCAAACATGTCAATATAAACAACATTTTAATTCAATAAAGTCCTAAAAGATGAAACACATCACATGAAAAAAATTTCCACTTTGTCACACACACACACACACACATATATATATATATATATATATATGTATGTGTGTGTGTGTGTGTCACATAAATTTTTTTCTTCATAAATATATCCAAAAGATATAAGTAAAATGAAACATTTGATTAACACAATAAGCCATAAAAACCTTTATCAATTTTTCACTCACCGATTTTGTTGACTTTTCTATTTCTTGATGTTAACATTAATAGTGACATTTTACATTGCTTGAATATTGTTTTCCCTTCTCATATATTTCTCTTTTAATGATGGGCCACAAGTTTTCTATTGGATTAAATATCTGGACAAGATAGGGAGCCTATATTCTATTAATTTGGTGTCTTTGAAACTATTTTTTGGCAAGGTGGGTAATAATCAGCTGTGTATGATGTAAAGAAGAATTGTTATGCATGAATATTACTCTTTAGCTTAAACCTTCCTGGTTTTGACTTGTACTTGAACTTTCAAAGCTGGAATGATACTCCCTAGCCCAAAACATTATGCTACCCTTTACTATTGTCTTCTATGTTAGTGTGACTATTTTCAAGACGGGCACACTTTGCAGACTAACCATCAGGTCCATCCAATGTAGCTCTACAGTCATCATTAAAAATTACTGTTTACAAATCAGTTTTCACATATTTCTTTTGCCAACTTACACATCTTTTTTTGTGATATTTACTTAAAGGTGTTTAGTTGTTCTCATTTTTTATTTGTAACATTTTTCAAGCCAGCTGTTTATCTTTTTCTTATCTTACAAATGTTTCCAATTCCTTTTTTTTATCATTGTGTTCCCCTCAATCAATAACTTTACAATATCTTGTTTCTCTTAAAATTATGACCTTCTTATGACCTTATGACCCATGGCAATCTTTATACAACTGGCATTTAAAAAAATATTAGTAACTAGACTCTTATATATCTTTATTTGCAATAAGAGGAACAACCTTCGAGTTAAATAATAAAATTTTATGCCACCAAGTAAGTTACTGGAAATTTTCCAATATAAACAAATATGATAAGCTGAAATTCAGATGATATATTTATCATATAAATTCATCCTGAAGATTTTCTCAATATTGGTTGTTTAATAATATCTTATATAAAGGGTTCAAATTGTTTAATGGAAAATTTATACAGGTTTGAGTGTTTATATAAATGAACTGACATGTTTTCTTTCTGACAATGATTTCAAATAAATACCTCAGCATATAAAGAAAAACCACTAAATACAGAAAGTTTAAAATTTCTGGTAGAAAAGTTATATAGTTATGACCTCTGACAGGATTTGAACTATCATTCCCCTTTGAAGGCGAAACCATCATGCTTTTGACCACTCATCTATGGAGAACTTTATAGTAAAGTTCTATTTGTCATAATGCACATTCACTCATTCAGATTTCCTTGAAAGCCATATGTGCTCAGTTTCATATCTGAAACGTGAACAAAGTAATTTCTAAAGAATTAATGGATTTTGTTTTTTTTAATCCAACATATTTGTATTACTTCAAACATTATTTTTAGTGGATATGAATATTTGAGTATATAGTTTGTTATATATATATATATATATATATATATATGTATGTGTGTGTGTGTGTGTGTTAGTAAGATATAGAATCCTACTGAAAGTGGAGAAATCAAAAATCAGTTTTCCACTTTGATCTCTCTCTCTCTCCCTATATATATATATGTGTGTGTGTGTGTGTGTGTGTGTGTGTGTTTGATCTTCAAAAATTTAAATGCAATGTCTATTGTTATCTACTGTCTTCCTGATTACTCTTCTATTGTTTTTGCTCCTTGTTTCATGTTTTTTGTTTCTTAATTCTTTCATACCCAGTAACCCCTTGTATTTTTGTGGTTTTACTGCCTTGCTTGGGGGTAAATAAATATATATATATATATATATATATATATATATGGCACTGTATTTCAGATATGGGATCATTGACACAAGTCATTTAATATCCATAAAATATATACAGGTTCAGATTCCTATAAGTAAAAAAATATATTACATCTGTGCATGTATACATGCCATTGAGGAAAAGGTTAAAGGTTACAAAAAAAGAAACCTATTTATTAAATTTGAGTGGCAACATTTAGCTGTTCAATCTTTTTGTGATTTTTTCTCATTGACATCAAATTTAATAAAACATGTTTGAAGAAATTCTATCTGTCTAAGTACACACACACACACAAAACTTTTTAAATTACTTCATTTGAATCATAGCAGCATAGAGGACCATTGTACTAATTTTGTGTCATCCTGCTTCCTGCTAACTAGTCTTATTATACATGATTTAATCCTAAGTGAGTTTAGTATGATTCAGACAAATTATTCAACAGTTGTTTAAAAAAGAAAGATTTCTATCAATGAAAAACCTTCCCCCCACCACACACTAAGTATTGGTCAAAGATCTCTTTTAATCAATAGAAATAAGTGATTAAAATAAGTCTTCTGTATATTTAAATCTGTAAAGATTTAAAAGAATTGTCTTAGCTAAAAGAAAAATCACACCTCTGCAAATATTCACATCAACCAAATTAAATAGAACATCATTAAATTATCATAAAAGTTAAGACAAAATATCAAACTTAAACTTCAATTTGAAGCCATTAAAACTGTTTTAATAAAAAGAGATCTTGTGTACTTATAAGCCTCCTGATTTCAAATAATGAAATACAGTGTACACACTTATGCCAGTGCAACAACAATTGTAATTAATGAAAAAAGATTTATATTCTGTAAAGAGAAAAAATGGCGGATTGATATTTACATAAAGATAGAACAACAAAAGACAGAAGACATAAAAAATAATTCAGATTAAAAAAGGAGAGAGTGTGTTACAGGAAGTAAATAGAGAGGAAAACTGAAAGAAACAGAGAAAATTAAAAAGATAGAGAAAGATGTAGACAAATATAAGAAATAATTATTTACATTGACATCATGGAGAAGAAATCAATCAGTCGATTATGCAAAAACTGTCAATGTCAGATTGACTAGAAATGAGCAATGGTTCTCACTGAGAGGAATGTTTCTATTGTGACAAACCATGCCACTCTCCTCTGCCAGTACTCTACACATTTTTTTTATCATTTCAACTCAAAGCAAGGCAATAAAGCTTCTAAGACACAAGGGGTTATTGAAAGTGAAAAAAATTGAGAAAACATTATTGAGAAAAAGGCAATAAAAGAACAGGGTTCAAAAAGACAGAAGATGATGATTGACATTGCATTTAAATTTTTGAAGATTGTAGTTGATTTCTTTTTTTTTACAGCTTATCAATCCTTTGTGGATTATTTAAATCTGAAACATATTTTGGCTTATAAGAATATTTCTTTTTTTGTGAATGAATATTGCATTAACATTTTTTTTGAGAATAACAATTTCCAGATACAAGTCCTAAAAATTAACCCATAGTTAAGGGAAGGAGATTGATTCATACCTTTCCCAAGGTTATTTGTGTGCAAGTGAATTTAAGAAACCCAACTAGAATTCAAACTCTGCTCTCCAATTTCTCATTCTGAGCCATCATCCATTACACCATCTGCACATCTTAGTTGACAGCAAGGCAAGATGATGGGAGAGAGTTCCATAAATGAGAAATGCAAGAGAAGAAACTATCAGTATAGAAATTATGGTTACCTCTAGCTATTTCAACAGTAAAATGATGAAACCTAACTGCCAATCTCGTACTGTGCTTAAATTTGTGTAGTCAAGGTACCAAAGAGCAAAGCATGAAAATATTTATAAAAAAAAAAGCACAAAGAAGCAATGTTATAGTGATAGAAAGCTGAGGCACCAGATCAGGACTGATAACATTACAGATTGTTTGGATTTTTCCAAGAATCTCTAGCTATATAGCAGAAGCACCAAACCAGATGTGGCAGCAATATTCAATGCATAGATGAATGGTAGACCTATCAACATGCAAGATAGATTCTGTCAAGAAAAACTGTTTAGCATGACACAGTGTAATAGCAGCCTTACTATTAATAAGAAAAAAGTGAAATTGACAAAACAAATGGAATTAAGACATAGTTGAGATAAGTGAAAGTGTTTTTATTTCTCATGATTTACAAAGTTTGATCATTTGCTCCTAGCCTTGGTTGGCTACCACGCTAGGAGAAGGACAACTCTGAATTCAAAACCTGAAAAGAACTGTTTGGAGACTTTGAGGCACACTCTGCACCATTTCTCTGTTATTACTTGTTCTAAAAAGTGTGGCTTGTTCAAAACTAACCTTCACTACTATAATCAAATCATGTGCGGGTAGTCTGGCAGTTCATTTTTAAAAGCTGAACTGTTAGGACTTCATATATCAATATCAACAGGAGAATTCACTATATATATATATATATATATATATATATATATATATATATATATATATATATATGTGTGTGTTTGTGTGTGTGTATTTGGGCAGCAATCCTTCTTTTATACCAGTGTAACATCAATCTTCTCGATAGGCATGTAGTGGTATGTTCAATACTTATTTATAAATGTTGTTTTTTCATCAGGAACACAGTTCCTTAAAGGACATGTGAATTTATCTTGAAGACTTGTGTTACACCTCTCTGACCATCATTCAATTAAAACTCATTTAAACACCTTTAAAACCTACCAAACTCCATCTGCAATATATTTGTAGAAAATTCAAGTATAACAGCCTCATCTGCATGTAAAAAACAAAAAAAAAAAAAAAAAAAACAAAAGACTAACAATAATGGAAGCACTAATAATAATAAAAAAAACAACACTCAATAACATCAACTATGAATATGGCCACAATGTGCTGACCATGTTTGGAAAATAAAAAGGATTCCCATCACTCTAGGAATGGATATAAAAATCTACACATTCAGTTAAAAATAAAAAAAAATTCTTGATAATGGTTTATAGAACAGCCAAAAGCGATCAGATATATAGAACATTCAGATTCTTTTTATACACGCACTTTATGTCCAGCAAAAAAATATGACCACAAGAAAAAATGAATAAAAAGCTTAATCACAATACCCTATCAGTTTTCTATGTGCTATGTGTACATTCTTCAGCATTGGTTTACTTGGTGAGTATATTTCATGTATTCACCAGCTACCTTCATTATAACATCTTGGGCTAGCCAAGGGGGTATAAATGCCAATATCACTGAAAGGACCAATGCTGAGAATGGATGCATTGCACACAGGAAACTGACAGTCAGACCAACACTGGGATGCTTAAATTTTAAACTTTTAAATCATTTTTTTTATAGGTGTATCTTAGTATATAGTCTAGCTAATTTCATTTACTTTCTTTTTGTTTGTTTTTATCACTTTTGTTATCAAGTATCTCACATTGTGATAATAGAAAATCTGCCAAGAAAGGTGAAATGTTGGAAAAACCTGAACACAAAAAAAAAAAAAATTTAATTTAAAATTTCAGCATCTCAACATTTTCAGTGTTTCCTATCTGTGCATAATTATAACCAATGTTTGCTTTTTTATATATTTTTTCCCTCCCTATTGTGTGCATGTGTAGTTACACCAACAAAAACATTACTTTAGTTTGATGGTGTCCTAAAGGATGAAACACATCACACCAAAAATATTTTCCACTTTGTCATTAATTTTCCTAACATTGTTCTGGTATATAAAAAAATTATATTTCATCATCTCCCATATGAGAATGACAGATGTAAATACAAAAATAATTAGCAAATATAGATAGAATATAAACAGTAGAAAGAGAGCAAGAAAACAGAGATAAATAAATTTACAGATAAAAATATACTAAAATAAAAGGAAATTAACTGAAAATAGATAAACAGTTCGATATAGTTAGATTATTATATATATTTAGAATAGTCCAATGATTTCTATATATTTTTGCCCTGATATTAGAAATCATGTTCATTTGTATCTATGAAGAAAAGAATTCTGTTCAAATAATAATTTTTATTTACATAAAGAAAAAGAGTGAAAGCAGAAATCATCTGTCAGAAGAAAGAAATAGACAAAACCAATGGCAAACATATTTGTCTTTTGCAACATATTTAAGAAGAAGAGAAAATAAAAAGGAAAAAGCATTAGAAGGAAAATATAGAGAAAAGCCAAAATATAGAAATTGGAGGCAAAGTAGGAAAAAGAAGACAAAATATAATGGAATGGGAAAAAAAAGAGAAAAAGTGAGTTGAAAAAATGAAAAAAAGAATTAAAGTAGAGAATTAATAAAAGACAAAAGGTAAGCAATGTCCTAAAATATTGTATTTTTTTGTATAATCTAAAGAGAATCAGTTTTAAAATAGAAACATTTTGAAAAGAAAATGACCATGTTAAAAATATTGCAATCAATGTATACATAAATCAGTGTAAATTTGTCCAAAATAATTTCAGTTCAAAGAAAATTATTTTGGACAAATCGACCATGGAAAGTTTAAAGATAAAGTGCCACATCTTTTTGTGCCAGTTGAAGAGTGAAAGAAAAAGAAGGAAAAATAAAGGAATGTTGATTGTCAAAGATGTAGATAAAGAAGGTGAATAAGAAAGGAGCAAAGAGGTTGAGAGGAGGTAAAAAAAATGAAAGAAGTTTAAAATAATGGAGTTAGGTGTACAGTAGAAACATCATGAAAGATGCTAAAAGGAGAAAGATGCAAAAAAGAAAGAAGGAAGAAAAGTGAAAAGGAAAACAGAAAAAATGACAAGAAGGGATAAAGAAACAGTTGACAAAGAAATGGAACAATGAAAACAAAAATGAATAACAAGGTAAGTAAAAATTAACAGAGGCAAACAAAAATATGTCTTGTGCACATTTTGGATTGTGTTTCCACATGAAAAGTCTAAATGGATGCCACAGAGATTAAGCCTTATTCCATTGAGAAGGGAAGAAAAACTAATTCAAAAGGAAAGATGGAAGCAAGACAGATTTATGTCTATATACAGAGATTATAAAACCAGGCTGACATATGGAAATAGTTTCTCTGCAAATACATAATAAATAATATTCACTGCAAGATCTCAGCTGCACTTCAATCATTTTCTTATAAGCAAAATATTATGCAACAGAGTAGAAGATGACTGACTCAGAGATTTGAATGTTCATCTTAAATACATGCTTCTTGACAAAAGTTCGTGAAAACTTCAAGAAGCATGTATTTAAGATGAACATTCAAATCTCTGAGTCAAAAATCTTCACTCTGTTGCATAATATTTTGCTTATAAATTATTCAAGGAAGCCCTGAATTCAGAGCTTCCTTGAATAACTTTTTCAACAGCAGAATGCAATATAGTAAAAACATGTATTTTAAAGGCCAATGCTTTAGGATTTATGAATCAGTGCTGTAAATCATTAGCAGGTGTGATACACTGAGCAAGTGTAAGTGGAGGGGACACCTAATGCAGAGGGAGGCATTTTATTGCCTTTCCTATCCTTACAGAAGCATTTCACATATACCGACATACTTTCAGAAAAGAACAAAAAAAATAGATGGCTATGTAGTATTCATAATTATAAATCAAAACAAAAAAAGGCAGGCTAAAGATAAAAATGTCAAAATACTGAAGATAACAGCCTCTTTGAATTTTATTTGGGAAACAGCTCAAATTTCCTTAATGTAAAAGATTCAAACAGGAATAGAAGGTTGTGTGTAGGAGTAGAGAATTATTTTTAGTCAGCACTAAACATTAATTTACATTCCAAGTAGCCTCTTGTCATGGCTTATCTGGAAAAGAGATTTCAGTTGGCTGTACCAAAAGCCCCAGAATCAACAGTTAATGAAAAGAATCTCAAAATACAAGCAGGATCATTTTCAGAATTTTGAGTTATGAAAAATTATCAGAATTCTACTTGTTCCCCATTCTTAAACTTTATTTGAATTTTTTCTACTTGAATAAATCAGTCTTTGAAAAACATGACTAGTTAAAAAAAAAAAATTAAGCATAGGTCTTCAGTCAGTGCAATATTAAAAACATATTTGACACAAACAAAAAAATTTATCAAATAAGAATCATGAGAGATAAATCATTTGAATATTATTATTACTTAGTCATCACCTTAAAAATTAATGACTTATTTTAAAATAATCCTTATGGACATAATATATCCAGCAATGAGTTTACAGGCAGCTTAATGGTTAGTAATTTAGTATTGATGTGTACCAACTGTACATAAACTAATGAACATAAAAGACAAAGCAAAAAGAAAGCAAAGAGTTCTGGATTGCTATGTATTATCCAACCTCTTATATAGCAGTGGATGCTGGACAATCTCCCCATAGATGAGGAGAAAACTAGAGGCAGCAGAAATGTGCTTCTACAGAAGGATACTGAAAATTTCATGGATGTAGTGAAATCTTAAAAAAATGACAACAAAAAACAAAAAAAAACACATACTCAGAATCAGGAAATTTAGCTGAAATTCTTTGGGCACAGAATGAGGAAGGAAGGCTTGGAAAACTTAACCACACAGAGCATACTGAGGGCAAGAGAGATATGGAAAGGTAGAAATTCACTTACCTGATGGCTTGTGTAAATGGATGGCAGAATGGGTTGTTAAGAGTCTTAGCAAAGGGAAAAAAAAACTGCTAAGATCTATACAAGAGAGAAAGTTGTGAAGAACCATGATCATCTATGTCCTGAAGGGATATGGCACATAGAAAAAAAACCTTAATAAAAATGGTTGTTAAGGAAACTTCAGACAAGCAATGAGAAGGGGCACTGTCCAGTTCTTTTAAAGTTGTTACTCATTTTTCTTGTCATGTGATCTGAACATCCAACCAAAAACCTCTATTTACTTCTTATCAGTACCTTTCACCCAGGTTTTAAAAAAGCCCTCAAATCACTAAAATAATAATTTTAACAAAGTATAAAGTCTTATAATTGAGATTTGTCAAATGCCTACACATTTTTCTTTTTTACTGAGCAAAACCTCCTCTGATTAAAAAAACTATAAGTAAACTAATTACAATGTTCAAAAATGTGTTTTTTTCTCATTGGCTTTTTGTTTTAGTTCCTTTTTCTGCTTTAATAAAAGTAATGAATGGTTTTTCCTCTCACTTCTAAGTACAATTGAAAAACTTTTCCTCTATTTCGAGTTCCTAAAACATAACCATGTAGTTTTTTTTTCAGTCAAACCAAAATTAAAGAAAAAAAAGTTAAGGAAAACTTATAATTTTCAAATCAAAACATAATATTAAAAGATTGGGTAAGTATTTTTATTGCTTACAATTGTATATAATTGCATTTTTAATTCATTCTTTCCAATGTAGAAAATTTAATTTTTAATATTCTAGACAGTATGTAAAATTTTTCTATGATTTTCCCTTCTGAATATTTAAAGTATATAGTCAGACATAATATTTTTTAATATATCTAAATGCCATATAGCGTTATCAGAAAATGTCCATGCTGAAATTGTACCATTTAACTTAATTGTATGTACAACAAACACTCACTAATTAGAATCCAGCTTAATCAGTCAGTCTACCAGTCAAATTCATGCTATTTACTCATGTTCAATTATTATGCAAGATTTTGTAATGTGTTGGAATGATTCTGGGATATATAGAATAATCAACAAATTCAAGCAACTTTTCTGCATCAAATTTTGTTTGAAGTTCAGCAAATCTGATAGCAAGACACACAAAATGTTTTTTCAGGTTTTTGGCAAATATCCTGTAGTTTGAACACATATTTATGAGTGACACATGTCTATCAAAGTTGATTAAATGTTGGTTCAAGATAGCCAATCACCATCACTTGTGTTAATTATATAAAATAAACAGAATTTCTGCATTTCTATTGGCTGTAATTTTAATATTTGATTATTGAAATCTTTACCGATATATTTTGTTCATTATATGCTTATTCTCAACAGCAAATCAATAGACTTACAAAGAGAAAGGTCTTGTATCAACAGGTGTTTGCTAAACAATTACTTAGTAGGTGAAACAGATATTAATATATAACTAACAAGCCATCAAAAACATATTATAACATCTGTTCATTTTATTGAAAAAAAAAAATTACAAGGACCACTGAAAAGTTCTTGAACTGATCCAGGAGAATAACTGAAAGCAATGAAGTGGAAATGTTATTCCACAATTCATATATTAACTCCAAGTTCATTACATGTAGCACATTATTTCTGAAGTTTCTTTAACCCTTAAAAAAAAAAAAATGCTATTTAATAGCTGAAATACTGATTTGGTGAAGAACTCTTCAATTCGCTCATATAAAGTTGACCACCCAAGAACTCTTGCTATTCAAAAGCATATATTGACATTTTGCATATGAATTTATTAAAAGCTTTCTATATCTTTATAGATAACAACCCAATAGTATTTTCAATCTTGTCCAACACAAACACACTCAGACACACACTAAAAGAAATTTATGGTCATAATATATAATGTTAAAGAATACTTGGTGGAATTGAATAAGTTAGTCAAAAATATCTTTTTTTTAGATCTGATTTTAACTTGAAGACCAACAATTAGAATCTGAACAAGTCACCTTAAGAAGGTTAGTGATGAGACAAGTAAAAATAGATTTTTATAATCTTTTTTATTTTTTAGTGTTGACATCATTTGATTTCAGCTAGAAGTGGTTACCTCAATATTAAATAAACTGAGAAAGACACTCCAGTGTCACAAGATTGGCCTGCCCAAAGCCCTGATTTTAACATAATCAAACCTATGTGGAGAGAGTTGAAAATTTGGGTGTATAGCAAAAGCTGAATAATTTGCAAGAGTTTTGGGTTGATTCCATTCAACTTGACAATAGTGAAGACGAACATTACTGACGAAGACAATATTTTTAAAATTGTATTCCTTCATTCTACATTGAGTTGAAGTTATAGTTTGTGCCAATTGAAGCCATATTAAATACTGACTAAAACTTTTCTTCTTCATGCTGTGCCCCTTCAGGACATGGAAAATCATGGCTCCCCACAATTTGCTCTCCTTTGTAGCTCTTAGTAAATTTGCCTTTTTGCCATATCTCCTAAACCCTGTTCTGCCACCCATGTATACAAACTTATGGAGGCTATTTGCTGCTTTCCTCTGTCCCTCTTGCCTTCAGTGCCATGTGTTTCAAATTTTTTAAGCCCTCTCCATTATGTGCCCTAGAAATTTCAACTGTTTTTTTCTTGTATGTCCCTAAATATATAAATAGATTTTGTACAATTTTAGTTTTCCTTCCATCAATAAAAGCAGTTAATTCTACATTTCCCAGGGCTCATTTTTGTATGCCTTATTTTCAGTCTCACAATGCATTCAGGTTAGTTTCACTCCACACACTGGTGCACTGTGATTGCAACAATTTGCATCACAGTCATGAATCACCACAGATGAGTACATTGCTGAATATTTAAGACTTAGTAAAAAAAATAAGTGAATTCATTTTTTTGGCTAGGTGGCTTATTTATTCTGCTCACAAATATATATGAAGAGAGAAATTTTATATATTTATGATTAATATGAATATAAAACTTGTCACTTGTCAGCTGATTGATGTTATATTCAGATTTTCATAGAAAAATCTTTGTGTAATTATTCACACATTAGGAGGTATCAGCAAATGTCTGTCACTTTTTTCGTTTTCATTATTTTTATATTAAGTTAAAAAAAAATGTGTTTTTTATTGAAGTTAGGTTAATTTTGCTTCTTTGTGTGTGTGTGTGTATCGGCACATGTTTATGTAGGATGTGCTGGTTATGTGTATGCATTATATAAACAGTTAGTAGTAAAATGTATGAGAATATATATAAGGTGTGCTCTGAAAATAACACATCCTATTTATTTTCACAGAAGCCACAACATGAAAAAAAAAAAATGCTCTATCTAGCTTTGTTAGATATACATTACTGTTACCACTGCATTACTGTGTTCACATATACTGGTTAGTTTCCATAAATGTTATGTCAAGTGTCAGTGAATGTTAACAGGTGCAACTTATTTTCCATGGAGGAATTCAAATGTTGCATCAGTGCTTTGTAAGCACTTTCATGTCCCAAGGACCCAAAATTATGAGTTATTGATGGTTTAATTGCTATTCACCTACCATCAACACCTGCCTCTAATATCATAAGCCAACATAAAAAATAGTAGGCATTACAATCAACACCTTTATCCACTGGACTATGTGTCCATGAGAATAAAAGCATTGATTGAAACCAGTGACTGAACCCAAAGAGTTGTGAATTCAATACCTGGCTACTGCAGTGGTTAACAAAAATGTGGAGAGTTGAGTTAAAGGGAGATAACTGAGATATCTGGAAGAAGCATGGTACATGGAACTAGAACGATCTACCCTCATGGACAAAATTAAAGGTTCAGTTTGAAATTCCAATAATCTGAAGAAGGTCAGTCGAAACATCATAAATATGGCAACAAATTGCATATAACCATGACATTTAATCAATTAATTTTCAATAGGAAATTTTTCTGTTAAATCACTTGCTATCTTCAAACAATAAATGATGCATTTTACTGAAATAAGATATGAAACACGATACATTATTGGCTTAATTTTGTCACCAGTTTACATCTTACAAAAATGGAAAGGTTACAAAAGTTTTACAAACATACTATGTGAAATTTTATTTGCAAGTCAATAGTTTTTAAAATAAAATTGGTATTAATATTGGTGAAATTTTTGGTATATGTTTATATGAGTAATGAGTCATTTGAGTTTTTGTTTATCATGCCTATCCTTAATGAAAATAAAGAAATAAATTTGGGAAATAGTTTTGAGGATACAAAGTCACATTGTCTTGTTTGAATAAACGCTTTAGCTTAGATCTTCTTGATTTTGATTGGTACCACTCAAAAAGTATCTTATGATGCAAGAACTTAAAATAATTCTCTGCATTTATCTAGATACCATCATGAACTTTGAAGGAACCAATAATTTCACTGCTTACAATTCTAGCCCAAAGCATTACTCCCCCTGCTCCCTATCATCTTCTAAGTCATGTTAGTTGACCATTTCAATGAAGGGCTAAATCTCTAGTTCAAACATCAGATTCATCCAATGTAGCTCTACATTCATCATTAAAAATTACTATTAAGAAAGCAACTTCCATGTACTTTTGTGACCAACACACATTTATTTGCAGTATTTGATTGTTGGGCTCTTCAGCCTTGGTTGGCTGCCATATAGGGGAACAGATATCATGTAACAGTTTAGTACTCTTTTCTTTGTTTCTAACAAAGTTTTCCTGTCTCTTAATACACTGCTTAGCTTTTGTAAGACACATTTAGTGTTGCACTTTCTGTCCTCTCTTGGAATATATTTAAATATTTTTAAGATATTTAAATTTTTGTACTTGTTTGATCTTGATATCTCTAATTTGTAATTTGCATTTCAGATACAAATTAAATTATTTTTATTGAAATATTTTATTGTTTCTTTTTTTTTTTGCACACAGTTTTTTGAATAAAATTCCTATTAAATTTATATGTAATGTTTTAATGCCTTTTTTTCTCAAATTAAGATCAAAAGAATCAAATACTTTTCTTTTTCAATTAAATAATTATTTTTTACAGTCATGTTCATCCTGTGCAAAGCCTGTTAGGCACTTGAGGTAGAGGGTTTATGTGAATATGTGATGAAGATAAAGGTTCCACAGAGCAGTGGTTCACAGGAAACTGCTGCTCGAGTAGAACTTTGTTCTCACCAATGAAAATTGAAGGTGCTTCATTATAATGTGTGTGGCATAGCAGGTCTTAGATGTGAAGTTAGAACTGTTTAGATTTTCTACATATGCAAATAAATAAATAAATAAGTAAAAGATAGTACTTTATAATTAGCATTTAATAATAATCTCTTAAAATAATATTTTGATTTCTTTTTTTTTTTTAACCTAGAATAGCATGAATGCATACCCCAAAATATTAACATTCAGTTATCAATCACCCAGATTTTTTTTTTTTTGCATACCCTAAGTTAGCATATTTTAGGGATACTTTAATTGGATACCTCTGGCTATAATACCCGGTTTCAGCTATTTATCATTTACATAGAGACATACAAAATCAGACTTTTAGCATTATATAGATTAGTCATGGGCAAACTGCAGCCTGAAGGCCACATGCAGTCTGACTGGCTTTCTGAATGGCATACATAATTTCATGAGGAAAATAATGTTTATTAAAACTGTGTATTGTTTTTTGTTCACACTTGTTCCCTCACACCATTTCATAAATGACCATATTCAAAAACAATGATTAAGTTCAAGGTTTCCTTAAATTCTGTAAACTTTCATTGAAAGTAACGTTTTCAGCATTTTAAACCATTGGTGATTTTCACTAACAAAGATCATGTGTGTAAACATCTTTTCATTCAGAAACAGGAAGTGTTCATAATTTTTTTTTCCTCAAAAGAAACATTTTTATTTAAAAAATTATTATTTTTATTTTAAAATGAATAAATTAGAAACAAATCACATGCAACAGCATGTGTTAATCACATGGCCATCAAGACTTCAGTTTAAAAAAAAAAATATATAAAGAATTTTCCCCATTTCTAAGGCAGATGCTTACGTGTATGATCTTTTGTAGTGAAAATGGCTGCTGTATCATCAACAAAAAATTACCTAAAATTCTTTTAGTAGTGCGATCTTACTTATGATGAACTATATCTCATGCATCTCACTGCTCATAAAAGGCTGCTCATGCCTGATACAGATTTATTGATCGTTGTATTGAAAGAGCCAATCCCTTGTTTTTCTTGAGTGAGCAACACTGACAACAACAATAATAATAAGGTAAATTATATAATTTTCTATAAATTAGTGACTTTTTATGAAATAAAAAGTAAACTTGGGCTCCCATTTTCTTTCTGAATTTTTGGGATGAGGATTTTTCATTATTTATTATTTAAGCAAATCAGATTAAATAAATTAAATTAAAATAAAAATTAGATTAAATAAGGTTTTCAGTTTGAAATTCCAACAATCACCTTATGATGAAGGTCAGAGGGCGCAATAGCCAAAATGTTGTGATAGCAACAATGATGGGAGGCAATAGTCCATGTGTAAATAATATAAAAAAATAAATAAAAAATTGTGGTCTCATGTTCTATAACTAAGTTAAAAACAAATAATGACAATTTCATTTTTTTTTCTTTAATCAATTCACCCCAAACAAGACACAAGGAGCTACTGAAAGTGAAAGAGAATAATAAGACTTAGAAGCAACTGGAAATCAAATCCTAAACAGGAAACAAGGAACAAACCTCTACACCTGTTTAAAAGCCCAAGTAGGAGTGTGAACCAGATGATAGGCAAACCTATAGATTCCTATTGAGGAAAAAATAAATAAATAAAAAATAAATAGTAAATAAAGTTTCAGAGTTTAGACTGAAATGTTAGAGGTATAGAGTGGAAGTAGAGTTTAGAAAGAACTGGAAACCCAATCCTAAACAGGAAACAAGAGATAAAACTCTACTTCTGTTCAAAATATCACAATGGAGTTACCAAATTAAAGATATGAAAAAAATGTTGAATATATTTTATCCTTTACAGTATTATTGAGGGAATTGCTACAAAAATTACTACATTGATTAATATATGACTATTATTTGAATTAAAGGTATCCCTCAATTAATGCACATTTGATTAATGTGTTTTTGATTAGTGGGCTAAAATTTTGATACACCAAAATTTGATTAGTGCATGCATGATACTCAATTAGTGTAGTAAAACATTCATCAGTTTAATGATAGAAATTTAAAATTGATTTTTTTAATAGTTACTGATTTACAAATTAGCCGCACTAACTGAGGGATTCCTGTATTTATATTCGGACTATTGTCCTCATCTTTGTTGTTTTTATCACAAAGTTTTGGGCATTGTGCTCATCAGCCTTCCTCAGGTATTTATCGATCTGGGTAACCTTTAGGGAATTCTGAACTGAACCGTTTATTAAATCTACAAGGGTAGACTGTTCTTATTCCACTCCTCATGTCTAGGGATAGTGTCTAGTTCTTATTTTATTCACCACTGTTCAGTTATTTCACCTATTTCAACTGAGTGCAAAAACTCACTGCCCAACCCAGGGACTGAACTCACCATATCACTAAATTCACAAACCAATGCTTTTACCCACTAAGCCATTGCTGGATTAAACTTAGAGCTTTAAACCTAACCTTCACTGCTGATTAGGTTGCTGATGCTATTGTTGCTGCTGGCAGTTGTCTTTGCTGTTGCTGTGGTTGAAGACTTGCGGTCATTTGTCTTTCTTTATTAGCGGCTCCCATATCATATATTTCTATGCTAGGCCTACTAAGGAGGTCCCCATAGCCTAACAAATGTGCTGATTCTTTCAGATTCTAACTCTCCAGTGTTCTTCCCTCTCTAGTATTTTCACTTCATTCCACAGGGGCTGATGACCACCCCTTTTCCTCCATACATAATCAGCCATGCTCAGTCTCACCTCTCACTATGACTTTTTGATGTTTCCCCAGCTTTACTTTTAGTGGGCAGCTTGTTTCAACTTTATATTTTCTCTCACAACTGCAAGAAATCGAGTACATGCAATTCTTGGTAATATTCCCCCACTATGTTAGGCTTTACTCTTGCACAATCCCAGCAACCAATGTTGCGCTGGTATCGATATTACACTGACCCCAACCACCTTTGTTACAATGATGAAGGTGCTGCTGCAGGGTTGGAATCCCCAGGGCCAAGCACCCCTCATTTATTTATTGTGTTCTGTTCAAAGACAGAAACACAATTGAGAGATAAAATGTTGTTTGTCTGCTGGAAGGCAGATACTATACTTTGATTCCAACCAAAAAGCTGGGTAAAGACAGTCTGATCTGAGAGATATTTTTCCAGAAAATACAGAAAAGAAATGATGCCAAGTATAATGATTAGCTCAGCTCATTTTAAATAATGCCTGCAATACAGGAGATACTATTCTCACAAACAGATGTAATAAAGGTGATTTATTTTTAGCCCATGTTAATTTTTATCTGCAGAGATATGAAGAAATCCTCACTGTGTTGAGATCCACTCTGTCATGACTTATACTTTTGTCTGTGATATCAATATATGCAACTTTCTTTAATTTCTCACCTTTCAGTGATGACCCGATTTATTATTTGGAAAGACTAATGTGAATGTTTATTACCTTCTAGATATGATCTAATATACCAAAAGTTTCTACTTCATAATTGGATATAGCTTTCCAATGTTGCTTAAATTTAATGTTTAGGAGTGAGTAAAAGGATTGTAATGGATGTATAAAATCTTGTTGGCACTATCTAACTGAAAAAAATATAAAATACCAAAATATTTTTAAGGTGTGTGTGTGTGGGGGGGAGACAAATATTTTAAGAATTTAATAAAGTAAGAATTTCTTCACATATGTATGCTGCCAAGCTGAAAGTTTTAGGTGTTACTACAATTTTTTTTCTTTTACTGTTATCTTTCCTATATAACCTCATGAACTGCACTTGCATTCTCTTACACAACACAAAGTAATGCTCTACATTGAGTAACTCTGAAGCCTTGTATTAGGCGAACATTAGTATTAAAAAACAAAAAGGTGTAACTGGAGGTTTTCTTATATTCTTTCTACATTTTCATGAGATTTTATAATTGTAATCTTTTGTTATTCATGAAGGATCAACTTAAAGAGATTGTGAAGAGTGGTTGTGCTACTGAAAATGACTACTGATTTAATGTTCACACATTCTTTAGATTGATATAGTTATTCCTCTTACATATGATGTACTTACAGCAGCTACATAGTATGGCAAATGCCAGAGACACCAACTATTCATCTGAGAAATTAGACGACGGTTAACCTACATGCCTGCAAAAAAAAGTTTTTTTCTTTAACACAGCTATTACTGTAAACTCACTTCACTCCCTCAGCAATGTTTATTATTTTAAAAAGTGATGATTAGAATTTTAATAAAACCCAAACATATTAAAGTGAATTAGTACATTTTCTTTGTTCTTCAGAACTTACAACAAAAATATTAAACACTGTTTATTAGATTCTTTATTTACAAAAATAATTTTATATTTACAACTATTATAAATATTATAAAAGTTACAATTATAATTACTAAATTTTAATTACTATTACATATATTATAAAAATATGCAAAACCAACTAATACCATGTGACGTTTATCATTTACTGACTTATAAAGAAATAAATATGAAACCAATTTTTTTATTCTTAAATTTATAAAACTTTACTAAATTATAAAAATATGTGAACCAACTATAAGGAAATCTTTATTATTTACCATTACCAAGTTTGAATTGAATTGGCAATTAGCCAATGTTTTGCCAACTATTCCAAAGAACACAATTTGATAGCTTCACCATTTGCAAAATTTCTTCAGTCAGTACTTGGCTGACAATAAGTAAGCTGTTGGCAGATTTTCTAGGCATTTTCAGAAAAATTAGCAACAATATAATGATTTCTTTTCAAATTTATTTCTTTATAAAATGATAAATAATAAGGCTTTATAAAATAAATATCACATTGTACTTAGTTCACATATTTTTATAAACATTGTTGAGGGAGTCTCAGGCTACAGTGTCAACAGAAAAATCATCCTTTTGAAAGAGGTGTTTTTTTTTTTTTTTTTTTGTTTTTGCAGGTAAAAAAATTTCATTTTGTCAGAAATTATTATAGGACATACACACACTATATATATATATATATATGATTAATACAAATATAAAATGTCACTTAGCTGATTGATGTTGTTTTCAGCATCTTGACTCTAGAGTTTCTTTGACAGATCCCCCAATAATCGCTTCATCCACTCATCAGAAGATGCCAGCAATTAATGGTTTCTCATTACTTTTATATTGAATTAAAACATAATTTGTCAACTTTTCATTGGTCAGTTATGTGCCATGAGTGATACACTCTTAGGTGATCATGTATCTTTCGATAGATGATTGACGAGGCAGATTTTTTTCCCGCAGAAGGTTGCCATTTCTTTCTGCGGTAGACCAGTTGTAATCCACGGCTATAGAACCCGATCTGTTTCTGCATGATTTTGAACTCCATGAACAATACTTTTGTTCATACAGAAGGAATGGTTTGAATTAGAATTCAAATATAATCTCCTTTATATTAGTTTTCTATGCAGACAAGTGCTAAAAACATCCTCAGTGTGAGTAACTAGGTCATGTAAAAAACAAAAAAAAGTTTAATGTAGTTGTTTTTCATTGTGAATTGTAAAGTTTGAGTTCATGTGAGGCCTCAAAAATTGTACATCCATCTGCCTGAAAATATTAAATTTCATAATTTTTTTTATTTCTTGGTTTTTAGTTTTAACAATGATATTAATATTGCAGTAGAAGTCGTACTGTGTTAAAATTTTACCAAACTCTTTTGTCAGCCAAGAACATCACAAATATGAATAATAGACTAAAGATTAAGTATTTTATTTCCAATATTTTACTTCTTCTATGTGCTGTGTTACTTCAGGAATAGGGGGATCATGGCTCTCCACAACTTCCTGTCTTATATATCATAGTAAGGTTTGTCTTTTTGCTATCTCTCTTAATGCCTGTTCTGCCAATTGTTTAAAACATGATCGTTTTTTATCTTCTATATGCCATGTCCCAATAGGACCTAGGCAATTATGGCTCTCCACAATTTTCATATTTTTTGTAGCACTTAGTAAGGTTTATCTCTTTGATAACTCTCCTAAACCTTGCTCTGACAACCATTTACACAAGCTTGTTGTTCTTGTTCTTCTATATACCATATCCCTTCAGGATGTGGATGATCATGGCTCTCTAAAATTTCCTGTCCTTTGAAGTTCGTAGTAAGATTTGTCTTTTTGCTATCTTTCTTGATCCATGTCCTGCTAATCATTTATACAGGATTGTTATCCTTCTATGTGTTGTGTCACTACAGAACATATGTGATTATGGTCCCCCACAATTTCCTGTATTTTGTAGGCCTTTGTGAGATTTATTTTTTTTGCTCTCATAATTCATGTTCTGCAAACATGAGCTTGCTAACTAGGTTATTTGATGCTTTATTGTCTTGTCCTGTGACTGTCAAAATTCTTCAAGTCCTTTTCCCTTATTATTCTACAAATAAAGAAGAATCAAGGCATTTCCTGATGTCTGCAGTAGTCACTAACATTTTGCTTCTAATATTCTCTGTTGCAGACTGTTATAGTAAATATCTCATCTGACTTCTAACAATACTATTAAAACTAACAAGTGTAAAGTTTTATTTAAGGAGAGACATAAACAGCTATTACAAAAATGTAGTTAAAATGTTGTCTGGAAATGACGAGACAAATCAAAAAATATCAAATAATCTGATGATAACGACAGAATGATGTAAAAGGCTTTTTCAATATACCAAACTAAATGTGTACACTTCCTTTTTGTTTGTAACATTGTTTTTTTATTCATTCATTTGCTAAGCATTAGGAAAAATAAAAAAAAATGCTTCACCTTTTCCTAAAATAGATAAGTAAAAAAAAAAAAAAAGAGATGTCATAAATATAGCACTTGTTTGATAAGCATTATACAGGAGTAGGAGTCTGTTGGGTTTATATTGATTTAAGGAGTAGAAAGTATGTAGGTGTTCTAGCAGGATAGATGGACAATGAATGAAAACAGAACATGATTAAAGTGAAAAAAAAAAACACGATAAAGAGTCTTTTAAATTTTGAAGTAAGAACAGACTAAAATGACCATGGCAACTTTTGGTTTGCAATTAAAAAGCCAAAATAAAAATAAACCTGCATAAAGGGAATTTCAGGAAAATTATGTCTATGCTTGTGAACGTGTAAAATCATGACTAAGATGGTTTATAAAGAAAGTGAACAAAAGTGGCAGGGTAGACTAGATGCTTTAACCTTAGATGGCAGTCAGTCTAGAAGGACAACTATGAATTCAAAACCATGGAGAAGGCAATGAGAAACCACTTCTCAAAACATAGTTGCAATTCATACATAAAGAAACAGGATCTGAGGGAGCCATGATCCTGTATGTTTGAAGGGACATTCATTTAAAAAAAAAAAAAAATGTGATTCTGACAAGCATGCTTAGAATATAAAAATGCAACCCATCCCACAAAAAAAAAAAAATATCAAAAAAATAATGCAGCTTACAGTGAGATCCATATATTATTTGTTACATATATCACCCATGATGCAATTCATCATTGGGTTACTTTATATATGTTGAAATACCAGTTCTCATCCAATCAATGAAGCTAAGCAATGTCAAGCCTGGTCAGCACATAGATGGGTGACTGCTTGGAAATACCAGGTGCTGTCAGCGTAGAATTGGAGAGCCAAGTTCCAATTCTAGTTGGGTTGGTTATATTCACCCACATGGGAAAGGTATGGATCCATCTCTTCTGCTCGAGCTATGGGTTAAACAGTAGGACTTGTATCAGTAAATCATTATTATCCTTCCAAAATTCTTTTAATTCAAAAATATTTCCTGGTTTTAAATAAACTGCAAAAGATTGATAAGCCATTAAAAACAAATCAATGAATCATTCAGTCATCATCAGTGATGTTTCATGGGGAGTAATCCAATACCATCACCCAAGTGTCTCAATCAAAGTTCATAAAGTCATGGCAGGTGTCCAGGTAGCACTTCCTCACTCATGACTTTCCTCTTCTGATCCACAGTCACTCCGAGACAACTTGATGGCCTTTTACCTACTGACTCTTGTGATGGCCAGCATGTTGTAGGGCCTGCAGAACCCTTGCATCACATGTCAGTGAGCTCTTAACTTGCTCACTATTGATTGTACTGGCATTCTTCCACAAGCTCAACATATGTTGCCCTCTTCCTCTCAGCCTTTTCAATGCAATTCTCTTCTACCAGAAATATCATAATATTCTTACAATCTTTTCTTGCTGACTAAACAAGATGTTTTTTAGAATTATTCTCACCTTTAATATCTATGTAATATGTCACACATATTTACATATTTTTGCCTGATGCATTTAGTTATAAAAAAGCAAATATATATATATATATATATATATATATATATATATATATTCAAAAGCTCACATGTGAAAACCTACTAATAGTGAGGACTTAGTTAAAATTAATTGAAATATGTTTTTAGCAGATTTTATTATATGAGTAAACTAGTATATAAAAATATTGGGTTTATCTTTACCAAAATATAAACATTTAAGTAACACATTAAGAATTAGTCAACTAACAATAGTGTAATATCTTGTTGTATTTTCACAAAATTTCTGTTTGATTAATTAAACAAAATTAAAATCCTTTTGGGTCACCAAACAGTAATAACAAATGATGATCTATAAAAGCCATTAGATTTATAGTTAGAGGTGGAAAATCACAAGGCTAATTAAATGATGAAAGTGGAAAAATAATCCTGTTATCTTTTCATCTGTTGAAACCTTTTGAAGAATGAAATACATAACATTATAAGAATTGTTTCCATTTTGTCATTCAATTACCCACCATTAGTCTGATATACAGTGTTTAGATATCATATTCTTTCCAATATCAACTGGATTACATGGCAGTAGTTTGTTGCTTAATTTGTTGGTAAATAAATTTAGTAGACTGTTTACAGTGTAGGCATAGGTATGATAAAAAAAAAACTATCTTAAAATTTATAATCAGATATAGCAGAAATGATTTGTTATATAAATTCAAATACCAAAATTCATTCATGTTAGCATTGATTCTCAACTCAAATCATTATTTTCCACTAGCGGAGATATCTGACATTGGATGAGTCAAGTATTTTTTCTTTGCTTCACGGCATTCTCGGTCATTACTTTGAGAGATTTGTGTATGCCATAAAATGGCATAAGTTAAATTCTTATAATTAAGGCAGTTCAAAATGGTTTCAAAATTTTGGTAGCCATTTATTTCAAATTATTTTAGAATTTATAATACTTAATAGATTTTCCAAATATGCTATAAAAATATCAACATTGCTTACTTTTCTTTACTCCTAAGCTGTGATATAAATACTGAAGTGGTTACCATTTTCAAGGTATAAAATGGCATTATTTAAATTTCATTTAATTATTAAAGCCATCAACAAAGCAAATGCTTATTTATAAAAAAATTGTAAAAGACCAGGTTGATATTTATTTTTTTTTAAATTGTTTTTTAAGTTCAATATGTTAAGTTGAGAATATATAAGACACATATTGGTCAATATAAATAATCGTCATATTTATTTGCTATTACAGTTTTAATTAATTTTCAAAAGATTTCAAGTGAACATAGACACAAAATTTGAGCTTTATATATTAAATGTAACATCTGATATAAGTGGTATATGCTACAGTTTTTGATTGGCATTGGTAGAATTACTTTCGATGTGCAAAAAGCTATTTTTTGACCTTGGCTAAAAATAGTACTGACAGTTTTATTTTTATCTAGCCAAAATCTCATGCAGATGGATTTTCTTGCAAACATTGGAATTTGGAAAATCTGGTATTTATGCCAAGTTTACTTAGAGATATTTACAGAAACAAAACTGAAGGTGTCTGTATCTTGTGAGGTGGTTTCTTTTGAAAAGAAGATGTACACTATCTGTTTCTGGTTTATTTGTTGTTCTTGGAATGATGAGTTATGTTTGACATTTGGTAAGATAACCCTTTCAGATAGACAACCATACAAAAATAAAGAAATCTAACAGTTTTAATTAATAATTAATATTTAAATTTTAACTTAAATTTAAGAGCAATTAAAATTAAACAATTATTACCTCAAATGTTTTTTTATTTCTTGATTATTTTCAGTTACGTTGCTATATCAGCTATTGTTTTTATGCAGAATACACGCATAAATTGCAATATATATAATTTCTTCTTTGGACACATTATTTCATAAAAATTAAGCAGCATAAAACAATAATTTCCCAAACCATGTTGTTGATGATGAAATAAAATTGACTTTAAAGAAATTTAGAAAAACTAACATAAGCAATCAACTTGATACAAACAAAAATAAAGACACCATTAAAAAAAAACTATTTTTTAGTAACCAGATGCATCATAATTATAAAAAAATGAAAAAGCTATTAAAAGTTTAATTTAATGGCATGTCACAATTATCAATCCTAACAAATATCTTAGATTTATCATTTACTATATAAAGTTCAAAACATCTCATCTAATCATTATTCAACATCTCAAAAATTCCCCCTATGTAAAAATAATGTTGTTTATGAATTCTCACGTTCTTTGGGAGATTGTATCTCCAGTACTAATAATCAACAAACAACATTAAATCATCAAAGTCTTACATTGGTCACATATGCACCAAACTTTCTTGTGGGTCGACTTGTCAAATTTAGAGCTATTTGTGTACATATCACTCTGTACATCTCAAACACTATATATATATATATATATATATATATATATATATATATATATTTATAAACATAGTATAAACTGAATTCAAGTCAAAGCTGGTGGGAATATAATATTCTGAAACAGAACAACAGATTAAAAAAGTGCTTAATGTAAAAAAACAGAGCAAGAATAAAATTACAAGTCAAAAAAAAATGCTATTGTATCTTTTACTTGCAATTTTATATGTATGTGCATGGGGGTATGTGTGTGTAACACCTTTCTACATCACCAGAAGCGTCTGCTTCATAGATATGGGAAAATTGTCTATCTGTATTTGATTTTTCTGATGATGTAATAGAAATAGAAATTTTTGTCTTATATTAAACTTGACTAATAAAGTACCCTAATTTATTTAGGCCTTAAATTGTTTCTAGCTCCAAATTATTTTTATTTCACAATTTTTTTAATTGCACTGTACTTATAATCCATCAAAAACCTAAATAGTGCTACTATTTTTTTGATTGTACAGGTAAACTCTTCATAACGATAAAATGCAATGTAAAGCTATTAAGCTTCTTTGCATTGTTTTTAGTTGTCATACTCTTGTTTTTACTTTTCAGATTTAATTCAAAATTCTCTTGTCTTTTCTTCTTAAGAGATTGAATATGTATTGCAAATAATTCTTTTTTGACATTTAAAAACAAACTATTGATTAAAAACAAAGCAATGTCAACCTTGAAAAGATAATAAAAATAGCAGCAACTCTTTAAAATCAATTTAACATTCTTGAAATCTTAAAATATAAATATTATTACTTATTTTGCATTGTACTGTTCTACGACACATGATCAATAGTGAACTTATTGCTTGTCTCTTAGTTTACTATACACTTTATACCTCTTCTACATAACATATGCAAATAGGTACAATCCTATTTACCAATCCCACTACAACTTCTAAAGAAATTACTAAACCATGATTTCAGAAGCTATTTTTAAACTTACAAGTAGCACATGAATTAGCAATTATTAATTCCTTGATTTTTTTAAGTTCTATCTTAATTTAGATTAAATATTGAAATTAATTTTTTACCATAAGAGAACAGATGCTATACTTTGAGCATGGGTTCTAAATAGTGTGTATTGTATAATTAAAGTAACTGATATTAAGATAGCTGTCTAAACATTTAAATTTTCTGAAATTATTTCTGTTAAGTTAGCATCGTGTGATGACAAGCATAAAAAAAATAAACCTTATTGCTTCTTTGGATTTTAGTTACTTTTCATTAAAAATATCTGAAAGCAATTGTAGATTTATCTAAAGTTTTAGCAAGACCTGTAGAAAACGAGTTCTGTATTTATAAATGCATACACACACAGAAAAATTAAAAGCAAGCCTTTTTTAAAAATATATATATAATTTTCTTAATTATAAAATTATAAATATACCCATCTTTGGCTTTTTTTCTTTTGGTAAGATGGTGAGGCCATGCTTGCCTTTTTTATATTAAATACAAAACATATTTTTGGCCTGGAATTGATTTTTTTTTTTTTTTTTCTTTCCAATCTTTATTAAATTTAGCCTGTAATATTTTTTTAGTCTTCTCTGTAAAAGTTTATCCTGCACTAATCTCTGGTGATTGTGTTATAAATATTAAATGAATGTATTAAAAGAATTACTATATCACAAGCATTTGTTGTGAATGTTAGTTGAAAGTTCTGTAGTATCTCCACGGAATAATTTTTTTCAGTAATATTTCATGTCTTATATTTTTAATTTAAACAATAGTAAATTGTCTCCAATTGTCAATATTAAACGTTTAGTGTTCAAAGTGCAGAAAATTATCCCTTTGCAAACTGAATTATTTAAAAATATCTATTGTTGACTGAAGTAGACAGAATAAAAGTTCTGGCAAAATGGACAATTATTGGAGTTTGAGTTTTAATTTCATAGTTGTAGTCTAACTAAACAAATGGAAATCAAAATGTCTATAAAATCAACAGACAACATTTCAAAGTTCTTTGGAGTTCACTCCCAAACCAACACATAACTTAATACTGCAAATCTGTAATCGGATTGTCACTATGAAAAAGGGACATCTGTCTTCTAAATAAACAGTAAATTCTGTGTCTGGCCACACTTGTTCTACATAAACATATTATACCTTTTTAGAATCAGGATGATCCCAGGATTGAAAATCTGTCCTTCATCTGGTGCTTGAACATCCAGCATTGGGATGTGTTCAGATGAGGAGGAAGCAGTTAAAAATTAAAATTTTAAAATAACTAAAAAACAATTAATTATTTTAAAAGTTTCTAATTTATATTGAGTTTAAAGTAACACAAAATCTTTGTGAATTTAAATTTTTTTGTTTTAAATTCAGTTTAAATTATCTCCAAGATGTTGTGAATCGAGGAAATCAATTTTATTTCTTCAAAATGCCAAGGAATCAGAGTTAAAGTGTGAGGTTTCATTACGTGAGTTTTTGAAGTTCTGCAGAGTTTTTGATTTGAAGAACAATTTTTTTCCTGAATTGGAATTTCAGCCCCAAATCAGTCTTTTAGCCAGAATTGGACTTATAACCCAAATCAGAATTAAAGTGAGGTTTTGAAGTTCCATGGAGTGAATTGAGGAATTCAAAGTTATTTCTTTAAAATTATCATTGAGTTTTCTAAATTGGACCAGAGTTTTCTTTAGTTTTGGACTGGAGGCCCAAGTAGCAAAAAATATTGCAATAACAATCATAAATATGAATGCTGGTCATTATTTTAAGAAGTGGGTACAAATGAAAAGATTTGAAATTGACAGCTTTTTCAGTTTTACTGAAACAACCATTAAACATTTCTATCTTCTCTTCTTACTTTCCTTTTTTCACTGAAATGAAATAGTCTTTTCCCCTCTTTTCAAATCCATATTTATGAGGTATTGGCAGGGTTTAACAGTCATGCAAACTAATGAAGGGAGGGAAAAGCACAGGATTTGGAATATTTAAAAATGGTGACTGCAGCCACTCAGACCACCTTTACAAAAACAAAGACCACTGATATTGAACATTACCCCCATTTATTTTTTTTAAAGAAATGCATATCTCTTGGGATCTCTATCTTACTTTATTTTTGTACATGAAATGTAAACAAAGAAATTTCTAAGGAACTAATAGATTTTTTTTAATTCAACATTATTTCTTTTAATGTGAAATCTATTGTATCTGATTGGCCAAATGTGCATATACTTTACCCTTTGCAAATGTTATAAAGCAAATTTGCAAATAAAAAAATAGGGAAAATAAAGAAAGAGAAAAATATGGTATTAAATCCAAAGATATTTTAAAACAAGTAACAAGTGTCTGCAAGAGAGACAGAAGAAGATAATGATGGAAAAATAAAGTCTAATAAAGTTGGAAAGACTGCTTTAAAACAGTTTCTGTACTTATGAAATTTACATTAGATGGAATATAAAAAGGCTGTTTGTTAATTTGGCAGGATGTTCAATGAATTCCTTTTAGGTTCCACTGTTTTCTTCATTTAAACAAAAACAATAATGAATATTGCCAGTATTTGGATGAGCACAAGTCCGGCCAAAACATATGAGTGAACCATTATCTGAGATTGTTGATGCTGAGCCAAGAAATGGTCCCCACCCTACAACAAATACAGATGAATCATTAAGGAGTGAACATTTTTTCCTTGATAGATAATTTGATATTTACACTTACAGACTTCAATAAAACTCAAAGGAACATTACAAAAACAAACTTAACACATTTATATGTGAAATTCAATGAAACAATCTTATTATATCCAAATTTAAAAAGCCATCAAAAAATTTTCTGTTAGATGTTTTTTATCATACCAGTTGCTATATAAAACAAGTCAGCCACATCCATATTAGGTACCATGAAAACTGTTATAAAATTTGCACCAAAAGGAACCAACTTGTCTTGATAAAATACAATTCAAACACCACTTTGCTATAAATGACATTAAAAAATGTTATAATGTTAAAATGATTTTGTTACCTGTCATATAAAAAGATTTTTTTATAATTATTTTTTTACTATTTAGTCTCAAAAGAGTTATCTACATGATAGTAGTAACTAAAATTAAAATTAGCAGCAGAAAAATATTACTTTTTTATATACCTATATTACAGTCAAAATTGCTATTTGATAGAATGTTTGTCAAAAAAAAAAAAAAAAAAAAAAAAAAAATGGACATTACATTCATCCTAAATTACAATTAAGATTTCCAACACTAAACAGCCTCCTAAATATCCAAAGAGAATTATGACGACTTGGAATACTATAGCTGCGGATTTGTCTTGTTATTATGACCACTAAATGTAGTATGAAAGATTGTCTTTCTGTGGCAACTTCAGCATCAAGAATGTTTGGTTATGGTACCAGCTATAGCACTATAGTCACAAGTGTCAGACATTTATCTTGGTTGCTGATCCAGCAACATTGAGTTTAGATAAGATCTGAAGAAATCTTAAACTCTGGGTTGAAATGTTACAAGCCCAAATCAGCCATGTGTTATATAAAACTAAAGATGATAGATTCCTGAAACTGACTGAAGTGTTGGAATAATGACAAAGAAAACCAAAAAAACATTAACAAGAGTTTAACAAAATAGATTAGTAAAAAGTTACAGCTGAACAATATAGAGAAGAACGAATCAAAGATGCCTTCATAAATGGGATTTCATCCAATTATATTAGGCAGTGGTTGTTGGAAAATTCAACACGGGATCTATCGTTGATCTTCAATCAGGCATGTGCACTTGAACTTTCCCAAAGAAATTCCCAACTTTACTCCCCTTTAAATCTCTCTTATGTAACTACAACAATCACGATAAAAAGCAGACAGTTTACTGTTCTTATAGACTCCTGTAGTTCAGAAAACTTTATTAGTAAAGACACATTCAATCTATTAAGCCTGAAACTCCACTCCTTTACAAAGAAAGTGTCTATTGCTCTTAAAACCATGGAAGCCAACTATACTAGTGTTTGCATTACCGATATAGGAGTAAATGGCAGGAAATACACAAAAATTAAATTCAGGGTTTTTGATAACCTATATGTGGTGGTAATTCTTAGATATGAGTTTCAGAAGCTACACAAAAATATAATCTTCATTTATGGTGGGAACAGAGATGACTTAAGAGTTAGTTGAAGAAATGCACACTGTGTTCTTGCTGCAGCTAAGATAAATATACCCTCATTATTTTCTAGTATACCTGTGAATATCAGCCCTGTTGCTACCAAATCCCAGTGTTTTAGTAGAGATGATCAGGTCTTCATTGAAAGGAAAATTTCCCAGTTACTCTCAAATAACATCATTGAACCCTGCTATTCACCATGGACAGCCCAGTTGGTTGTTACAAAGGACCTTTAGCAATAAGCACAATAAATGGTTCTGTGTAGATTATTCCCAAATGGTTAATCTACATACACAGTTGGATGCCTACCCTAAGCGTCGGATTGATGATATGATAAAGTCTGGCAAAATACAAAGTATTTTTGACTTTTAACCTGAAGATTGCCTACCATCAGATCCCAATAATTGAGGTGAATAAAAAGTTAACGGTCTTTGAGGCCAATGGGAAGCTATACCAGTTTTATAGGTTGCCCTTTGGTGTAGCAAATGGGGGGGGTCTATATTTCAAAAAGCATTGGACTAATTTTTTGAAAAAGAGAACCTTACAGATACATATACTTATGCAGACAACATCACCATTGATGGTTGTGATCAAAAACACCATTATCAGAATTCTCAGAGATTCCAACAAGTGGTACAAAAATAGGATCTTACATTAAATGAATCAAAGTCCATAATATCTTCAGAGTCTATTAAAATACATGGGTATAATGTAAGCTATAATCCTGACCACCTGCATCCACTCCAGATGTTGCCACCCCCATTGGATACTATCTTGCTGGGGCAGAAATTGGGTATGTTTTCATATTATTCCAAATAGATTCCATCATTTTATAATAAAAACCATCCATTGATCAATACTAAATTTTTTCTGATAAGTAAAGAAGCTTTGAGGACTTTTAATGAGCTCAAGGAGGAATTGTGTTCTGCAACACTTAGCTCTACTGATGAAAGTATTCCTTTTTTGGTAGAATGCAATGCCTCCAATGTTGTGTCTGCAATTCTTAATCAAAATAGCCATCCCATTGCTTTCATGTCATGCAGCCTAAATAAGAGCAAATTAAACTAAACTTCAGTGGAGAAGGATGCTACAGATATCATTGAAGATGTTAGAAAATGGTGACACTTACTATTGTGTGGTCACTTTATTCTAATAATTGATCAATGTTCCGTTGCATTCATGTCCGCCAGTAGAAAGCAAACAATGGTTAAGAATAGCAAAATTCAGAGTTGGACAGTGGAGATGGCTGAATTTTATTATTCAATCACATACAGACCTGGGCCTGACAATATTGTCCATGATGCCCTAACGTAAGCTCACTGTGCAGCTATAACTAATTCATCTGTAAAAGAAGTTCATAGTAGTTTGTGTCACCCAGGAGTCACACAGATGTTACACTTCATTAAATGCGAAAACCTTCCATATTCAACAGATGTGAAAAAGGTTTGCTCTCAGTGTCAAATTTGCTCTGAACTGAAGCCAAAGTTCTTCAAACATTCTGCTCTGGGAGAATTAATAAGGGTATTGGGTCCCATGGATTGGTTAAGCATAGATTTTTAATGGCCCTTACCATATAATACTTGTAATAAGTATTTGTTAACAGCTATAGATGAATATTCCCATTTGCTTTTTCTGGATCTCATTTCAGCAACAGTGATAAAATGCCTTGACCAACTTTTCAGCCTTTGCATGTTCCATCTTATCTACACTCTGATAAAGGTGCATCATTTATTAGCCAAGAATTAAAGTTCTACCTAACTCAGAAAGGAATAGCCATAAGCATGTCTACTCCATACCACCCAACAGGCAATTTGCAAGTTGAATGATACAATGGATTGATTTGGAGAAATATTCATCTGGTATTAAGAACATACAATATAGACATAAAACTTTAGGAAATAGTTCCACCAAATGCTCTCCATTTTCTTCATTCCCTACTTTCAACATCTACCAATACTACACTATATGAAAGTTTCTTCAATTTCCCCCAAAACTCTTCAGCTTCTTTATCTTTACCATCATGGCTTGTCCCTGCACCTATACTTCTGAGGAATTTTGTCCAGTCAAGTAAAAATGATAATTTGGTCAATAGGTTGGAATTACTTGATGTAAATCCTACATATGCAAATATTAGGTACCCTGATGGACGAGAGATTACAGTATCTCTTCTACACCTGGCACCTTGTCCATTCAGTGAATTGAATTGGCAAATAAGTATTCTGAATATCCAACATGCTCCTGAAGATGCAGGAAGTCCCAACATACTCACTTCAACTGTGCATGATAATTTGGGGTCAGTCTCTACTAATGTTATACTAGCCTCTAATCAATTCCAGGATAGTCCCAAAGGTGGTAATGTTCAACACAGTTCTTCAATAACATAAAAGGCACCAAAAAAGTATAAAGATTTTGTTATGCGAGTAAAACATTCTTCTCTTTCCTGCAAAAGGGTAGAGCATTATGAAATGAACACTTCTTTGGTGGTTTGTATGTAAATTTATTGTATGCAAATGAAAATACATTTTCTTTTATAAATTCTGTTCTATTTTGGGGAGGGGAATTACGTGGAGAAACACCGATAATGTTTTTTGATCAGTTATTTTTTTTGGTGTATAAAGGCTTTTCTTATTGTTGGCTCATCTTCCTGCTGCTTTGAATTGCTTTTAAATTCATATATATATATATATATATATATATATATATATATATATATATATATATATATATATACACCAGAGGTGTTGAAACAAAATAGCTATTTTTGTAGTGATTTTATAACATATTTATGTTATAATTTTTAAATAAATAATTATATATATATATATATATATATATATATATATATATATACATACACACAGTGTAACCGGATATAAAGAGATTTTCTCTGGTCCCAAATTAGAGCCTGTGTTAATGTATATAAAATAGACCAAACCGGATATAAGAGACTTCTTCTCTGGTCCCGACAACTCTCTTATATCCGGGTTACACTATATATATATATATATATATATATATATAAAATTATGAATTTTAAAGCAATATATACACACACACAACTTAGCTTGTCAGGTTGTCACCAATGATGTATTGATACAATACGAACATTAATTTACACAATCTTAGGGTCTCCTTTGTCTCAGAAAGCATATGGCTGGCTCACCACTTCACGAAGGTTAAATATACTGATACCTGAAAACAATTCTTCCTATTAAATCACTGAGGGAATATGTCATTATGTAAACAAACTATATAGGCCCATTAGTCAGTTTGAATTTTTTTTTTTTCAGAAAGTCCTTTTTTCTGGAATTAATCTGCTTAAGAAACCACATGAAACTAAATTTAATCTCAAGGGTTTCTTGATATCATTTTTTTTATCAATTCCATAATTTATTGTCATCACTTTTACCAAAACTAGTGTGTATAGTGATTGGATACCAGACACTACCCAGTTATATTAAGTTACTAAATTATCTCCAAGTTAGTATTCAGTTTTCATTACTTAAGAATTCTTGACCCATCTAATTTCTCAACACTAATTAACTTTTTTAATTAGTTCTACATTTAACTCCATTACTTTTTATCAATTACAATGAAGCTTTATCATATTTTCTCCTAGTTCTGTACTATAAAACCAAATCCTTTTTACATCTGTTTGTCAATTGCTGTCAAGCCTCCTGGTGGTTCTAATTGTCCTGCATGAGTGGGTCACCATCTACCTTGTTGCAGATTATGGATCAGAAAGTTCTGAATACTAACTTGAGTTTATGATGTGCATATAGTTCTTATATAATATATTTGTTGACATTTAACCCACTTATATTTACATTTAATGTTACATATATAATTAGTGAATACTGATTGGGTAAACATCAGCCTTCCAAATAAGTCAACTTTGCAAATAAAACTCACAAAATATTTTTGGGGTCATTTTTTAGAAGGAAAAAGTGAATTTTATGTACTATCAAATACAGTAATTGTCACTTTATAAAAAAGTTTTTAACTTTTGTAGAAAAATTCTTTAATACATTTTTTATTAAAGAGAATTGCAGAAATGATTCCAAGATAATCCAGAAAATGAGAAAATGGTAAATTAATTGATTGATTTATTTTTTTTATGGCTTATCTACCTTTTTGAAATTATTTAAAGCCAGGAAATATTTTAGATTGTAAGAATTTTATGGCAATAATAATGGTTTATTGATAAAAATCCTAAAAATCAGCCCATATTTGGGAGAAGAGGTAGATTCATACCTTTGTCAAAAGTATTTGTGTGTAAGTGAATATAACAAACCTGAACGGAATTGGAGCTTGGCTCTCTGATTTCCAATTCTGGATCATTATCCATCACATCAACCATCTATTCAAGTCTACAGCAACTGGTATTCCCAAGCAGTCACCCATCTAGATGCTGACCAGGCTCAATTCTGCTTAACTTTGGTAGTTCTAAAAGAACTGGTAGTAATATAAAGTAAAAAATTCTTTAGAATTTCTAGTTCTGTGTTCTACTAGAAGAGCCACTTCCTTGCAAAGACTAATGATAATATTACAATAGTTGAATACTAGTACCTGTTACTACTAGTGTTAGTAGAAAACAAGTAAACAGTAAAGAATGCAAAAGATGGAATGGTCCATTGAGATGGTATCATAAGCATTATTTCAGATACCGCAGTAATTATGTAATTGTTATTGAAACCATGGGAAACCAGCAGACAATGGTCCAAATGTTTGGAAAGTGACTTCTTCATGTTATCAGCCTGTAGAGGTGATCCCAGCATAGTACCAGAAAATCATGCCACAAGCTGACCCAACTATGTGTGATGAAATTGAGTAGGAAGAATTATTTTTCAATGGTTGTGCTTGCATGAAGTCACAAGTAATCATGAATGGTCTTGTTCAAACTGTTCATCATACCAAATGATGCACTCTCTCCCAGAGGCAGTAACTAAGTTCCGCTCAGCATAGTTGCAAAGGTAAACCACACAAATGTGCCTGAGCAGGCGTCTGTAACAGGGATTGGCTAGTCTCCTTAGCAGACAGGCGTACTCAGATATGATTGGCTAAACATTATTGAAAGCATGTTGTAAAGTTAAAACTAAAAGACATTTTAAATTTTTTCAGGGCAGCTAAACACTTATGTGCAAAAATATTTCAGCCAAGTTGAGAAATGAGGTTTTGACTAAAATACAAAAAAAAACAAAAATGTGTTTCCTTTTATTTACACTACTGACATGCAGACTATTGTCCTCAACTTTGTTATGTTTCAGTCATTGAGCCCTCTGTCCTTAATCAGGTGTATGTCAATCCGGATAACCTCAGGGAATTCTGAGCTGAACCCTTTATTTAATCTATGGGGGTAGACTGTTCTTGTTCCACTGCCTATCTAGGGATATCTTGTCTAGTTCTTATTTTTAGTATTGATTGTCCTATTTCTACTGAGCCCAAGTACACAGTGCTTGGCCCAGGGATTGAACTCACAATTACTATTTCATCAAATTTCACTTTAACAATTTAGACAATCTGAAGGTCATTGTTTTGACTTATTCACTATAAAATAAACTCTTCATCAAATATTTCATTTTTATCACCATTTAGTTTTCAACAAGATAATACTCAAATGAATATAATATATATATATATATATATATATATATATATATATATATATATATATATATATATATATATATATAAATATCAGTCTATATATATATATATATATATCTCTATATATATAATTAATTAAAATTAATTAAATATATATATATATATATATATATATATATATATATATCAATACCTGTATATGAACAAAAACACACACATAAAACAAGCAGCAATATAACAGTCAAGGCAAATATTTATCTGGTATTTATACAAAACAAGCAGCAAAATATGGTGTAATTCCATTAATTTCTTTTTCCTGGATGAATTTTTAAAGAATATTTTTATTGATATCATCTTTATTTACTTCAAGGAGTCCTAGTTTCTAAGCTAAGCTCTATGTGTGGTCAGATTCCTGATGAACTCCACTTTTTACATGGTCTTCATGCCCCTTTCATACATGATAATGCTGTATTGGTGCAGGGTAATTTTGAAGGAAAAAATCCACATCCAGTAGGCTAGAAAATACAGTAATATTTTTATTTTTTTTTTTGCTTTTTTCAAATGTTTTCAAATTTGGATTTGAAGTTTGTAATGATATGTAAATGACTACCTAATTATTATAGTTAAGGCATAGACTATATAAATGCCCAAGCCATAAAGGTAGAGCAGCTCTCAGTATGCAAGATAAACAACTACCGCTGGGCTGATAAAATAGGAAGAAAATCCCACTTCATAAAAAATGTTACTGAACAATTTTTAACTGAATAAAAAAGAAAGGATAATTAATTTTGATGAATAATAATCAGACATAATTACATGAAAGTTGGCTATCTTATAAAAAACATTAAAAATATATTATTAGTAAATACAGTTATAGCAACGGTGCATAAAAATAACTAATTCTTTGCTTTCAAAGTGATTGCAGTATAACTACAATTTCAAATGACTACCAAATTACATTTTACACATACAATTGGTCAGTAATGTGACTGTAAGCAAAGATAAAAAGAAATCATTGTCTTTGATTCTCAAATTATCCTTTGATATCAGCAAGTTGACCAAAAAATCAAAGCAGTCAGAATGCCATATTGTGAGAACAGCAGAACACTGCTGATGATTATGGAAGGAAAAATGGCAAAAGGTAATTTTATTATGAGATCTCATATTCTCAACACCACTTAAAAAAATGAACAGCAACAATTAACATTTCAAGATTAAAAACAATTTACAGGTTAATTTTTATAGGCTAACTTAGTTATAAAGCATACTAATATTGGAGAAAGATACATCATTTTTTTTATCATAATAAACATTATATTTAGTGGATACAAGTGTTTGAGTAGACATTCCTGGGCAATTGAAAGTTTTAATAAATATTTATTAATTCTGAGTATTTTGGGCTGACCATCTTTGGTTATTTTCAAGGAAAGAAGGTAGAAAGTCAAGAGATAGGCAACATGGCATCTATGTTATTAAAACTCCAAAGTTTGAAATAAAATGGGTTCACTACCCAATTGTAGAATAGATTTTAACATCATGTAGTTAAAGATGATATCATAGTACAAAGGTATTTTAACATGTGTGCATTTAGATTGAATTAGAAATCATCAATAAATCTGTTGTTTCAATTTTGATATGAAATTTGGTGCATGTTCCCACCCCCTAAACCTTAGCAGGAGCTCCACAAAATGTGACATTGAGATAAATTTAGTAAATATCTATACTGATATTTATTGAGAGGAAGAGGAAGTTTACAAATACACAAGGTTATCTGGAATGAACTTGGGTAGAGTAACTTCAGAGATTATTAACTGTTTAAAGTAGGAAAAAAAACTTGAGTGAGAATTACTAACAATATATTAAAATTCTAAATCTGTTAGTTCAGTTATATTTTTCAAATATCCTTTGTGAGAAATAGGAACCATTTAACTCCAATTACTAGATATATTTAACAATGACTAATATGTTAAGATATTTTTTATAGAAATTGATAGAACAAAAATGTATAAAGAGAACTGAAGCTGACCAATGCCTTCTGCAATTACTACTCTGTTATAGCAGCATAATATTTCTAGCTAAAACAGGCCATATAAAATTATAATATCAAAAAACTGAGAAAGGTCATTTTTACAGTGCAGTAGCAAATCCTAAAATGAAGGCAAATCTTTTTTCTCTCTTTCCCACTCAATGAATTATAAAGAGATGGCATTTACTTTTCAATAATATTATATAACCCAATAAAGAACACTTTTATATATATATATATATATATATATATATATATATATATATATTATTCTAGTTATATATATATATATCATGTTTAGATATTAAATTTCCAGTCTTTTATGCACAGAAACACAAATGTTATTTATAAATTATCCGTTTCATTTTCACACTGCTGACCAGACAACTGACACACCCAAAATAATAGTAATTTTCAAGAGCCAAACATATTTTTATGTTATGTATCAATTTCAAAGCATTGACATTTTTGTTGAATGGTATACTTTTTTAAGGAGAAAAATATTAGAGAGAAACCCTTAACTTTCCTAAATAACATTATTGTTAATGATGTAATCTGTCTGAGTGTGTGGAGGAGACACAGAGTGAAAGTTTAAATTATCAGATACCAGAAATAATTTCAACAAAACTTTTTATATCAATATTATCTACAGCTTCATCTGTTTTTTTTCATATGTTTCTGTTTAAAAAACATTTAATTAGTTTCAGGCAAAAAGACTTTGTGAAACTATGAAAGATAAACTCAGGTATAAAACAATCCATTGTTTTTTTAAAAATTCTCTTATGAATTCAATAAGTTAAAAGGTCTAGCATGAGAAAAATAAAAAGAAAAGGAAATGAAAAAGAGAAAAAAGTGGAAAAAAAAAGGGAAAAAAGTGGAAAAAAAAAAAAAAAAAAAAAAGTGAGGAAAAAAAAAAAAAAAAAAAGAAAAAAGTGAGGAAAAAAGAGAAAAAGTGGAAAAAAAAGAGAAAAAGTGAAAAAAAAAAAAAAAGGAAAATAAAGGAAAAGGAGAAAAGGAAAAGAAAAAATGAAAGGGAAAGGGAAATGAAAAGAGAAAAGGAAATGAAAAGAGAAAAGGAAAAAGAGAAAGAGAATAGAGGATGAAAAAAAAGAAAAGAAAAATGAATAAAGAAAGCAAATATTATTTCCTATTATACTATCATAAAATGTTAGACTTTCTCTTTCATTGGGTTTGTAGTCCAAAATCAGCAGATATTATATCTGGTTTCTCATCTCATTTTTCAAACTTTTTGAAACTCATTATTCAAAAAAAAAAAAAAAAAAAAAACTAACTTGAAACTAAAATGAAAGAATCATTAATCCAATAATTAGCCTTACATTTTAAAATAAGATTTGTAGTTTATTATGCATTGTTTTATTGAGTTGATTTCATAAGAATAGAATATTGGTTTTCACATAATTGTGAATTGAGCAATAAATAGAGCAAATTAAATACTGTCAGATAGTCTTCATCAATCAATATTAATAATCAAATCTGTTATTGTATATTATCAGTAATCTCATGACATCAGACAATTAGAAAAAGTTCAAGTTCATTAATTTGCCCTTTCCTACATGTAGATTTTAATACTAACACATTTTAATTTTATATATACACTAGCAGTAGAGCCCGAATTTGCCGAGGATATAACAATGAGAGATAGATCAAGTATCCACCATCATAAAGACTGAAAAATAAAATTGACAAAGATTATTGTTTAAGGTTGACGGACACGCATGTCTTAATTAGTTTTTTTTTTTAGGAATTGGTCAAACCCAAACTCAAACAAAAACATTGTTTTCAATCGTTATGAGTCTCCCGATTGAATAGAATTTTATAAACAATTGTCTTGTAAATGGAATTTTTAAAGCATTCTGAATGTAAAAATAAAGAAAAAAGTGTGCAAGACAATAAACACTACATGCCAAAAAAAAGTGAAGTTTTGTTGAAATCGGTTGAAAAATGTAGGTAGTCTTTCTGTAATCTTTTAGTTCTACAATTTATGATTTTTACTTATTGAATACAGTAAAAAAATTGGACACCATGTGTATTTAAAGTAGTTTCCCGTTCTGGTTATTATTTTTAGTTAGGACTTGTGTATGTTTAGATTTCATTATCTTTCCCTAAAGATAAAGAATTTATCTGATGTTTGTATTCGTACAATCAGTAGAGATCGTTAGATTATTGTTTAAGGTTGACGGACACACATGTCTTAATTAGTTTTTTTTTTATTTTTTACGAATTGGTCAAACCCAAACTCAAACAAAAACATTGTTTTCAATCGTTATGAGTATCCCAATTGAATAGAATTTTATTATAAATAATTGTCTTGTAAATGGAATTTTTAAAGCGTTCTGAATGTTAAAAATAAAGAAAAAAGTGTGCAAGAGAATAAGAAACACTACCTGCCAAAGAAAAAAGAAAAGTGAAGTTTTGTTTGATTGGCTGAAAAATATAGGAAATCCGCTCCCATATTTAAAGTAACCCACACACACAAACAACCCGATGTGAGTTGTCCCCCTTCCATTTTCACAATGTCTCTTAATCGTGTTTTCAAATTGATTTTGTGCAAAAACAATTATATTTTTCCCATTTTTGGCGCTGTTAGAACCACCACAAGGTAATTTTATGTAGTCCTGTGAAGTTTTGTTGAAATCGGTTGAAAAATGTAGGAAATCTGATCCAATATATAAACGTTACAGACACACACACACACACAATCTGCATTTTATAATAAGTAAGATTATCTTTGCTTTTTTCATTCTAGATCAGTGGTTCTCAACCTTTTTTTGACACATGGACCACTTTTATTCTTAATTTTTGGTGGGGTGGACCCCCATAACTATTCAATTAAAAAAAAAAATGCTTATTTGATTTTTTACTAATAAATAAGTGTAGGAACTGTATTATAGAAATAGTAAATGTATATGCTTTATTTTGAAGTAAAACTAATTTAATGAAAATAAACTCATATTTAACAACTAAATTCTATGCAACATTTATGTACACTAGTAAAATAACTCATAATAGACCATTTTAAAATATGTATGTAATTATTAAATTTTTAAAAAGTGCAGATTTATTCAATGGGGTCCCTATGGTTGTTGTTGCTCTACAAGTTTTTTTTTTTTATATTTGGCTCCACTGATGTCAATGATAGTTAAAAATCATCCCTTTTCACAATGTTGAGTCTATTACAGGCTTTTCATAGTGAGATGCACACCTAAAACCTGATTCAATAAAGTAAGATGATAGAAAAGCAATAATGTAGAGCTGTACTTTTTCCCAGAGTAGTATATATTTTTTGCTGTGTCATTTGTTTTCCATATGTTATGTTTCTTACATCTTTTTTGTGTGGACCTCAGTAATATTATATGGACCCTAGTTGAGAGCCACTGTTTTAGATGGTAACACATTCTTTTAGCCTTCTATATAGTATTTAGTTGCTAAGGCTCTATGATCCTATATAATATTTATAATTATTGTCATCATAATGAACAGATAACTCAAATATATGTCTGAAATATAAAGATCATATTATTGTTCTGTGATTTTAAAAAAGACTTATTTGCTTATGTCACATTTTGGTAGGTATATTCTACCTTTAAGTGAAAATAGGCTCATGGCCACATCATGTTGAAACACCAGTTCACGAGAGTTAAACAATGTAGAGCCTGGTCAGTGTAATGGATAATGGCTTAGAGTTGTTAACTGGAGAGTCAAGTTCCAATTCCCAATTCACTTACATGTAAATACCTCTGGGGAAAGGTATTCTCCCCGAGCTATGCTTTAATTAGTAAGACTTGTATCACTAAATCATTATTATCTCAAAAATAAATTCTTACACTCTAAAAATATTTTCTAGCTTTAAATAACCTGCAAAAGGTTGATAAGCCATAGAAAAGGAATGAATCAACCAATTTAAGTGAGAATATAAAAATTCTCGACTTATTGAGGAAAGATGCTGGTTAAGATCAATGGCAACAATGAATCTTCCATTTGTCACAGAGCTTTTATTGGTCTACAGTGTGGAAAGAGGAAAAAATGACTAAACAAAAATAAATTTGTTTCATTTTCACTAAGAAATTTTGAATATTCAACTATGTACTTTCATCAGTAATATCTGTGGTCATTCAGGACTAATGCAAGTTGTAGCATTAACATTGAGACTTTTATCACACTCACTTGGGTTTGTGATTCTCAGAATAATTGTACTTATATTGCCAATGTTTGTTTAACAATCATTTTTTAGCTTTAACAATGTCTCATTACTAATCTAATAATTGTACTTATATCTTCAATGTTTCTGTTTAACAATCTCTCTTGTGGAGTTCACATTGATCTCTCCACAAAATCAGTTACTGCCTCATTGTTACTTAGGTCATATATAGCAACAAATTCAAGGTATTAAACCTGATGGATCAATGTTAACAACGAATATTGTCTATGACCACTATATTGCCCAGTTAGACACTCTGGCATTGTGTTTTAGGATCCTTAACTATCTGGTGTCTTGTTATACTTTTCATACTGGTTTTCTTTTTAGTCATAAAAAAAATCCTTTATTGGGATAGCAAACGTCTGCCTCACTGCAATTTCTTTGATTTCTTGGAAATCTTGGGCCTTTCAAGTGGGATTTGATTTTTGAAGAGAAAATAGTCACAAGGGGCAAGATCTGGGGAATATGGTAGTTGTCAGATCTGGGGAATGTTGGTCTTGGCCCAAAACTGCTTCACAAACCATGGTCACTGATGGAACCTCTGTGGTGTGGTACACTGCTATAAGCAACAGAAGTGAACAATAACATTATAACTTAGTGTGTATACAAAACAGAGTTCATCAAGGTCAATCTGTGCCAAGCGACTTTAATCTGCATACTTGTTGTGGAGTGATTTCACAGTGGAGGCTTGTATTTGTACTATGTCAGTCCTAAAATAGGTTTGGCGTACAAAACGTTAGGAACTTGATATAATAGGCATTACGCAGAGTAATCTTGTGATGGTCGCTGATACTTTCGTATTCGACTAACTGTCGTCAGACTTCGACTCACCGACTGATTGACTCACTGACTGGCTACCTCGTTACTCTTACTATTCCTACTTATTATAGGTGGAAGAATCTATTAACTATAGAATAGGTGTGTTCCACTATAACACCCCCCTCCTAAAACTTTACTCCATAGGAGTAAAACAGTTTTCTTTATTTATTTTTTACAGGAAATATGAAGGAAAAAAAAAAAAAAAAATAACTTCATTTTTTTTAGCAACATCGTAGCGTATCTCCTACGTTTTGGATTCACTTTTAAATGATCAGTTGCCTTTCTTTTTCTCCTGGATCGGTGTACCTCAGGTAAAATCATTGCAGGCGTTGTTAGATCAAACGTATTGAAAATCACCTCCATTGGCATTTCTTCCGCAGGACCGCTGTCAACCACGTCTGATCTGGTTAATATGCCTTCTGCACATGAATTTTTTGCCTTTCACCAAGTACATCATATTGCCAATCCGCTTTTCTATTTTTTGGTACCTCCATACAAACAACCTTCTGCTTTGAGCTTCTTAAGGATGGAGTCACAGTCTCTGTAGGTGGTTCTTGTGATTCTATTTGTTCAGCCTCTAGCTTTCCTTTTGTTCATCTTGTGCTTCTTAACGTTTTCTGTAGTGACTTCAGTTGACTTAAATCATTTAATAATACTGCATGTCCTTGGCTGCGAGTAACTCGCTCCCCAGTTTTTCTCGGTGTTGGCTTCATCTTTACTTTCTGGAGCTTTTTTTTTCACATATATCATCGGTGTTACCTATTCACTATACTCAACTTAAATGCACCGGTTTTCTGTAATTTGTCCAATCCTTTATCTATCTGTTCAATTGAGGCAAACGGCACATTCCTTTTCTTTTTGAATACTGCCTGAGCGTTTTCTTTTAGCTGGAATTTTGCCTCCATCTTGGTACACGTTACCATCCCTGGAGAAAAAAAACAGTAGGAAATGTTTCCTTAAGTTTCTTTATTAATTTTTGGGCTTCGGTGTTTAAACTTTCTGTGAATTAAATAAATGACTCCAACAAGACTTGTATGCAGAGAGAGAATTTATTTAGCGACCTTCCAACACCACGTGGTGGTAACCAACTGTCCCTACCCCTGCGTTTCCACCTCAATCATACCTCACTCATGGAGAAGGTACAGGGGGAACAACTTCATGTTGATTAACAATTTTCTTTCTTCTTTCAGATGACCATCTGAAAAAGAGATTAAAAAAAATTTTGAATTCATTAAACAGATGATTCCTTGGGCTCTGATATAAAGCCAAGGATTTTAAATGATGGTACTCCTTTCTTTGTCAAGGAGTCTGCAACTTGTTCGTCAGTTGTTATCCAAGAGAACTCTGCAATTTCCTTTCTGTCCAACATTTCTCTCAAAATGGCCATCTCAATGCGAAGTCTCTTGTCCAAAATCTGTGTTGATGAATGTACTGAGTCATAGAGACAGGAATTGTCAGTTTTGCAAATGATCTTAATGTTCTCAGTTTCATCTTTTAGTTGCAGTAGTTCCAATAATAGTTTTCTGTAAAACAGACAGGCTTCTGACATGTCAGCCATGGCTAGAGTTTCAACAGCCAGTGTACTTTTGACCACCCTTCTAATGCACTTGGATTGCCATGCAATGGGCATATATTTATTATTATTTCCTACCAAAAAGAGTATATAGCCTCCTTGTGATCCTCCATCTGTCAAATTAGCAAAAGAAGCATCACTATATGCAACAATTTTTAAATGCTTAAGGTTTCCTAAGTCAGGGATGTCTATCTGTGATTTTTCCTTTTTTGCTTTCTTAACTACTCTATTGGCTTGTTTTATACATTCTACATTTTGTTGTTTTAGAATGGAGCTTAGTGCACTAACATCATAACTTAGATCAGGTCTAGTTTGGGAGGCCAGCCAGTTAAGTTGACCAATAATTTGCCTGATTTCAGTAATTTCTGTTGTAGAAATTGTGTCTTTAAGGTTCCTGCCTGATTCTATCGGAATATATTTTAATTTCTTTACATACTCATTTTGTCCAAGTTTGATATTCTCATTATTCTTTTTTATATCTAATCCTATGTATTGGAACTCAGCAGTTTCTTCAGTTTTAACTGCAAATACATGACGAAGCCTGTCTATAACTCTGCTTTGAAAGATCTCTGACCCTGCAAAGCAAAAATCATCAACATGAGCAGCAATTATACCTTGCAGTTTGTTTCTGAAATGCCATGTAAATATTGCTTGATCATATTTTGAAGCTATTGCTCCTGATTTCATTAATTCTTCCTTGAGTGTTAAGTACCAGGATCTAGAAGCATCAGTCAAGCCATATACACATTTTGAGAGTTTCCAGATATGGCCCTGAGGTACATTGGCTCCTTTAGATAAACCAGTCGATCCAACTGCTGGCTCTGTAGGAATGCTGTCTTTATGTCCATTGATTTACACATCCACTGGTTAGCTGCCATTATTGCCAGTGCTATGTGTAAACCTTCTTTAGAGCATGTGGGAGAATCATTCTTTATGTTGTTAGTGTCTCTATCCTGGAAGCCTCTTGCTACAAGTCTGGCTTTATAGGTTTGCTTGCCATTGGAATTTTTACTTGTGTAAATCCATCTTGTAGAAATTTTTGGTTGACCTTGGTCAGGTACTTGGATGTACACTTTATTTTCAACCCAGCTTTAGAGCTCTTTCTTTCTTGCCTCTTCCAGTTCCAGGTCATCATTAGAGGAGGAAATCATTATATTTTCCTTGTCACAAGAAGTGTGTTCATGTTCAGTTTCCTTAACCTTACTTGTTTGCCACTCTGATACCCCATGCTCAAAGTCCAGCCAAAAAGGTTCACCCTGTTCCATAACCACATTCATCAAATGCTTGTTTTTGCCTGTTGCTTTGCCTGCCCTACTTATGACATTTAATTTTTTCCATTCTGGATCTGTGTCATTGGCAAGCTTGCATTTAATAGTTTGTCCTGGTTTAGGAAGCTCAATTTTCTTTGGAGTAAAGTCCTGCTTATGTGGTCTATCTCTTGCTTCTACAGTCTAATGTTGCTCGACATTGTTGTTTGTGGTTCCCAAATCTTCATTCATATCAAACTCTTCAGAAATTGGTACTTCTGGAGATTCTTCAAGCCTTTTCTGTGAGGTACTAGGTTCCTTGAAGCTGTCCTTGGAAGAACAATATGTCTCAGGGTAGGGTGCTAAGCGAGATGGATGTACCCTTACATATGTGCCACCATGTTTGACAAGCACCTGCTTATGTTCCCACCCTATAACAGTTCCTGGACCAAGCCATCTATCACACAGGTTTCTTTTATAAAGGACGGCATCGCCATTTTTGTAGGATTGTGCTATACCTGTTCTAACTTGGTGACGAAGTGCATGTCTTAGTTTCTCTGAGAACTCACATGCTATGAATTGTTTCCTGGCAGCATGCATAGCATTTAGGTTATCTGCAACAACTTCACTAGTGGAAACACCTTCTAATGCAAGAAGTTTGTCATTTAGAAAAGCAGGTAGGTTGGGATTTTTGCCAAAAACAAGTTGATTGGGACTGTATCCGTGAACACTGTGAAGTGTGTTTTTGGCACTTATGGCCCATGCAAGTGCTACCTCAAAACTACAGTTGGTATCTTCTATGGTTTTCTTTACCATTTCTCCCAATATCCCATTGTGTCATTCATTTAACCCATTGCTCCAAGGACTTTCATCAGCAGTGGTACGTACCACAATGTTTAAATTTTGCACCATATCTCTAAATGACTGGTTATTAAACTCTCTGCCATTGTCAGTGAGAATAAATCCCAGAGTTCCAAAATACGCAACCCAGTGCTTGAAGATGGCATTAATGATGTCAGAACTTTCCTTACTAGGAATCCTGACTCCAACATTGTATCTTGTACCATGGTCAATTAAGTGCAGTACCTTGTTGCCATTAATTTCTTTGATGTCCATGGCAATGCTCTCATTGAAATAGGTCCCTAATGAGAATCCAACAATGGGTCTAGGTTCAGCCCTTTTGTACCTCATGCAAATTTCACATGAATTAGGAAGTTCTTGTAGAATTTTAATAAATTCGAATCTCTCATTCCAGCATTTCTCACTAAATCACATAGCTTTTTGCTGCTGGGGTGACTGAATTGTCTATGCAACTTTGTGGCAATTTTAATTTTCTCTAGTCTATTTTTACTAGCAATTTCTTTAATAAATAAAATTTGCTTGAACTTACCTTGGTCTGGTAGAGGTCTGCTAATAGGGATGTGGTAGTGACCAGATGAAGTACACTGCATTGGGACTTTTCTCCCCAGCATGGTAACATGTCATTCTCAAAATTGAGGCATGTCCTGGCTCTTTTCATGGAATTTTTGCTTAACAGAAGTGGTATGTCAGAGTTCACAACGTCAGTTACGATACTGATTTCAACGCCAGCAATGACACATGGTAGAGTGTGTAGATTTGAGTTTGTTTCCTGTTGTGAATATGGATTATCTCCTCTTTGATAATCCAAGCTATAAAAGCTGTACATTTCTGCTTGTCAAGTAGACAAGTAGTAAGATTCTTAATTGAATAAAAAATTACTAGACAGAATCTCTTGTCCTGTTTTCATTACAATTTATTCAATTAAGAATGGAACAATTTATGCGACTGGAGTGATTTACCACAGATCCAGAAAGCGATTCAGCTGACAAGTGCTGGAAACATTGGCGGGAGACATTTACAAATTTCATCGAGGTTCTACATTCAGAAAGACCGGGACATCCCATCAATAAGCGTGCGCTCCTAACCAACTACCTGTCTCACACAGTCAACGAAATTATCTCGGATTGCGTTACCTACGAAGAAGCAATTGATGTACTGAACACTACATACATAAAGCCCAAAAATGAGATATTTTCTAGACACCTACTTGCAACTCGCCAACAAGAATCAGGCGAAACATTGGACCATTTCCTTAAGAGCCTTCGGACACTGAGCAAAAATTATTAGACAGAATCTCTTGTCCTGTTTTCATTACATTTCCATCACCAAACTTATATGTTCTCACTCCGTCTCAAACTTTTATATACTTTTTTTGTTTTTCTGGTATGGTTTCAAGAAAACACTTGTACCATTTCTTTCCACAAACAGTCCCAGAGGCACCAGAATCTAAGATGGCCAAGCCTAGTGTTTGACCCAAAAACGTGTTAGCGCCATCTTCCCCTTTTTGCTGACTCATCAGCATGAGGTTAGAGACGAGTATGTTTTCATTGTCTTCCTTTTTATGCGAAGTATCTTCTGCGTATGGACATTCGTGAGCCCAGTGGAATTTGCATCCACATGTGAAACATTTAGTGGTGTTTCCTTCAGGTCCTAGTGGGTTTAGATTTTTATCAGTGGAGCGTGTTGAATTTCTGTTATGACCCCTCCTGACATTACCTTGCTGACCAGAAAAGTGAGTAGTTCTATTTGAACAACAATTGTAAAATGTCCCACTAGGTTGCTTCTCCTGGTTATCCATGCTGAAGGCAACATCCATTTCATTTTTCACCACGACTGGAGGAGTGGTGGGTGATGAAGCGTTGCAATATTGTCTATGCAGAATCTTCTTCAATTGTTTGGACATTTCATTAAGACTAAGTTCCTTAACCGTGGCTTTCACCATCCGTTCATTCTCTGGGGTGAGATTTGCGCTTTTTAATGCCCTATACATGAGAACCAGTTCGGGCAGCAATATTTTGTGTTCCTTTAATTTTGCAACGTTACAATTGAAGCAGATAAGAAAATCATCAATTGAATCAGTGCTCTGTCGTGTGTATCGCTCAAAGGATTCATATGCTCTAAAAGCCGCCTGGTTTGCGTCTTCCAATAAGAGTGTGTCCGGTTTTTGGTATGACTATTCCATGCCATCATCAGCATTTAGGGTGGCAATGTCCAATTCTAGTACAGCTTCCCTGGCCTTTCCTTCCAAGGATAGAAGTACCACTGGGATGTGTCTATGTATCTCTAAGCTGGTGGCAAGTTCCCACACTTGCATTTCTTTTTTCCAAGTATTGTACTTGTCTGTGTTTAAAGCAGGTGGGGAAATAAACTTCGAAGCCATTTTTTTTTTTTTTTGGATCTAAATGCTCTGCTACCAATGTGAATTAAATAAATTATTTAGCGACCTTCCAACACACGTGGTGGTAACCAACTGTCCCTATGCCTGCGTTTCTGCCTCAATCATACCTCACTCACGGAGAAGGTACAAGGGGAACAACTTCACATTGATTAACACTTTCTACCTTGTGACAGAAAGAATTTATCAGTAGATCCCATAATTGGAATTCTGTTATCCAATTTGTACCAAGTAAGTTTGTGGTATTTTCTATGACAAATAGTTTAGCTTTTCCCATTTTTTTTTTAACATGACGTTTGTAACAAATTTGCCAATAAATTGTATTTTTTCTCCCGTCACTGACCTCCCGATTTTCTTTGTTTTCATTAAAGTTGGTTTCCCCAACTTCTTCCACGTATGCAACTTTATGATAGATAGGTCGGAACCAGTGTCAAGTTGCATTTTTATTTTTTTATTACTTATTTCGATGGTAACAAATTTTCTGGTTATTCCATCTTTTACCTCGTTGGACTTTAATTTTCTTATTTTATTGTCTTTATTTTTTGACCTGCAGTGCAAGCTTTTATGACCAACTCTTTTACAGTTAAAACATGTTTTAGTCCTAAAATTGCAATATCTGTACCAGTGTAGTTCACCGCAAGCAAAACATGGCTTCAGGAGTATTTTTGTTTATTTTTCTCTGGTATTTTCCTTACATGCGAAACGCCAGGCTGTTATATCTTTTTTGAATCTTTCTTTACTCTAACATATCTTGTGCAGTCTTCTGCCAACTTCTGTACCGTAACACTTGGATTGCTTTCCAATTTTGCCAGTACTAATTTTCTCAACTCTGCGTCTCTTTTTGATACCAGCCCCTGAACAAACACCAAGCACTTAAAATTGTCTGCACTTAACTCTGCCAGCTTGAATTCTTCACAATGCTTATTCACATTGGCTGCGTACATTATATAGTCTTGTTTGTCATCTTTCATCAGATTCAAACATTTCCACCTCTTGTGAAACAAAGATGTCTTTTTGCTAAATAATTCACTTAATATATTTACTGCCTTGGTAAATGTCAACTCGCTAGTTTTTTTGGTAAAATGTAGTTTACCAATTTGTTATGCTCAGCAGTTCCTAATTTGCTTAAAAGAAGCCTAACCTTCTTTCCTTCAGACCACGAGTGGCAGTCCTCATTATACACGTCCATATATTTTTTATAATACTCATCAAAAGTTATCTCTTCATCTGGACTGTACGTGAATATTTCAATTGAATTCCATATTGTGTTCTCTGGGAAAGAATCATTTTGTTGACTTTTCTATTTCCTCTTCTCAGTTATTTCCAGAATTTTGTTTTGAAACTCCTTATGCATCTGTTCCATTTCTTGTTGAAATTGCATTTGTCTATTGAAAGTTTCCTCCTGTAGTTGCATCTGGAATGTTTTCTGTTGCTCTAATATTGTCATCTGTTGTTCCGACTGGAACTTAAAGAATTCCCGGAATATATTTTTGCATTCCTCCATCTTTGCAAAAGTTTACACAATGCCTAAATACTGGGGACTGGCTCCCACGAATTTGCAATTTGTGACCTATTTGAGCAAACTGTATTATTGAGAAAAGAAAAAAAAATATCTTTTCTCAGTTGAGAATATGACAGATTTTTTGTCACTAAGTTGATGTCTTGGCTTGTGAAAAACTTTGCCAAGTTTTTTTTTTTTTTTTTTTTTTTTTTTTTTTTGTGTGAATCCAAGATTTTGTCGCTGAAATTATTGTGGCGAGCGAATTTTTTTCTTCCACTGTATGAGTATGAATTTCATCGCCAAAAATTCTTATGGTGAGTGAATTTTTTTTCCCCACAGTACGAGTACGAATTTTGTCGCCAAAAATTGTTATGGCGAGTGAATTTTTTTTTTTTTTCCTTCGTATGAATACGAATTCCTTTCGCCAAATATTGTTGTGGAGTGATTTCACAGTGGAGGCTTGTATTTGTACTAAGTTGGTCCTAAAATAGGTTTGACGTACAAAACGTTAGGAACTTGATATAATAGGCATTACGCAGAGTAATCTTGTGGTGGCCGCTGATACTTTCGTATTCGACTGTCGTCCGACTTCAACTCACCGACCAACTGACTCCCTCGTTACTCTTACTTATTATAGGTGGGAAAGTCTATTAACTAGAGAATAGGTGTGTTCTACTATAACAATACTTCATGACGAATAGTAACAGTCCTGATACTTTTTGATCATACCTCATAGTACTTATTTGCCTGCTATTGAGATTATTTGATAATCCCCAAATATGCCAATTTGTTTTTTTATGGTTTATCACCCTTTTGTTGGTTATTTAAAGCTGAAAAATACTTTAGATTGGAAGAATAATTATTTTTTGAGTGTGAATATTTCATTAACAATTTTTTTGAGAATAACTATGATTTTTCCAGTTACAAGTCCTACTATTTAACCCATAGCTAGAGAGAGATGGATTCATATCTTTCCCAAGGGTATTTGAGTGTAAGTAAATATAACAAACAAACTAGAATTTGAAATTGGCTCACAAATTTCTCATTTCAAGCTGCTATTACACCACCTGCACGGCCCTGCCCTATACATGCTGACTGGTTAAATTTAAGTATTTTGTAGTGTGGTTTATTTATCATTGTAGTTTTATTCAAGAGGGATGGCATACCACCTTTCCCTTCCATATGCAGTCTACTATACCTGATTTCATGGTTTCACTATGATACTGATTAAAATTTTGTTACATAAATAAAAATAAATGTAGAAGATAATCTTAAAAATAGCACTGAACTGATAAACAGGTTTGATTTCATAGGAACATGAAACTTAATTCCTGATAATTTTATTGTTCAGGGCCAACCAATCTACACAGCTATTCCTGAATAAGAAACTAGACATTAAATATTTTACTGCCACAATCATCTTAAAGAAAAGGTAGTTTCACAACAGGTTGTTAGTATCCAATGCTACACTTATAAAATTTATCAGACTTTATTGTATGAATAGATGTAGCACAAATAAAGAGAAGACTGCTGCTTATTTTGGTAGGTCTTTTAAAGATAAAACACTCTCAGGGAAGGGATTGGTGATTCCTTTTACAGAGCTTAAAATAGTCAAAAAGCTTATGGAAGTTCCCTGTGGGTAGAAAAGGCAGAATGAGTAAAGTGGATCTCATTTTTACAGTGGTATGCAGGGAAATTGTCAGATTACGTTACAGGAATTGCAAGTTGAAAATGGAATGTAAGTTGTCGATTAATGGTGGCAGTGAACAGTAAGCTGTAAAAGAACTGAATAATGCTTGTAAGAGAACTATACAAAAAATGTATTCATTTGTAAACCCATTAGTGTGTATTTGATTTTTTTTTTCTGGTTTACAAATATATATATTTTTTTTTTCTATAATTCTTTTACATATATATATATTAATACTGTAGTACCTACCTACATACCTAAGGTGTACATCCCATTCAAAAAGGTAAAATTAGATAATTGGGTTCGCATAATTTTTTTTTTTTAAAGCTCTAAAAAAAAAAAAAAAATATATATATATATATATATATATATATATATATATATATATATATATATATATATATATATATATATAAAACTAAAATAAGCCAGCAGTAAAATGCTTCATTATTTCTATAATGTTAACTTTTTGGTGGATATATGTAGTTCTCTAAATTTAGACAATTATTATTTTATTTGCTTACAAACTTGTCACATCATTTGTACTGGATATCATATATAAATTTTTAGCATGACATTTGGCTTCAATACTAGAATTAAAACAATATTATTATAATTATTGAGAATAAAACTAAATATAAACTTATAAATAAATATTCAAGCAAGAAAACAATCTTCCAAAAGTAATAATGTGCACTTTGATGTGCAAAATACTAGCATTATATCAATACTGAAGTGAAATGTTATTTCATATTAACACGATTCAAACATTTATTTAACAACTAGCAGTAAAGTCCAGCGTTGCCCAGGAGTAAACTCTGAATGGAAAGTCATAATCACCATACTCATTTTGTACACGCATGTAAGGCTGAAGCCTAGTAGAACTGATGGCCGCCCACGTAAAAAACATAATGTACACAAGTTGTTGGTATTCATCAGCACAACAGAAGAAAAAATTGTAAGGCTTAAAAGGAAGCAATGGACAGCCATGTTAGCATCAGCCGTTTGCCATTACTAAGACACCTCCAATTAAAAGTTGTCAAGTTCAATACGAACACGGGCCTTAGGAAGATTTTGGTGAGTTGTGGCAGATGGTTTTGTATTCCGATGGGATGGTTTTATTATCCCTGAGTGCAAGACAGTACATGAAGCCCTGTGTCTGTTGCAATGTAGTGAAACACAATAGCATGAAAGGTAGACATGTCTTTTGCCCAAAAGATGGCGCTGCCACTACCGCAAACAGAACCATATAACCGAAGTACGTGATGGTGCTGGGGTGAGTACTTGTAACAGGCACAATTTTTTTTGTAGTTTTTAATAGCCAGTTGAGGCGAGTATGAAGCACACATAGTGTTACCTAAAGCAGCCCTTATGGTAAGGGGAGAAACACACCAACGGTGGACGGCAGAGAATGCATATTATAACTCTGCATGATGCTATTCTTTTATTATCCCACTTCCTTTTTCCCAAAGCCTGAATTGCGTGGACAACTTGACTTCTCTGACAATTAAACGAATCCACCTTCTCACATATTGGTTTTGTATTGCAAATGAATATGGTTACGTGGTCGATATGTAAGTGCAAATGCAGCTATGGTGGGGTTTAAGTGATAAGGGAGCATCTGGTGAGCAAGACAACCTTTAATGAAATGTCTTAGTAATGGCAAGTGGATACTACAATGACCTTTAAATAAACCGGGTTTAAAAATGAATGCTAACATAAAGAAGCGCACATTGCATTTAAACATGACTGACCATGAGCTATAGGACTTCTGCATAGTTAATATTTTTAGCTTTGTTTGTTGGAGAGTAAATGTAAATGTTATCCTTACTCCCAACTCAGGAACAGCCTACATAAAGCTGTCCATGGGGGAAGCACTGTTCACCTAAATGCAAACCTGTGACACTGAGCGTCTGTCCTTGCAATTTGGCCATTGTTGTTGAGCCGTGCTTGCCGTACCCTAGGGCTTTCTGAAGCTCTGGCAGACACAGTAGATCTGTAATTCCTCAAATGATGATTGGTGGTCTGTACAGGACTTTCTAAAGCTCTGGCAGATGCAGTAGCACTGGCATTTCTTAAACGACGAATAGCAGTTTGTTGAGGTTGTTCAGAAACTCTGGAAGATGCTGTAGCCCTAGCATTCCTAAGATGACACAAAGTGGTTTGTTCAGGGCTTTCTAAAGCTCTAGAACATGCTGTAGTGCTGGCATTCCTTAAACGATGAAGGATTGTCTGTGTTGGGGTCTCGGAAGCCCTGGCCCTAGAAACATGTATTGTGTCCTGTGAATTCTGTACTAAACGCTCTTCAGTTGAAAGTCTAGCACATTGTGATGACATAACTGATGCTACTGATGCCAGCCTTTAAGTCTGTTTCAGTGGCACTTTCCGTGGAGATGTGGGCAGCAGAGCGTGAGGCCATCTGAGAAAGGTGCAACGAAGTTTGCTCTATGGTTTCACTTGCCCTTGCTGCTCTTGTAGCAGAGGCAGCAGCTGTGTGCCGTCCAAAAAGTTTTCTTCTCTTAGGCGGAATTTTAACCAATTTTAAAAAGGCAAAAGTTATAAAAGGTATGTAGGTTTTTTGAGTGCAAAAAATATGTGTAGTCTAAACATAGGCAGGTTAGAGGGATCCCAAAAATGTTTGTAACTGTATCAAAAAAAAAAGAAAAAAAAAGTGAAGTTTAAAAAATTCAACAATAGCTAAAACAGTTGGGAAGTAAATTCGATAAACGCAGAAACAGATGTAGTTATAACTAAGAAGTAAAAAAACAGTTTGGATACGTAATCAACAACTTGCAGCTTCTGTAAGAAGCGAATGAAGTGAGCCAAGTGCGGGACAGTAATCGCAGAAGTGTGAACACGTGTGCGAGTTATTATATAAAGAGGTGGTTGGTTGGTTGACCTTGAGCGCACATACTAAGGTGACATACGTGCACACTTTCACACGAGTAAGAGAACTGCTCACACATATGATTGGATGGGTCCAAGGTTAAACGCTTGCAACCATGCCAATGAACTTGCAGCAACCTTGAACAGTTGATGCGATTGGTTAACCTCCAGCTGGGTTAGTCAAAGCAGTACACAGTGGCAGATGACATTTCAAAATAGTATCTGGCGACTTTATTGTATTGGTTTTTTAATTGATAAAATGAAAGTTCCTTATCCCAAAATAGGCATTGCCTTTTTATGTCATCACCGATGTAGCGCAGTCTCTCAAAGTCAGCCAATCAGAAAATGGCATTTTCAAGCCTCATTTTTCTTTGAAAATTTTGAGCAGCCAGGAGATATGAGGTAGTTTTATCGATCAAAAATTGAAAATACATTGTTTTTACACTTCTTACAAACAAAATTTGAAGCCATGTTAATTTCATTTACTGATGGATGATCAAGGCATTTAATAGCATGAATTTAGATGAAAACGTGCAAGAACTTTTTGGACAGCAATGCGCAGTAGTAAAATTATGGTGAGTAGGTGCCTTTGGCTACACATAAATGGCATAAAAAGACATAACAGTCTCCTGGTGTCCCCTCAACTGAAAAAATACTATCAACGTGAAAAATTGGACAATTGCGGGGAGAGGAGCCGATTCTGTCCACTTGGCTTAAAAGTGGTGGCGTCCAGTGGCATGAAATGTGTTAATGATTGCTCACTGAATTCAATCCTATGCTTTAATAGGCTAAATGGGCTACAAACACCTAAAAAGCAGCAGTTTCACCTTGTTTTTTCTGATTTTTCTGGTAAAATTTGACATGTAGCTCTGTAAATCCTTTTTAAAATGGCCTTGATGCTTTTACTGTGCAAATGCAGAAAACATGGAAAGTAATGCATGCCTGCATTGAAACATTAAAAGATCCTTTTTAAAAAACCATGGTATGAGCGTTAAATCCTGACATAAAAGTAGGCTACCTCTGACCTCTATCCCATTAGGGATGCTTGATGCTCGTCTGTGTGACCCCCACCCCCGTTCACACATGATCTCGCATGACCCCAGAGTGTGAATGGGCCAATCAGCAGCAAGCATTATGCATTGTGCAAGCCACATGTGACTAATAACACTAATGCAATTGTCTTTTGGAGCGCAAAGTTCGGCTGCGACAGAAATTCTTCATTGTGATAACTTTTGCATCTGAAACCAAAATATGGCCATCCTTGTCCTTTCTTATTCCCATATAAGCACTTAAATCCAACTTTTTTCTAATTATGTTACCACTATTAATTCTGACATGAAAAGTGCCCATAGCTGCTTGTGTGCAGTGAACGCACATAATTACAAATGTGAGTGTCCAATCAAAAATGAAAAATCTATAATATTGATTTAAATATTGACTTAAATCAATTTTTGGCATCATCAAAACCTCCACAGGATCATTAGCAGTAACTGTGTCAAATTTGGTTGAAATTGGTTGAAAAATGTAGGAGATCCGATCAAACATATAAACGAATGCACACATTCTGCCTTGTATAGATGCACATACACATTCTGCATGTATAGATTTCTGTAAGGTCTAAATACTAAAGTTTTTGAAAATGAAGAATTGGTGTTAGCTGTTCACTTACCGGGGTTATCCCCTATTCCAAATTTTAGTAGTAGTGACAAACAGAACTACTCAAGTTCACCCCGATTTTAAAATTTAACTCACAATTAGTTTATAGGAAACTGTATATGCAATGATGTAAAAAGTCAGTGTTTTCATAATAAAATTTGTATTAACCATAAGTGTTGACAAATTTTTTTTTAATTATGGAGAGGTTTTCTCTTTTTTTTTTTTTAATGATCTTTAAGATTTTGAAAATGTTCAGACATTTTAAGAAGTCCAAAAGAGTAAAAGAGTACGAAAACTAAAAGAACCAAACTTGTCAATGTACGTCTCCATCCTTTTCACCTGCTCTTCTTTAGCTTTCCGACTTACACATTTCCAATTTTATTATCATGTAGAAATGAACAGACAAGCAGTTGATGGCCATATTATGTAATACTTTTCAAAGCGTACACAGATATTGCGCTGATCCTAAGCAGAAGCAACACTTTGATCCTAGGCAGAAGTTTTCACATTTATTTCTTTATAAATTGGTAAATGATCGCATTGCATTAGTTCTAATTGTATTAGTTTTTAGAATGTTATAAATTTAAAATTATTCTTGTAAATAAACAATCTAATAAATAAATAGTGTTTAATATTCTTGCTGTAAATTCTCAAGAACAAAAAATGTACAAATTCACTTTCATCATGTTTAGATTTTATTCTAATTCTAATCATTGATTTTTAAAATAATAAATATTGCAGAAGAGTGAAAGTAGTTAAAAAAGCAGTGTCATGGGAAAAAATGTCTTTTTGACACTACATTTTATTGCAGGTACAAACATCCATGTTTGCCAAAACAATAAAGCAAAGCTATTTTTTTTTTTTTTTTTACACACTCATTTTTATTCTAAATTGTGAATGAGCACAATTTGGCAATATTAACTAGACAAGACCAAAATAATTGTGCTTCCGGTAAAGATTGAATCCACGTTACTAATAATGGATTTCAAGACCACCTTTTAGTCTTGTTATTAAAACTAATGATGATGGTGGAAATGGACTTGACTGGGGAAAGACTAGAAATATTTTGTAAGACTTGACTTACTCATGATTTCATGAAATTCTGTTTTCTGGCCATTCCCCCCCCCCTCATTTTCTTAATTCCTCTCTACCATCCATTTTTCATGCTATGCATCTTTTACTTATATCTCTCTTACTTTTTATCAAATATTTATTTGTCCTTATTCACCTAACTAATCAATGCTTGATATAAGAAAGTTACATACAAATTTAGTGAAATGAAACTACTGATGATTGGATTGAGCAAAATATTTTTCACTATTTGCAAGGTAGATTTTTTTTATATCTTGAAAATAGAATATGTTTAAGAGAAAATACACAATATAGTGCAGTCATGTCCAAAGTCTGCCCTGGGGGCCAATTATGGCCAGTGATCAAATTTCATATGCTCCCCCAATCCTCTGTCAGAATGTATCACTTACAGCTTATGAGTATTGTCAATCAGAATATATAAAGTACACACCTAAGAAATGCAATTTCATGTTTTACCAAAAGATGTCAGCAGCACTGTATGGCGGTGTGACTCTAACCTTGGCCTTTTCCAGCTGATTTCTAAAATCACTGCCTTTGAACCAGATCTGGCATACATACTGCAGTCCAGATCTCAGTATCATCCTTCACATTAAGGCAGGTAAGTTATTTGATTTGGTTATCTGAGATGAATAAATTCAAAAATCTTAATGAATTAAATTTTTGTGTTGGTCAAAATCAATTATAATATATTTGGACACTTGGACTTGTATCACTTTATGTTTCCTACTTCTTAATTAGATGGATGTTGGTGTTATGTTCTTATTCATATGTTTTTAACTTAAAAGTTGACAGACAACATTAATTACCAATAATATGTAATGTTTAAGATTAACCGGATATATATTATACCTTCCTGAATGTTCTTTTTTTCACATATATTTTACTTCATCTTATATGGGCTTCAGATATGATAGGTTGTGTGATTTTGGTAAGACCTGTTTAAATCTATTTATTATCCATGTGAAGAAATGAAGATATGCCATTTGCAATAAAATTATCACAAGATAGTTCATTTGCATTTAATTGCATTAAGAATGACAAGCAATATTCACTGTATCAAATCTGGCCCTCTCTGGAAAAAAGTTTGGACACTCCTGATATAGAGTATTTAGTTTATACATAATATTCAATATTTAATTGTTTTAAAATAAAAAAAAGAAAAACGGACCCTGAATCACTTTCAATCCCTTGTGTCAAAGAATGTTAATTACAGTTAGTTCAAAACATTCCAAGTTAATAAAACACTTTATTGTAATGAAACTGCTTATTTGATTGTATCAAATACATTTCTAATATCAAACCATTAGAATTGAGAAAAAATTTCAGTATAGAAGTCAAGGGAAAATCTAAGTAAATAAAAAATCAAACTAATAGTTCAGCTTTCTTTGTGTGAACTGGAAGCAAACCAATAAGATGTCTAAAAACTTGGCTATTTTCCATCATCGACTTTGTACTGTTTTAACATACTAGAATATTTTTGCAACATGTTGACAAGTGTTGAAATCCTCACAGTATTTAGTATTGTTGAAGTTTTCACTAACATTTTTTGCTGAGATTTACAAACTCTACGTTTTGTTCAATTTCACAAACCAATTGATGAAATTTGCATAAGCTGATTTGTTTGAAAAAATACTTTGACAAAAACCCTTCTTTGCAGTTTAATAATTTCTTTAATTTAATAAGACTTCATGGTAAACAATATTTTTTAAGAAAAATTTTTTTTTTTTTTCTTTTTAACAGCAAAGAATAAATTCTTATGGATTTCTTACTCTTGAGCATGGAACAACAACTGGCTGTGCATAAATATTTCTTTCTGGAGACAAACTCCAACTTTTTGAAGCATTTGGCCTAGTGATTTGTTTAGAGTTCATGCAGGGTGACCTGCAAACTGGATTCTTGCATATATAAAAACTTAAAAAAAAAGGTATGCAGAAACAATATTGCATTTTGTATTTGTTATTTTAATCCTTAAATTGTTTTTAAAATAATGGAAGTATTTTGTATGTTAAATAATAAAACTTCCCCCAAAATTAGCAAAAATTTATTGTACTAATCTATGCACTCTAGTAAAACCAACTGTACTTTGTACTCCTCTTAACTTTTTACACTTCTCCCCAAAATTTGGTTTCACTCAGTCAATGTATGGCTACTTTAGAAGGTGTGATGAACAGACTGACTAACAGAAGACAGAATTTTATATATAGATAGATAAATAAAACTACTGAAATGTTATTCAACTGAGCAGAAAAGTCCACTATATAAGGAGAGGCAAATTGCCCATTTCTATGTAGTGGACTCTTCTGGTAACATAAAAAATAAAATTTCATTATTTGCAACTTGATAAATAAAGCAATTTACTAATGTCTGTATTGAAACCTCCCAATAATATGCAAAATATAAGAAATGACAAGTTGGATGAAGTTCTGAAGGAATGAAACCTGTTGCAAAAATAAGTATTTCTTGTCATTTTATTTTTATTAATAGTCTTTGCAGATACTTTAATTTGTATCTCAATTTTTATATACAACACACACACACACGTTACATATACACTCATTGGGTGAATTTTGAGATTAAATTTTCACTATATAATGTTCAGTTGAGGTGTTCTTGAACAAAGCAAAAAAAACTGAAAATCATTCTCCCATTTGTAAGCTATGTAACTATGACTGCAAGACTTGTTAGCCTTTCACCATCAGACTTGTTGCTTCATCGCAAGACTTGTTAGCCTTTCGCCATCGGACTTGTTTTGTTGCTTCATCGCAAGACTTGTTGTCCTTTTGCCATCAGACTCATTGCTTCATCGCAAGACTTGTTGTCCTTTTGCCATCAGACTCATTGCTTCATCGCATGGCTTGTTGTCCTTTCACTACTGGACTGCTGACTGATGTAATTTCATGGTACCAGGCTGAAAGGTCTAGTGATTTGCTCACTCAGTGTCTAGGTTTTTATTAGGTTAAAATGATTTGCATATGCAGCATGCTCACATATGCAAATCAGCCATGTTTTCACTGCTGCCAATATGGCTAACTGGAAAAAAATTCAGGCAACATGTTGCTACTTCCATTTTTGCTGATAAGATAGGTCACTACTCGATTTTCTGCTACACTATGTTATTAATATTCATTGGTGAATTAAGTGCATAGACAAAGAAATAAATTATGTTGAAAAATCAATATTTGTTGTGTAAAATGAATGCTTTGTTCACCATTAGGCTACAGACTTATTGATCTACCTATGTGTGCATTTTAAAGTGACCTTTGAGTGCAATCTGTTCATATTTGCTGACAAGGAGAAAAATGGATTATTCTTCTTAGTTAATTAACATTGTCTAAATTTAATACTATTAATGAATAATCATTGTTAATTGATGAATATCAATTAAATGAAATTAGTAACATTAAATTACCATGTGTCTGGTTCTGATGCTTCCTACTAAATATTAAGTAAGACTAATATAGCAAGAGTACAATACATAGACCTAAAGGAATTGCTTGCTTATAAAGTTTAAAATAATGGAAAACTATTTTTACATTACCATAAGGGTCTACTATTCTCAAGTCCTGAATATTTTGGGGTGAGGTGTGTGTGTGTGTGTGTGTGTGTGGAGGGGGTAATCTTGATTTTGTCCAACAAACACAAAGATTGAGCAAATATTTCAGAAGACAGGATTGTCCAGGTTGGAAATTGTTGAGAATATTAAGTGGGATTGGAATAAATATGTCCTCTGTGGAAATATTAAAAAACATGAATAATGTGGGATGGACATTTATTTGGGACTCATGAGTATATATAGATGAGCGAATCACCAAATCCATAGATTTTCTAATAATGTGATTATTGCATGCCTGCAACAAAAATTATATATATATATATATATATATATATATATATTTAGTTTTTCCAGCATTCTTGCATTTTTCCTTTGGTGGGAGTAAGGGAATACAAAAATTTTTCATATTGTCCATTGTCCCAAGCACTTCTCTGGCATTTCTATATAAACTCTTCTACTAGTATTCAAAAAACACAAAAATAAAATACATCTTAAACAGTCAAAACATGAAAAGAAATTAGCAACACTTAAAACAAACTCCCTTTAAAATGGCTAAAGTGGCCAAAGCACAAGGAACAATAGACAATGTGGAACATTTTTGTATCCCCTTACTCTGACTAAACAGAAAAATGTAAGAACACTGGAAAAACTAAATAAAAAAATTAATTAAATTTGCTGCTCAAATACACACACACATATATATATATAAGTGCGCAGGTATGCAGAAAATAGAAAAGAACACGTTGGTTCCATATTCGGAGTTCCTTAGTATTTTTGTTTTTATTTTTAAGAAGACAGTGCTCCATACATAAGTAGAGCTTTATTATAATAATATTTTTTTGTTTAAAAATATGATTCCTTCGCTACATAAGAGTTCTCATGTTTCAAAGACGAGAGCCGTAATACGGTTTGTATATAAAACACCCACTTGAATAAACAAATAAATAAATAGATAATCAGATGGACAATAATAAAACACAATCCTCCCGACACATAATGACTTGTAGGCGCACCATAAAAATATCCCGCACTGGGAACCAACTAAAGGATGACCGCCAACATTAGCCTTGAAATAGATACCCTACCCAACCTTAGCAAAACCTCTCAGAAGATGATGAATCTATAGATAAGAATTAACTCTCTGACCACTTTACGAAGAAAACTAGCATAGCCACCCCCACAAAAACGAATGTTATGATGGACCATGCCTAAAAACACACGTAAACCAAAAGATAGCTTATTCCTAAAATTTCGCTTGAAGATGAAACAAGAACTAAACACCTCAATTCAACTTAATTTTAATAATTATTTGGATGATTTAAAAATCGTTTTTTTGAAACATGAGAACTCTTATGTAGCTAAGGAATCATATTTTTAAACAAAAATATATATATATATATATATATATATATATACATACACACACAGTTTGTCTGAAAAAGTAATGAGACTAGTGTAACAATTTATTTCAATTCCAAACAACTACATTGTTTCCCCTTCAAAGTAACATCCCTTGAATCTAATGCACTTTTCCATCCTTCTCTGCCACACTTCTATGTACTGCTGGAAGGATTCTTCTTAAATGCTTCTCAGCTCCATAATCATGGCCCTCTGGATGGCTACCATGCCTTCAAAATAGGTCCCCCTTGAGCTTGGGGAAAAGAAAAAGGTCACATGGAGCAAGATCAAGTGAATAGGGAAGTTATTTCAGTATGGTGATGTTCTTCTTGACTAAGAATTGCCAAATATTCAGAGTGTTTTGGGCAGGTGCATTGTCATGGTGAAGCAGTAGTTATGATTTGTCCTGCTACAACTCTTATTTCTTCTTGTACACTGAGCAAAACAAACACTACAGAATCTCTGTGAGTTATTTTCTGAACCTAGAACAAGAACTCATTGTCGACAATGCCTCTCACATCAAAAAACAGATAAGTCCTATTACTTTTCAGACTGACCTTGTATATATATATAGGGCGGTATTTATGCTAGCTCCTGCAGATGGCTCTTCATTGCACCTTCATCATAATAGGTAAGGAGGAGTATATGTGATAGGCAACAAAAAACTCCAAAAAAATATCAAAATTGATTGCTGCATTTAAGTATTGAATTTATATTTAAGCTTACCTTTTAAAATTTCAATGATAATTCTTCTGTCACCACTTAAATTAAAGATAATTTGATGTATGTAGGTCCTTACTTTCTGTACAAACAATTATTTTTATTTCATGGTGACTTTTGTTGGATTTCGCAATTAATTTTGATTATTCCAAAATTTATTTCCAAGTTATAAAAATTGTTATTGTACAAAAATTGTCAAAAAAAAAAAATCACCAAAAACAATCACAGTAATGAAAACTTAATGAATCCAAAATTTCAGGATTGTGGGTCCAGATCATGCCCAGAATGTTTTTAATTTGCTTACAGAATTGGCCTGATTCCAAAACGGTATGATATGTTTGCAAGAGCCTCTAGAAGTAAAGTTGAAAAAGTGTGACACAGTAACACACTGGCATTTATTATATCAAAGATGAGCTATTGAGAGTTGTGTCCATTTAAGTGAAAAGATGTGACACAGTGACATTGGTATTATATATAGTAGTTTCCACAAAAATGCCTTTTACAAAGCCTCTACAACCCTGATTAAGGCAAACAACTAGCCCAAAACTATTATTAGATCTCTTCAGTAATATAACACATGTGGGAAAAAAATTCCCCAAGAAAAAAAATGTTCCACTTCATCTTTTATTTCTCATCTCATTGAGAAAGGACACAGATGAAAATTTCAATTTTTAACATGCTTCTCACCATGCTTCCATTTGGTCAAAAGGGCTACTAATATAGAATAAATATTATTAACCTTATTATCAATATTATTATTTTTGTTGTTTTTTTATCTCCTAAATTTCTTTCAGCTGTCTATTATACCTACACAATAACACATATATATATATATATATATATATATATATATATATATATATATATATATATAATTGCATTAAACTACATTTATATTATCAGAGAAAATAAAAATAACTTTCCTTTTTTGTTTTCATTTATTTATATAATAAGCTTTTGTGGCTTTCATTTTATTTGTTCCTTTCTATATCTCTCTTCCTGTCAGCTGTTGACGAGGACATGCAGAATTTCTTTTTTTCTGTTTTATTCAAAACAAATATGCATCATATAGTATTGTGCTTCATTAAATGGAAAATAAAAAAAGTAAAGAACAAAGCCTAAGAAAACTTTGAGAATTATTTTACATTGAGGTCTACAGTTTTTTTTTCTTTTAGTAGACCCATTAAATTTTATTAGACCCATTAAATTTTAGTAGACCCATTAAATTTTAAAACCAAATAAGAAAGAAAGAATTGAATGACTCTTCTGTATTCATGTCCCCACATCTGACTTTGGCCAATCACCAGTCAAAATCATGCACCAACTTAAATTTTGCTTTAAAAAACAAAATAGACTGTTCTCTAAAAGAGATAAGTCTCAAACAGTGGTAGTTGACAACTCTTTATTTTAATAACCAATACAAATTTATTTTTTCTCTCCATTGCCAAGATGTCAATCGCTTCAGTAAAATCTAACAATCTGCTTTAGATGCTCACTTACAACTGACTTTAACTCTACTACTTGGACTAACCAGCAAAGAGAGAGAGTGTGTGTGCAAATATAAACATCATTTTTTTTTAACAAATCTATATATACTTTGCAAAACCTACAGCGAAATCATATTCCTCTCAAAGACAACATAAATCTACTCTTATATTATAATATTAAAATCAGCAGACCAAAGAAAAGAATATATTCTTCGCTGTATTTCCCAAAAGTACTATCAAAAAGAAACTTAGGATGTACCAAAAATATTTTCATTTTATTCTTTACAGATCTTTACAGCTGCAATGTGATTCTAAACTTTGACCAGCCTGTGGTAAAGGTCAAAACAAAACTGGAAGTTTTATTTTGGCCCTTGGTCAGTAATGCTCATTATCGCTAACTCAAAAACAAAATCAGATTTCAAATTTTCTTTTTAAATCATTTTATCCCAAAGAAGACAATAAAGCCACTAAGACAAAAGGAGTTACTGAGTGTGAAAGAATATGAGAAGAAAAACATTATGAAAGATACAATAAAAGAACAGGAATTAAGACAAAATATAACTATTGACATTGCATTTCAATTTTTGAAGATTAAAGTTGACTGGAAAGCAAAATTTTGGAAGAGAGAAGTGTGAGAGAAGAAAACTGGTAGCATAGAACTTGAAAAAAAATCCCACTTGAAAGTAACAGGATTTCAAGACATCAAGGAAATCTAAGAGAATGCAATAAGGCAGTTGCTCACTATCCAAAAAAAGAGTTCCAGGAATGCTTCCATCAATGGAAATGACACTGGATAAAGTGTGTGGCTTCAGAAAGGGGACTACTTCAAAGGAGATTAATTGCCAAACTGATATGTGTTGTAGTTTTATTTTTATAGCACCAGCCATGATACTTTTTGATAAGACCTCAGTATGCATATTGAAATGAAAATAACCTGTTTTCTTCACTAAATCCTCATTCAAATGTACTTATAATATTGTATACTTATCAGCCACAAGGTCAAACAAAGTTTAATCTGTATATTGTTAACATAAAACCTATCCTATCAGGATATTAATATGAAAGGTAGGGTTGTAGCATATATCCTGTATTTGGGTGTGTAATTAAAGTTGTTTACCAAATTGAAAGCCGAGATGTTTCATTCATTATTATTCAACATTTTATTACAGAATTTACTTTAGATAAATTCTTCACATACAATTTACAAACAGAGTACAAAATCATTAACTAAAAAGAAACATTATCTGTTGATAAAGAAATCATTATTTCATGGAAAAAATGAGTTTGAAAGTAATTTGAAATAAAGTAATCTTTTTAGTGATCTGTTGAACCACTTTAAGCTCAACAAGAGCTTATACATTAAATAGATAAAAATAAAATGAGGAAACACAAGATCATGACTTTACAAGTTTTTTGTCTATTTAGATAATATAAGAAATAGGCTGAAATAAAATCATAGGTTGATTATGAAGGAGTGATGCTAGAGATGTGAAATCTTATATGCATTAATTTCAACTTTTCTTCTTAATAATTGCATTGTTTTTTCCAGATAAACTGACATCTGACTGTTCTAAGAAGACATCAAAAGTAACTAGTAGTGACTTTTCTTGAAAATGGTCAAAATTTGGCATTGTACCTGCAGAAAAAGGGTTTAGCCTCAAGGAAATCCATACTGACAGGGTTGTTTCATTAGAGGATGATGCTCCACTTTATCAACAGGGCAGAAGTGGGCAACTGAATTTAGGAGAGGAAGAGAGAGTCTTGAAGGTGACCCAAAGTCTGGACATTCTGCAACTTCCACCACCAAGGAAAACATTGATCATGTTCACCAGAGGGTGATGGATACCAAGCAATTGAATATAAATCAAATACCCAATGCTATTAGCATATCCCATGAGAGAGTTGAGAATATTCTGCATAATGAACATCTCATGACAAAGGTTCTGGTTGGTAGATGCCATCAGGGAAAAATCTGACATTGTTTGAGGCTAATCCAGTTGCTTTCCTTGAACATTTCCTAACCCAGGATGAGTGTTGGGATTATCACTTTGAGCCAAAGACAAAAAACAATCCATGTATAGGAAACATCAATCCTTACTTGCTCCAAAGAATGTCAAGGTCATTTCATTTGCAAAGAAGATGATGGCCTCAGTTTTTGGGATTCAAGAGGTATTTATTGTATTTATTTATCTTCAAAAAGGCCACACAATCAATGGAGAGTACTATGCTAATTTGTTGATGTAACTAAGAAAGGCTGTCAAAACCAAATGCCCAAGAAAACTGATGAAAAGGGGTCTTGTTTCATCAGGGGAGTATTCCAGCATACAAATCCTTGGTTCCAATGGCTTCTGTGTGCAACTGTGGCTTTAAACTAGTTGATCACCCTCCCTATTCTCTGGCTTTGGCCCTATATGACTATCATCTGTTTCCCGACATGAAAAAAAACTTGGCTGGGAACCAGTATCATAGTGATGATGACATATCTGCTGTTGATGACTTTTTTGACCAAAAGGATGAAAGCTTCTTCACTGCAACACAGATGGAAGAAGTGTATGGACTGCAATAGGGTCTATGTTGAAAAATAAACCTCATTTAGTCACATTCCATGAGAGTATCTTGGTCAGCCTATGAACTTTTCAGCTGACCCTCATAGTAGGTACTAAAGATTCACAAAAAAATGAGTATACCAAGATGAAAAAATGTCCCAAACTTAATAAAAACAAAGTTTATTCATCAAAATCTTATTTATAGGAAAGACTAAAGGATTTTTTCATTCCTTTTTAGAATCTTCAAAATTTTGGTTAATTTTTTTTCTTGCATCAGCAGGTCACCAAAAATTAGTATAGGAAATTTTAGTGTATTAAAACACACTAATTTTGAAATTCTTGCAAAAATCACATAATTGTCAGATTTTAATGAAACTTTCACATAAAAAACATCATTCACATATGAAATTATTTTAGAAATGTTTCTTTTTATTTTTTAGAAAATCTTGGTAAAGATATTTTTTTTTACATCTGCTAATCCTCCACTTATTTAATTTTATGAAATTTCCAGAAATTTATTTTTGCCCAGCATTTATAAGCAAATGTCCTTAGAGAATTTAAATCCAACTTTTGCCATTTTTTTTGTAAAACAGGACTCAGTTATTGAAAATTTGCTTTGAATCATAAAATAAAAAATACAATAAATCTAAGACATTATTTAATTTGAAAAGTTTTTAATTACATACATTATAGATACATTATAGACAGTATTGTCTGAAGAAAAAACATTTTTTCAATAAATAATGAATTACAAGAATTGTTTTCATTTTTTTTTAAATTTTAATTACAATAAAATTCTGTATTAATTTGTAGTGGTTAGGTGATATTGTTATCAAGTAAAAACTATATTTACTAATTATAAATGAAAAAGCTTACTACAATTCAGTAACCCCCAGTATTTTAAATAGAATTTAAAATTTCTTTTTTGAATGCCAATTTTTGTAAATACAGATGTCCTTACATGATATTAACAGAAAATAAAAGCAGTAACTATAGTAAAGGTAAAGCAACTAAACATCAATAAATTAAATTAGAATATTTTCCTAAATTTTTAACATTACTGGGTAGTTTTAAAATTATATGAAAAGGCCCGCATGTAAGATTTAAGTAATTTTTACAGATATGCCCACCCCCAACCAAAAAAATTTCCAAACATAAGTCTACTGAGAAAGTTGTCAATACCTCATGAAAACACATCTCCATGTTAAAAAATCATTTTCTACAATATTTTAAACTAAAAGTAATACTTGCCTCAAATCAGATTAATTAAATTTTACATCAGCTAATCTTTCTCAAATGAAGTTTCAGAAAAGTATATTTTATTTTTGAAAGATTTTTTTTGCGCTAAGAGATTTGTGAATATAGCTAAAATCAGCCATTTTTCGCAATTTAAAAAGAAACTCATTCCAAGCAATTTAAATTTACTTTGAAATACAGCAAAGTATTTAACTTATTGGAACTATTCAATTTAATCTATTAGCTCGAAATTTAAACTAAAATAAAAGCTTCAAGAGAGATTTTTCATTTTTAAAAATTCCTTTTAAATCATAAGTATTGCTTTTCTTTGGAGGCACCTACATAACAGCCTGCACTCTGACTTAAAACAAAAATCTGTTTGCTTTCAGAGTACTTTTCCTCATTTTATATAGGGTGTTTAATGTTAACATTATTTTGGGGTCTACAAAATTAGTGGTCTCTGATTGAATAAAATCATTGAATAAATTTCTCTAATTTCTTTGAAAAATTACACTGAAATTTCTCAAATTTGGGATATCACAGAGACAGAAAGTAAAAAGTATAGAGTGGTGTAAATGTATACTTATATATATGAATAAAGAAACACATGTTGTAACATAAATTTACTCACCATATACAATGTAACACCTCTACTCCAAATATAAGATGTGGCTAAGTTCATTTATATATTGGTTTTTATTTTCTAGGATTAGTAAAATTTAAATAAAAATGTCTACTTTTTTCAAATCCTTAATTGATATTCAGGATTGAAAGAAGTAGATATTTTTATTCAAATTTTAGTAATCTTAAAAAAAAACAAATATATCTCATACAACATTTATCATTTCCTTTTTAACAATCTTCAATCTAAAAAAAAAATTATAATAAACATTTGATGCATATCAAGTTGCATTAGAAAATTCCTTGATTTTTAACTATTTTTCAATTCCTTGATAATTTCTGAATTCCCTATTTTCCCTGGTTACATCTCAATACCAAGAGCAATGCTGGGGTAATTCTGAGAGCCAAAAAGAAGTCAACATGGAACAGACAACAAAAAGAGATAATCATAGAAGTGATTAAATAACAAAAATAAAATATAGACAAGATATATAACAAAAAAGGATAACAGGTAGAATAAAAGACAAGATAGATGTGATAGAGGAATTTGTTGTTACCAGTGGTGAAAACAGTGTATTTGTTCATGTTAAACCTATTTTTAATCATTTTACTACAAGTAAGGCAATAAAGCCACTAAAATGCAAGAGGTTACTGAGTATTAGAGAATATGAGAAAAGAAACATAAAGGAACAATAAAAGAACAGGAAAATAAGACAATATAATGATTGACATTGCATTTAAATTTTTGAAGATTTATTAAAATGATTTCAGAATTTTTTTCCACCCCAAGTGAGGTAATAATGCAACTAAAACACTAGGGGTTACAGGGTGTAGAAGAATTAAAAACAGAAACCTTAATGATTATCAGAAAGAGAAAAGAGTAATCAGGTGGACAGTAGATAGCAATTGACATTGCATTTAAATTTTTGCAAATTAAAGTTGACTGGAAAGCATGAAGCCAGCGGGGAGTTCCACAAGTGAGAAGTGTGAGAGAAGAAACTGTTAGCATAGAATTTACAGCAACATCTAGACAGCTCAACTCTAAATCTCAATGCCAGTCATGTGCTTTGCTTAAATTCATAGTAGCTGACCTAGCAATTGATTCAATATAGTCTTTCCACTTAATGGCAACTGAGAACATGAACACAAGAAGGCACAGTGCATCACTTTCCTAGAGGATAGCATCAGCCATGCCGATGGAAGGCAGAATGTGGTCTCTCAGATGATTAATGGAGAGAAATTTAGTTTTGGAGGTATTAAAATTAACAAGCCACTTTACTTTGAATTACTTCATATCCTGCTGATTGATTCTTAAAACCAGTTGAGCCATAAAGAATTGGATATTTTTTATTGTTAATGAAAGTAGATTTCATAAAAACAGATTTACTAGAATAGGCCATAGCAATCAATGTAGGCGTCCCCCAGGGGTCATTTCTCAGACTAACTCTCTTAATTTTCATAAACAACCTGCCTAAGAGTATACTCTGATAATTTGTGAATATATATGATGATGATAGGGCGCACCTCCAAAACTCTGGATGTGCAGAGCTTGATAGTTGGTCTCTCCTCTAACCTAGCTCTAACATCTCAATGGGTGGAAAATGGCTGGTTACATTCAATGCATGGAAAAACTAAACTAGTTACATTCCATCATTGACAATTGACTCCCAAGAGGATGCTTCCTCAATCTCTACAGTCTAGGGTTAACCATTATCTTACCTATATATCTGCATGAACTGTGCATCTTACTTTGTAACCCTCTACCTTGAGTGGCTCCAAGGCCTTGTACAGGGTGAACATCATTAAAAAAAAAAAAAAAATTGACAGACATTTTTGCAGAAAGTAAATTTCTTATAAATGGTTCGGGATATCAATACAGTATACTTGCAACACAAGATTATAATAATATATAGTTTAAATAAAGTATACTTTCTTATAATAATAATAATATATACTTATAATATACACTAATAATAATAATAATATACTTATAATAATATACACTAATAATAATATACACTTTCATATAATAATATACATATTCATAAATAAGTGCATTTAATCTCATAGATTAATCATTATACAGAGAAAATTTCAGATCAAAATTCAACTAATAACTGTATCAGACTACAGACTTATTGATTCAATTTGATGAAGGCAACTGTAACACAGAAAAAAGTAATAAAGTCAGAAATAAATAAAAATCAAAGTTTGTTAGGATGAAGCCAATTAAAGAGATAATTAAAGTAACTTAATTTTCTATTATGCTAACATTATTTTCAAAACTAATTAATCATCCATTTTAATTTGTACTCCTTGGGGTAAAATAGATTAATTAAATTATCTATAGTTTTAAAACAGCCTTTCAAAATGTTCATTTGTACAAAAGCAAAATTAAAACCTATTTAAGAGACTCAAATATGATCTTCTAAATAAAGAAATTCTTAGAAATCCAAAGAAGAATCAGTAATATTATTGGTCCTGATCCGGCAGCTAAGCTTCAGTCACTTGCCCACTACCATAAGACTACCTCTTTGTGCCTTTTCTTTTATAAATACGTTCATGGTAATTGTTCAAATGAGCTCTTCGCTATGGTACTTAAACTTTTTAAATGTAAGCATAGCACTAGACTGGCATTGAGATATCATCAATTTACAATTGAACTGGCTAGATGCAGCCATAACTTCTATGCTAAGTTTCTTTTTGCACTTCTCGTGGAACTCTTCTGGCTCCATGCTTTCCAGCCAACTTTAATCTGCAAAGATCTAAATGCAATGTCAATTGCTGTCTACTGTCCCCCTGATTACTCTTTCCTCTTGCCGCTCATTACTAATGTTTCTGTTCCTAATTCCTCCACACCGTGTAACCCCTTGGCTTGCTTGGGGTGATACCAATTATTATTTTTTTATGCAACAAATATTCCAGTTGTTTTAATTTCAATTACTTTTTATCTGAAATCATTATTCCATGATCATTAGTAAATAATGGTGACCAGAAATATAAAACAGCAAGACTTGAACTTAAATGCCTTTTCTCTTAGAAGCCCGCCTTTCATTGAGATTACAAAGTTACAAGGGCCACTGACTAGTTATTCAATGCTAACCTTATAACTATAATCTTTATTTTCTCCTGAACACCTGAAACATTATTTATTATTCGTATTAGTAATATTAAAAGTAATATTATTGAAATATCTCAAGTGCAATTTTTGTCAGTTATCATTAATTTATGACAGAACAATAAATTTCTATTACTTAAGTTTTTTTGTAAAAATAATTATTTTATATGATTTTATATAAATTAATACATCTTTGCCATTTTGTTAATAAGGTACATGTGTACAATAAAATTCATAAAATTAAAATGAAGTCCTATAATCTATGCATTAATAGGCTAACAAATGTTACTGAGTTTGTATTATTGAAATGCAATAACATTATCTCCAAGTTCCAAGTTCAGTCAATAGGCAATCATAACTCTTCTTTCTTTAATATCTGGAAACTATGCATTGCTATTATTGTTTTGGGGAAAGATAATGTAGTGTAGTGGTTTACTGTTGCCTTTACAATGGTTTTGAATTCAAAGTTCTCTTAGACTGGCTGCCATCCTAGGCTAAAAAACAAGTCTTTTCTACTCTTTAATTTATAGCTGTAGAGAGAAACATGGGGTCATGCCTTTCCCAAGGACATTATTGTGAAGTGAACACAAACTGCCTAAGTCAGAACTTGAACTCATTGTTCATTGATTCCATGTTGGTTAACTTGATATAACAACACAAAAAAAAAAATTTGGTGATGATAATGGGGAATTCTTACACTAATAAAAGAAATGGTTGACATTTTGAGAAGCAAATCTAATAAAATAATCAGGTCTTTATAGGATTTACAAAGATCACACAAGAGAAAGATATTGCCTTAAATAGAAAATAATTACTTCCTAATGCGAGAATGGTAAGTTATAAAAGATAATATAGATTTATTGGAAACATTCTAGACTGAAGTAAAATGTTTTCTTTTGTAAATAGATATATCAGATTAAATACACAATGAAGCTTTAAAAGATTTTCACAATTTTAAACACAATGACTAGATAGAAGGTGCCATGGCAAATAAACTGGGGACAAAATGGGTTCATTTTACAGACAAATGAATGGAAAGTGCCAAGGCAAATAAACTGGGAGTAAAAAGATTCATTTTAACCACAAAACACTCATTTTTACACATACATGAGTGTGAATCAATATGTCCATACCCATTAGCAGAATTTTGATTTGGAATTTTCATTGTATATTATTTGATCAGGGGATAAAAGTATTGAATTGTGTGCAATGACAAAGAAGGTGATTATGTTGAAAAATAAATATTTGTTGTACAAAATTCTTTTCTCATCATTAGGTTCTGGAATTTATCTCTATAAATCAATATTTTTCTTTATATTTTACTGAACAATAGAAAATATTTTATATGCAAAAAACACAAAAGTTAACGATTCTAGAAATTTTGTTTTAGGAAGGATGTTTTTTAACATTTTCAAATTACAATTGAAAATCAACTTTTACTTAATTTGGTCTATAATAAAGGTAAATGGTTGTTATAATCTAAATATAATGGATCAGTAGGACACTTATGCCTAACATCAGAAGGAGACAGTTGAAATTTCTGAGGAAAGAAGGCTTGAAAAATTTTATACTTACAAGAACTATTGTAGGTAAGAGGAACAGAGGCAAACAATGCATAACCTACCTAAAAAGCTTCAGTAAATGAATGGTGAAGCAAAATTTAAGAGTGATAATAAAAAGACAAAATTTATTAAGAGCTGCAAAGAACAGGAAATTGTGAAGAGCCATGATCCCCTACATCCTGAAAGGACATGGTACATAGATGAAGAAGTAGAAAAATTATTGAATGGTTAGATCATTTCAAGACAGATTTACATACATTGTCCTCAAATATTTTGAAACTGTTCCTGCCTGAATTCTTCCAGACAAGGTATATTAATCATTGTTTTTTGTTTGGACTAATTTCCTTTTTCTTTTCATCTCAAAGTTTTTTCCTATACCCTTCAGCCTAATTGAGTTAAACATCCAAGAAAGGCAACTTACAACTTCTGAATCATTATGATGAAAAACAAACGAAAAATAACAATAAAAACAAAGATGCGTATGTTACTCTAAATGAACCAAAAATAAAATGATATTGAAAACTGGTTTAATTTTCATCAGTAAAGGAGCTTGTAGGTTGTAAAACAATTTTTGTCAAAATTTTGCAAAAATTTATATGTATTTTTGCAATATTTGAAATTATCTTTTTTTTCTAATTTTGAAAACCTCTTTTTTCTTTTATCAACTCTAAGTTTACTATTAAAAATTAAAATACATTACCACATGAAAGAATGTTTTTAAAGGTATAAATTTTGTAACATAACACATTAATTTACATATATACATAATTAAAAGTATACACCCATTTCTCTATTCAGTAATTAACATAATTATACATATAATGCTTATATTATAATTATTATATTATGTTATGTTTTTCAATGTATCTTGACTTTGTTTAATACATTTTTTCTCTCTCTTGTTAATGCTTTCATATTGATAAAACAAAGGGCAGAAAATTTTTACTTGAGTTGACATATTGTAAAGAGTTTTAAGCAGCATACTAATTTAATAGAAGGGAAAATGATTTAAAACTACTGTAATGGATAGTCAGGGTATGTAAAGATGTATCATCAGTGGTAGTACCATTGCAGCAAAGTAGTCAACCATGCTTTACTCAGGTGAATTGTGATGCAGAACTGTGCTGGTATATGGTCAACATCCAACTCTCACACATGGCTCAGTGACATTAACCTGCCATTTAAACTGCATGAAGGTAGTCAGAAGGGTTTCCTGTCCCAACTAGTGAAATCTCCAACCTTTTCTCTCCAACCCACCTGTGTCAAGTGGTCATCAACCAATCTGGGTGTCGGAGCTGCTAGGTCAAAGGCTTTACCAGTGGACGAAGGAACTTTTGCAAGGATGGACAGGGTAATCTCAACATCCCCAATGCAAAAGGAACTGACAAGCCATTGCACTATTTTGCCATGAATTTCACCAAAAACCGCAATTACAACAGAGAGGAGTGGTAACCGCAGTGACACAAAATGTGCTAACTGAATAAATGATGCTGATGAATAGTCAGGATGTGTGGATAGTGTAAAGGTTATTGGAACAGTGAGTGGAATATGTGAGTCAAATTTAAATTCCAGCCTCATCTGTTGCATTCATTTTTGTACAATTACCCTTGTGAAATGTATGAGCCAATATATTCCTCACCAATCAAATAGCAAGGTACATTGGACTTCATAGTTTTGGGTGGCAGATAATCTAGAACAGTACTCAGCAACCTTTATCTGGTTAACGCCTACTTTTCCACATTGGGAATCCAGTAAACCCGCCAATCAATAATTTCAGAATTAATGGATTAAATTTAAATTATTTTTTATCTAAGTTTTAACTACTCAGACTATATGAATGATGATAAGTGGAAAAAGAACTTTGTTTCTATGGAAACCCATTTATTTATGGATTATAACATACAGATTACAACATACTAGAACAAAAATAAGAGAAAAAAAACATATGCTTTTCAATGCTTTCCCTGAGTTTGATGGTTTTTATTGAGAGCCAAAACATTCGAAGAAAAGTTTGTTAATAAGAGATCTTAGTCTCCCTCTTTCTATAATACCGATGCAATTTCATGATGTTTTTAACATACAATTCATCATTGAGAAGGCCATTTTCACAAGATATGAGGTCAGAAAGGATAGGAACAGAAATCTGATCTTTAACCCCAAGTTCGGATACTTAGCAATAATACTCTTGTGTGTCCACATGACTTGATAACTGTCTGTATGTCGTTTCAGCTTCATTATCATGTTGCAACATAAATTTCTCAACCAAACTTGGATCTGTTAACTGATCTAAATCAGTAATGAAATAATCAAAGTTCCAGTCGATTACATCTATGTTAATAATGTCCACAAATTGTGATTTGAAGTCATCAGAAATAAATTTAGAATGTTTACCAAAACATACATAATCACAGACTGAAATTTCCTCAGCAACAACCACCAGTTGTGGGAAATTATGCAAATCCTTGCATAGGACATAACAATGATAAAGTTGCATTTTCTTAATAAAAAAGAAATGATGAAATGTCTTATGTTGCAAAGGTTTTCTGGATTTTTGGTGGGATCAAATGAATTTCCTTAATAGACTACACAATGATTTCTGTAATGATTTTTACGAACATATATGTTGGATATACATTTCTAATTATTAGGTAATGCTTAACTTTATTATGCACATAAATATCATAAATGTACTAATAAAATGAAATGTATTATGCTGTGGAAGTTTTCTGGATTTTCAGTGGGATCAAATAAAGTTCCTTAGTAGACTACAATATGATTTCTATCATGATTTTATATGAACATAAATATGTGATATACTTTCCTATTTATTAGGGAATGAATAACTTGCACATATATATCTGACATGTACAAGTAAGTTGAAAAGTATTATGTTGCTTTAATCATTTTCCGCTGTAATCTTGCTTCCCTGATCATTTTCTGTAAATATTTTTTATTGTAATTGTTCGGATCTGCTCATTACTCTGGTACATAGACTTTATGAATTTATGCGCAGTAATAGATTGGCAAGGTGGTCTCATCAATTTACACTTAAATTGTCTGGATATAAATGTAAGTTCTATGATAATAGTTTCATTTTCTCACATTTCTATTTTCCTGTCAAATTTGATCTTCAAATATTTAAATGCAGTGGCAATTGTTATATACTGTCTTCCTGATTACTCTTCAAATTGTCTTCACTCCTTCAGAATGCTTTTTTTTTCTAATTCTTTCACACCCAGTAACCCCTTGTGCCTTAGTGTCTTTAATACCTTATTTGGGGTAAATCCGATTTAAAAAAATAATAGAAAAGCAATGAAAAAAAAAAGACCTTCAGTAATGGTGTCAGCAATTATATTCTGGCTTCCATCTACAAAGTCCATTCAAGAACCATCAAGAAAATGGTGAATAAGTTTTAAAAAGATGGAACAGTAGAGAGGAAAACTGGATCAGGAGGTCACAACAGGAAGAGGGATCATCATTTCAACCTAAAGCATTTCAACCTAGATCAATTAGAAAAAGTCAACTCAATCCATAAGATGTTTGGCACATGGAAGAGGAGTTTCAGCTATGACAGTCCAAAGAGCAGTGAAAAAAGAATTGAAAAATGAATCGTATGCGAAATATATTGGAATCATTTGACAGTCTATTAGAATGTCTTCAGTGAGAACTTGGAATCAATGACAAATGATTTAAGGTTAAAAAATTTAACATTTTCAACATGGCATATATTTAACGGCATGAATTTACAGCCACATGTAAAGAATGCTATCTTTGTTGACACTAAACGCATCATTCCAAGAGTTGGCACAAGAGTTGGCCTTTCAAAAGCCCCTGAACAATCAGTTAGCAGTGATAATTTCATAGTCCCACCATTACAAAAATTCAAAAATGTTTTGGGTGTCAAGTCAAATGCAAACCAGCAAGTTTGATGCCTGTCCACCAACAACAAAGGCCTAACATTCACTGTGGACTGTCAAATGGCCACTGGTGTATGCTACCACCCACATTGCTAACCACAAGGTCAACTCTGAATTCAGACTGTGGAGAAGACAATCGAAAAATGAAACTTTCTGAAGAAGTCATGGTAATTCCCAGATAATGAAAAAATAAAAAAAGAAGGAACTTTTAGAAAGCCATGATCACCTACATTCTGAAGGGACATGGTATTTTAGTCAATGGATAGTTAATCCTGAAGTTATAAAATCTTCAATAGCTCCAAGGTATAAATAATCAGCAAATTTAGAGCTTTGTGCCAGCAAATAAACGGAGTGCCAAAAGAAAAGCTTTTCCCTTGACACCATTATTATTTTACTCTTCAGCAATGTTTATTGCTTTAAAAAGCAATTATTAGAATTTTAATAAAACCTAAACATATGAAAGTGAATTTATGCATTTTCTTTGTTCTTGAGAATTTACAACAAAAATAATAAACACTATTCATTTATTATATTGTTTATTGGAATGGTTGACAAAACAACAACTAATTGCCAATTGATTTGATCTTTATAAAATAGTAAATAATAACTATTTCCTTATAGTTAGTTCAAATATTTTAATAATTTAGCAAATGTTTATAAATTTATGAATAAAAAATTGTTTTCATATTTATTTCTTTATAAATTGGTAAATGATAAATATTGCATAGTTTTAACTGTATTAGTTTTTAGAATGTTGTAAATATTATTAATTTATTCAATTGTTTATTTACATGAATAATTTTATGTTTAATATTTTTGTTGTAAATTTTCAAGAACAAAAAAAATGTATATATTCACTTTCATATATTTAGGTTTTATTCTAATCATTGCTTTTTAAAATAATAAACATTGCTGAGGAGTGAAGCTAGTGAAAACAAGTGATGTCAATGGAAAAACCATCCTTTTGACACTCCATTTCTTTGCCTGCATGAAGGTCCAAGTTTGTCAAATAATCAATGCCAGGAATGTTAATGAGAGTTGTGTTTAGGATTGTTGGATACAAACCTGGTTTTACTAGCCATTTTGTTGATATTGAAGTGATCTTGAAATAAATAGCTTGATTTCTGACAAATTTCTGCTCGTAAAAATATGAAAATGATAACCAATAATTGTATTCTACTGTTTACTAATATGTTAATTTAAGTATATTAAGATAGTGGTTCTTACTAGACCGACTATAAAACTGTATACCATACTCATGAAATAACCCAATTCCGAATTTGATTTCCAGGGAGTTTCTTTACATTCACTTATGCACAAATACCTTTGCTAAGGTATGAATCCATCTCTTCTCTACCTCCAGCTACGAGTTGAATAACAGGACATACTGGATCCTATAGCCTTGGTTGGAGATCAGTCTACCACAGAAAGAAATGTCAGAATTTTCTGCCTAGTCAGTCATGAATTGAAAGAGATAAGATCGCCCAAGTGTATATCATGTATGGCACTTAACTGAAGGATTACCAATGTCTAATTGATTTGTACAAAACAAGTCATCAGAGAAGTGTCCAGCTCATTCTTTGATTTGCTTATGATGTTACAACATTTTGGCTGCTCTAGTCTGCTTCTTCAAGGGTACAATAAATAAAGAAAATTCTTTATTATACAGAATATATTGGCTTAAATTTTTATTTTTGTAAATGATCATACAATATTATTACTAAATAAGACTATTTTTAGTTAAGAACCACAAAACCAATTTGCATTGAGATTTTTTTTCTTTCTTGCCTGGTTGCAAACAACAAGAATCATCTACTTAAAGTGTTTTGTATATCTATCATGAAAGTTAAATCTCTACTGGGGTTTAAAAAATGTAGCCTTGTAGCATACGTGGTATTTACTACAATGAAAATTTTCCTATGAAAAAGGTTTGTAAATTTATACAATTTTAAGATCTTAACCAGATCTGCTCTAATGGTAGATTAGACATAATCGTAATAAACAACTTGAAAGAAAAAAAAAAAAAATGGTGAGATGACAGGGATTTTGCAGAGCTCATTAGTACAACACAATCTGTATTTTCTCTGTTTGCCTCTTCTTATCCAATAGAAATCTTGTTATCCTGTTCATGCAATTTTCCAATTTATTTTTCAAGTGTCTAATTTTATTAATTTTTCACTTGTTTGTAGTTAATTATATATTTGGATATGCAGGTGGTGTAAATGGTTAGTGACACGGAACGAGAAATCGGCGTGCCGAGTTCAAACTCCGGTTGGGTTCATTACATTCACTTTCGCGCAAATACCCTCACGAAAGGTATGGATCCATTTCCCCCTAGATATGATTTAGTAGGGTAAACTCGCCGTGTCTGCCACCCAATATAGGAGAATACGAAAATAGAAGTAACCAAGGCAAAACTCAGTGTGCAACCAATGAAAGAATCGCGGAGTTGACTATGACACTACGATACTGTTGTTGCATAAAAAATATACAAACAAATAACTAGCGAGAAATTTTCACTAAGAATATTTTTTTTTTTTTTATACACATGATTTGTTTTTAACGTTTTATTGTGTAATTGTTTTTATAAACCCCCCTTTTTTTTTACATATATCTGCAAATAATCATTTTGGAAAAGAACGAGTATTTGAATTCGAGTTGAGAAATGATCTTTTCATTTTGTAATAGAGATTGTGTATTATTGTATTTAGTATTTCAAACCAGCAAAAATGTCACATGTATTACACTGCAAAAGAAATTGAGTGAGAGAAGAGGAAGATGGAAAAGTGGAAGAAAATGAAGATTGTTGTTTCGAATATGGTAAGTGATACAAATAAATTGAAATACAAAAAAATAAATTATTTCACATTTCAGTCAGCCTACGTGTTCTTTAAAACTTGAAAAATACTTTTTAATTTTTACTTTAACATTAAGAAAAATTTGTTTTATTAATAGTAATGTTCTCTATTGGTAAATTTAAAAAGCAAAAGTTAAGACAAATTAAAGAAGGAAAGAAAAATAAAAAAAGTATTGGCCAAGAAAGTGAAAGAATTCAAATAAAATACTTAAAACATACTTTCAACTTTTTGCGTCTGTATTCTATTCAAATTTAAATGTTTAACTAGTAGTTAGAGAGAGTAACTTCATTATTTTTAAATGAAGCACTTCCTTCAATAAAATTAAAAAATATTTTGTATTAAAACCAATTAAAAGATTATTCGACGTCCTAACCTAAAAAAACTAAAATTCTAAAAAAAAAAAAACCCAAAAAACTAAAATTCTAAAAAACAAAAAAACACACACATTGTTTCCGGATTCTTTATGAATCTTTTAAATATAGCTTTTTTTCTTTCTTTTTAAAAAAGATTTAAGATAATTAAAACAATTATACTACTTTAAATTATTCGTTTGTTAAAAGTAAAAGTATTTTTTTTACAAAGCAATTGTCAGTTGAATTTAAGTTCTCAAAATCAGTGACTAAACATCGAACTTTAAAAAATGTCACTAAATCTTGGAAGATTATAAGTTAGCTAAAAAAATGTTTCAATTTTCCTAATGTATGATACAAGCGTGTAAGACTAAAAAAGATAATAAACAGGATTTTAAACCTTTGTTATCGGGTGTAAATGCAAAAAGAAAAGGTAACAACTTGTTTCGTCCAGTAGGACGTGGTTTGATTTAGGTGAACATTGGAATGGTGAGAAAAAGTAATTTAAATTTACACTACAACAACAAAAAAAAAAAAAATTTAAGAAGATTTAGAAATAATTATTATGAAATTCGATAAAGTATAGAGAATTAATTTAAGAGTTAGTTTTACTGTTTAAAACCCTAAACTTTTTAAACAAACAGGACGCAATTATAAAAACATCGTTTGAGGAAAGAATATTTTTAAAAGTGGAAAACAAATTTTTAAACAAGTTAAACTAGCATTTCAAAATGGTTGCAATGATTTGTTGAAGATCAACTAAAAAGTTTCTCCATATTTTAAAAAATAAAACAACAAAACAAACAAAAAACTAAATGTTGTTGGGACACATGCAAAGAAAGCTGAAAAAACTGAAATTGTAAAGTTGAATTGTTTCTACTAAAAAAAAAAAAAAATCTTTAAAATTCTTGAACGTCTGTGAATAGAATGAAATTTAGAGAGTAATATCCCCCATAAAATTAACAATAACATTTTATTACCAATATCCGATAAATTTGTAATTAGATTTTAAGTAGTTGAAGTACCAACAAGTTAAAGAAACATTAACAAGTCCATAGAGTAATTTTCAAGTGGTTATATTGAAAATTGGTACTTATTCCTCTCTAAATTTTAACAGGAATTTCTGGGACATACACTACCTTGTCCTTACTACGAGTTTTTTTTTTTTTTTTTTCAGTCACAGACTACTCACTACTTGGTTGATTGTTCCTAGTATCTTGGAAAGGAAGATTGAAAATATAAACAAGGAAAAACTAAGATTTATTTTTAGTCAATCACAAACTAAACTCAGATCACATTTAGTCTTCTCCGACATACAATTTAACTTTTATTATTTATTGCTATACAAAAAAAAAAAAAACGTAGATAAAAAAATGTACAACAGAAGTTCAAACTTTTTTTAAACTTAAAAACAGTGATGCATTATTAAAAAAAAGTATTTCGTATTTCCAAAATACTAAATTTTTATTAAAATAATAATAATAAAATCATATTTATAAATGTTGATAAGAAGAGTCTATATTTCAGTTTTATTTTTTTTAAAGAAATTACTTTTTTAACTAGTCACGTGGCTAACCCTGACTTTACGAGTTAAGAAGATTTTCGACAATTATTGCCTGCATTGCGACATTCACAAACTGAAATTTATGAATTCTCTTATAAATGTTAAAATTTAAAGGCGTATGTATTTTCCAATTTCAGAAATCCTGCCAATGTCAAACGTTTTAAGTTGTATTCCAAATGAGATATTTTATAAACCCACCCAAATCCGTCTCTCTCAAGTTCTAGTAGTGATTATTATTTATTTACTATGTATTGTAAAAAAGAAGCATGATGACACAATCGACCATGTGTGTTATTGAGACTGTCTCTAAAATAAATCCTTTTTGTCGTAATAGCAGTTCATTGCCATGTGATAATGTGAAACTCACGTTTTCTTCCCATTTATTTCTCACAAAAAAAAATATCTCAATAAATAGTACACATTGTTAAAAAAAAACAACAACATGAGTTGCAACGTGCTTTTTAAAACTATGGATTTTAACTTTTTTTGCCTCTGCCTTTTTCGTGGTAAATTAATCATTCATTAATTAATGTCAGTACTTAAAAAAAAAAGTAAAACTAAATTAAAAAGGGAAAACGGATATTTTCAAAATGAATTTTAAAATATAAAAACAAGTTAAAAATTGTTTTTGAAAAGATGGGAAATATTTTTTTTTATTCAGTCAAAAAGTAACTTTTTAGTTTAAAACTTTGTTTAACGAGATTTTATAATTTCAAAGATTTAGCCAGAAAATTTTAATAGCTAAATTAAAAAAAAACAAAACAAACACCTAAGAAGATTATGAAGGAAACCGGAAAAGTCATAAATATTGTATTTTATTTAGTTAATTCAAATTGCTTTTAATTTAATAATTACATTGACAATTTAGCAAAAATTAGTATTTTTGAGAGGTAATAAAATTTAAAATATTATCCTAATTTTATGGATTTGTTTCGAACAACTAAAAACGAAATAATTTTTTTTTATTTACTCAATATGTTACCATTTTTAATTCAAGTTTGAGATTTTTCAAAATAATATCAATATTGTATTTTCATTGTTTTCTTTGATCATTAAAAATTAAAAACTAAGCTACAAAGTAATTTTAATTAGTGTTAATACAATTTCATTTAATTTAGAAATTATTTGATATGCCATAAAATTTTTAGTAAAATTAAAAAAAAAAAATACAAGGTGTTTTGTTTTGTATTATTGATTTATTTTTTCTTTTTAACAATTTAAAAAATATACCATTTTTGTCGGTAATATATTTTCGAAAATGATAATTTTAATTTAAAATTAACATTTTTTTTTTTTTTTTTTTTTTTTTGTAAAAAAAAAAAAGGCTATCACAATTTTGTTTTAATTTAAGAAGAGTCTTTAATTATTGTGATTACATTTTTCACGTTTCTTGGGTCATCAAAGTGATATTTTTTATGCATGTAATTATATAATACAGCAAAAAAGTGGGTGGGGGAAATGAGTCCCTAATTATTTATACAATAATTCCTTTTATTAGCAATTCATTTTTTTTATCCTAATATTTTTGGGGGAGGGGGCGGTAGGGCTTCTTGAGACACAAAAACTAAAAAGAAAACATACATAATAAATTAGCAATTAATTAAAACTTTATTTTATCAAAAGCTCTGACTACATCAATATTTTGTTAAATATTGTAATTATAATAATAATTGCAGCACATTTGCTGATGTGAAATCAAAAAAGGCGAAGGGTCCTCCAACCCCGGAAATAAAATAGTTCCGCCCTGCCCAAAATGTCAACAATGTCAACAAAGAGAAAACTTGTACTTGTCCAATTTAAACTTTTAAATCCATACACTTAAATTTAAGTTAATTAAAAAAAAAAAGTACTAAACTTTTACTTACCTGTACCAATTCGTTGATAGTAACAGGCGACCTTCTGTTGTTCTCTGCCATGATATAATGATAATAACAAACCCTCGTTCGTCATGTATTTATTTTGTCTTATTTTGTTGTAGGCGATAAAGTATCAGCCGTCCATTACTTATAAATGAATCTCGGATTCATTTTTATATCAGTATTTATTTGGAGGTTTTCTCGCACCATAGTATTTTGGAACTTAACCCATCTCGAGAGAAAAAGCACCGGTCTCTTGTAATGTCTGTAAAATCATCCAAATTAGATTTTAAAATAGATAGAACGAGAGTAGCAAACACAAGGAGAACCTTTTGATTTGTTTGTGATGTCTTCCTTTTTTAATACACAATCTACAAGCTGATGAAAACTCTTTAAAACTACAAGATTGGTTACTATGTCGACACCCAAATCTCAATAAATGATTATTTCATTCACATAATTATTTCCGCAACACATGCTGGCAAGACATCCACGTAAACAATGAAGCAAACTGGAGAAAGCACTGACACTAACTGGCAAGTGTTTCTTTTGGTGATTGTGCAGCAGACAACTTTATCTACGGAAGTACCGAAGTGACAAAAAAAAATCGGAATTACTGTTTCTCTTCAAATCGATTTACTTTTTTTTTTTTCTCAGTCTACAAACGATGATCATATATTTATTTTATGGATGTCCAATGAGATAAAAAAAAATATATGTAGTTTTTATTTTATTTTAATTTCACAGAAATTCAAATTTCAAAGTTATTTGAAAGACGTTATTTTTGTAGTGTTTTTAAAATTGTTAAAAAATAAATGCAAAACTATATCGACAAGCTACTTACTTTAAATTTTGTGTATTTAATAATGTAATTTACTTACACGATGAACGTACTGTTTTTTTTTTTTTGTTGTTTTTTTTTTTTACTTTTTTTTGTGATTTTAAAAAAAACTCTTTTTTAATGCCTTTTTTTTTTAGTTTTTAAATTCATTGTCAACTGAACAGTGAAAGTCTTGTCAAAATTTTAAAATAAAGCCAATAATTTGCTAAAATCCATTGGGATGTTGAGTTTTTTACTCAACAGTAAATTATTTACAGGAAGAGTTTTTTTTGGGTTTCGTTTTTAATGAGAACGTTGGTATGTCCATTTAAGGAATGCACAAAAACCAAAAACCTCAAAGTAGTGGGTGGGGTGCTCGGCTTCAGTGATAAAACTAAAAACGTTTTTTATATATATTTTAACAGACTCCTTGAAAACAAAAAAAAACCTACTCAAATGTCTGTAAAATGTAGAAAAATTTAAAAGAATCTTCTAAAATATAGAAAATACTTAATTTTGCATGGCAGTATTATTTTAGGTAGAAAATAAACATTTTTGTGGGGAAACCTTTCTTTTTTTTTTTTTTTTTTTTTTAATTCACATTGGTCAACCAACGAACTAAGATTAAAAATGAAGAAAAATCGACTGTGTTTTTATGATCTATTAAAATAAAAAAAAAAAACAAACAAAAAAACTCTCCCATAAAGAGTGGTTTCTCATTCTGCCGTTCACCATGGAGAAGGTGAAAACGTCATTGGCATCCAATGGAAATGGTCCGTGACAAAGATTCTGAAATAAGACTTTCAGAAAAAATAAAAATACATTTAAAACCGGAATACGTCAGAATATCATTTATTTATACATCTTTCTTTTCTTCATTTTTATGAAAAAATACACAAGCTGTTTCTTTTCTTAGTAGAATTTTAATTTGTTACATAATCAATTTTCTTTCAAATCTCTAAAAAAAAAAATCATTAACCAGTAACCACACATACAGAAGTCAAGAAATGGGTTAGAGAATAAAAAATAAAATCATTTCGAAAATTAATGTAAAAAAAGAGTCTTTGATAAATCATTGATTAATTTATTAATTACCACATACAGGGCATTTTGGTTGTGCTTTGTTGTGTGCGTGTCTGTACGCGTGCCACTTTAGTTTAAAGGCTAATAAAAGCAAGAAACTTAGAAAGCAAGTCTGAGGTAAACAAAGAAGAAAGCAAATCAAACTTTAAAATTTCAGACTTTTTTTAAATTTTTTTTTTATGTCAAGTAAAAACTGAACAAAAAGTGGTCATGTGTTATGAAAGTGTCTAAAAAATAAAAATTATCTCGTATAAAAATAAAATAAAATTTAGCTTTTTTTCTATTTTTATTTATTTTTTATGGATTAATTTTGTGAAGAGTTGCGTTGAAATGCACACGGCTTATAAAAATAAGTTTTCCGTTGGTATTGTCATTCAGCATTTATAGTGGAAATAAAATTTAAGGTTGTGTATAAAGGTGACTTTCACACATGAAGCTAGGAACATCCATGCCGCTAGGGAGTGGGGCTTATTCAGCCCCCTCACTTTTTGCTGGAACTTGAAACTAAAAAATGTTTAAATTTGTCATCTTGATCTCAATCTGTGACAATAAACTTAGCTGTATAATTTGTCTACTCTAAACATGCAATTAATTTTCAAAATAAATAAGAAAACTTCATCTTATCTTTTAAGTTTTATTTTTAAAAATATCCAGAAAATAAGTACAAACGAACAACAAAAGAATGTGAATTTAAGCAAAATGTTTGCACTGTTGGATAATAAATCTGAAATATTTATTTTATGAGGAGGGCCAACGAAAACGTAGAATTAACGTATCACTTTGTATGTGACTTTATTTGCTGTGCAAAAGTTTATCCTGCCACTGAACAATAGTGTGTTTGAATTTCATATGTGTGTTGTCATATCCTGCTATGGCAACAGAAAACAACTATCAATAAGGATACTGAAATTGAGGAGCCTTGAAAAAGAATACAGTAGAAAGGGAAGTAATATTAATAATGCAAGGTGCTACATGTTAAATAAAAGTTAACATCTGACTTAACACCCACATGCACAAACATTTAACTCTTGATTTAGCCCCCACCCCGCCACTATTATTTCGTGGCGCAGGTCCTAACATGGTTGGTGATCCTATGACTGGTATTTAAAAAAAAAATTAAAACAATCTTTTGACAGGATATAAACTGATTTGTCAAAAAAAAATTTAAAAAATACATTTTAAAGTTAAACCGCATTAATGTGCGTTTCTGTTTAAAATGCATGGGGTTAAGCGTTAAGGTATACGTTTTTATGAGATTCAATACATACACATACAAGGTCAAAAATTGTCCAATCTCCAAGACCAGTTTCCTTTCTTTATGCAAAAAACTACCAATTTTGTGCAGTGGGTCCGGTAAATGATTCCTCGAGGATCGGAATTCCTAAAAACAGGCTCACCTCGATTTTTATCGAGTCCTACATTACAAGAGAGCATGACTGAGAAGAAACGGGTATTTTTCAGTGCACCCACATCGCAACCGAATGTGACACAAGGTCAGTTTAAAAAGGTTTTTAACAGCAATACTGTGTAAAAAATTCTCAAGTTCCCCTTTTAGAGAAAGGTACTGGAGCTTGAGCTTCTGCGTAACATTTTGAAACTTCCCCTACAAAAGCGAACTTCTACAGATACTACGCTGCATTGCTATCATCGTGTGTGGACTTTTTACACAGTTTTTACAAGGTTCTCGGTAAGTATGCTAAAGACATCGCAACAATCAGCTTACAATACAACAGCCATATCAAAATTATTAAATAAAAAAATTAAGAACTCTACGAGAAATAGCTGCTGGTAAATTTTACAAGAGGTGTCTAGCTAGCTAGATTGATTCAGGTTGGTATTAGGTTGGTGCAAAAATAATGACGTAATAATGTCGTTTTTTGACGTATTTTTTAACGTCAAAAAACGACATTCTTACGTCATTATTTTTGCACCAACCTAATACTTTAAATGACAATATTGATTATCTAGGATCCTAGAATTTAAGATAATGCACACGTTATATAAACCAATAACTTTTTTTTTCGTTTTTCATTTCACCCGAAGCAAGGTGATAATGTCACTAAGACACAGGTGGTTACCGAGAGTCAAAGAAAATGAGAAGACTTTAGTGAGGAGAAAGGACAATAAAGAACAAGATTCAGAAAGATAGAAGGGTATTTTTCAGTGTTCCCATTTCGCTACTGAATGTGACAGGGTTGAGGTTTAAAGTGAGTTTAACGGCAATACTGTGGGAAAATTGTCCAAGCTCCCTCGGCACTTCCTCTTTTGGAGATGCCTCAGGGGCCGGGCAATAAACCCAGCCCCATTCCCGAGGGAAAAGTACTACAACATGGAGGGAAAGCCTCCTGTGGATTGGGCTTATTATTTTCTTTAAAACTCCCCCACATAGGCATTCGCTTATACAAGGGAAGTATAGAAGATAGCGATTGATGTTGCATTTTTCTAAATTTTTGAAGACCGTAAGTGGCAGAGAAGCAAGTAAACGGAAGAGTGTTCCACATGTGAGAAGTATGAGAAAATAAATTATTAGAATAATAAAATTTAACTATATCTCTAGTTGTTTCAACAGCCTTCTTGTATTTGATTTGTGTGTGTTCTGGAGGGACATTAAGCTAAACGAGATGAAAAGTAAATCTGATAAAAAGCAGTCGCTTTTTAACCAGGAGTGGTGCAAGGGTCTCGTGTCCCCAATCTATGATACGCCCCCACCACCACCACTCTACTACATCTCAATTTTCATAAAGTAGTATTCATATAAATACAAATTTTATATTTTAACCTAATTATGTACAATAATTGATCATATGCAATAGAGTGGGAATTCAACTATAAAAATTGAAAATAAACATTGTTCCTAAATACAAAGAAAGATCATTCCATCTTAAATCTACAATGTTTTGTGGCAATTTTTTTTAATATCAACTTGAGATTTGTCTTGTTAAAAAGTTGAATAATTTTAAAACATTCAATATGGATAAGCAATAGGGAATTTTATTAGATAGTGTTCTTTTTTAGACTTAGCCTGAACAAAACAAATTCACAGATTTAGACAAAAAAAAGAACCCAAAATTATGTCAAAATCCGAGAAAATGTTTTATTCTTTAATTTGTGCTTAGTTTAATTTGTATTATATATAAATGTAGGTAGAATAAAGTAAATGTTTGTAAATTGTCTACAAAGCACTGTCTGGGGCCCCCAATCAAGCTTGCCCCCCTCCCGGTCAGAGATTTCGGAGGTAGAAAGCACCGGCCCTGGCTTTCTTTAACCTAAATGAAAAAGTCTCATATAATAAGCTGCTTCATCTTAATTAATTTACTAACAGTTTTACACTATTTATATACTTTGTAATTAATTTATATCTGTTTCATTTGCTATGATCTTTGTTCATGGTAATGATGAAATTAACTGTTTCCTTATAAGGAAACATTCGACATCCATTGACCAAAGAAGAAGAGTTTGTGTTACTGTCGGTGGAAATTTATAAAATCTTTTTCTTAAAGCAGCTTTTTTAGGAAATTAGACTGCTCATGCTCACTTGAGTAAAGAGCGCGTCGGCGCTTGAGGAGAGAGAGGATCACTCCTAGCGTCTATGGGAGTTTCCTTCTAAGACTTTTGGTTTTGGTATTATGAAAAGAAAAGTTATTGATTTATACCATTATTCTACGTTATGTGTGAGTGTGCGTGATGTGTGGATGGGGTAATGGATAGTGGTTCTGAACGATAAACTGGTAAATGCCCTTGGCAAGGTATGAATCCATACCTTCTCTCATCTATGGATTAAATAGCAGGATAGACTGAACTCTCTAGCTGTGGTAGGCAACAAGTCTAGGAGGATAGTTCTGAATTCAAAAACGGTAGAGATACCTTTAGTTAAGCCGAGTGTAATCTCTATTATTAAGTTTCGACTAAAGTTCTTCTTAATCGAAAAAATAACCCATTGAATAATAAGAGATGTGCAAGAATTATGTAAATGGATTATGCAACAATTGCTTATTACATGTACCGCCCATTTTTGTTGTTACTGCTGTGGTTTTTATCATTTGATAAAGCTTTTCGCTTATGATTTTGTCGTGCAAGTATATATAGGCCGTGTTGAAGGATCCCAAGTGAGTGAGAATTACTTTCATTCATAATGTTCTGAAAATTATCGAAAAAATAAGCCTAATCCACAACTATTGTTATTCAATCAGCGGTTGAATTAATTTCAACTCGTTCTATAATATAATAATTTTATTCTTCTGCAGTAAATAAATCCTAAAAATGAAATTTAATTTATTCTATATTTAAATATCATTAGACTTTGGTTACCCTGTAGTTTAAAAAAATATCTAAAAGGTGAGAATGATAAATTGGTAAAGTAACGCTATAAATTCGTTAGTGTGTAATGATCATTTCGAATATTAAACAATTAGATTTCTAGCATACATATTCGTTTTTACTGGCCTGTGCTATTTTTTGTATTATTGTAATTGAATGAAAGATTGCCTGCTTCGATTAAATCAATACTGAACTGAGTAATTTTAAAATAATTGTTTCCTCCCCTTTTCTTTCTTTTCAATTTTAAGTTAGATTTTTAGCGTAAAATATAGAAATGCATTGCGTAACAGAAATCATTACACCATTGACGATCCATAGATAACAGCTGTGGACCGTCAGCGTTTCTTCTTGAGCAAGCAGGCGCTCTTGATAAGAGAAAAGAAGCAGAGAGCACTCTCAGCTTCTTTCTTTCTTTTTTTCTTTCTTTCTTCATCCTTGTTTTGCTCTTTTTTCATCTCTAGCGTTCTCATCCGCTGCGTTTTTTTTTCACTTGTTCTTTTTTTAATTTGTTGGCGCCTGCGTTCGCTTGATTTTCTTCTCATCTTTCATCTTTCTTGCTTGAAGACTAAAAAGAAAAGAGTCTTCTCAAAGATGCAGTAAAAAAAGTGTTTATGAAGGGATATTGTGAGATGTAAACTAAATAAGTAAATAAATACACGCCTCTTTTTTTTTTAAAGAACAAAGCTAAGAAAAGGCTAAGGGAGATGAAAGATGTGCAGGTTTTCGCTACACTACAGCTACAGTAACCGGCCTTAGTCTTCCATACATTAGCTATTGCTGTCCATTTCCTGAAACGCACGCACCTACACACTCGCAATGAGAAAACTAAAGAACTCTTGACCTTAATAGAAGTGTTTCCACAGCTGCGGTTTGAAGTGATTGTGGTTAATTTGATCATCTTATAAAGGGTCGACTCAGTGACTGTGTCTACTTAACCTATCCAATTGTTAACCAGTGGATCAAGCAAAAAAGTGATCGTTAGAGTAATGGTCATGTATGAGGACGCATATCATGAAGAGATGTTTAGCGATCAAGTCTTTAATAGACTGTTGTTGTAATGAAATTGATTCTTACTGGGAGCCTCTTCACTGTAGCATTGTACCAAACAGACTTAAAGCGTACTAGCTCACATAATCATCATCATTACCAGCACCACTACCACCACCATACTTAAACAGTAAACTAAAATAACAATGTTATTTCAAACTTTATCACAGAAATTCTGTAACCAAGGACATCTTTTCAAAACTTTGCCAATTTCAATTAAAGAAGACAATCCAAAATTTTGAAAATGTAGGTGGCTAATTTTATAATTAAGTGAACCATTTAGTATTTTCAATACACATAGAAAAAACAATCCTTCTTCTTTGTACTTCTACATGCCGTGCCCCTTCAAAACGTGGGTGATCATAGCCCTCCACAATTTCCTGTCCTTTGTAGCCCTTAGTAAAGTCTGTCTTTTTGCTATCTCTCCTAATCTCTGTTCTTCCAACCATTTTTACACAAAATTCATTATGTAGGTTATTTATTACTTTCCTCTGTTCTTGTTTCCTTTAGTATGCAGTGTGAGAGTCAAATTTTCTAAGCCCTCCTTCCTCATGTGCCCAAGAAATTTCAATTATCGCTTTTTGATGCTAAGTATAAGTGTCCTTTTTATTTTCATTTTCATTAGAACTTCATTGCTCACATGTTCAGTCCATGTATCCTCATCATCTTTCTGTAGAACCACATTGCTGTCGCTTCAAGTCTCTTCTTCATCTGTAAAGAGATTCACCAGCATTTTCTTTTTAATCATTTCAACCCAAGCAAAGCAATAATGCCACTAAAATGCAAGGGGTTACTGGGAGTGAAAGAGAATGAGAAAACTTTAGGAGAAGAAACTAGAAATACAATCCTAAACTGGAAACAAGGAATAAACCTCTACTCCTATATAAAAGACAAGAAAGGTGTGTGAGCCACACTGCTATATAGGAGGAATGATATTACATAACAATTCAGTACTCTTTTCTTTGTTTCTAATTAAATTTTCCTGTTTCTTAATACTTTACTTAACTTTTGGAAAGCATCTTTCATTATTCTAATGTGCCTTCAGATTTCAGTATCATATATTCCATATTTTGTTGAAAACACTTCCTAGATATTTAAATTTTTTTACTTGCTTTCTTTTGGTATCTCTAATTTGTAAATTCACATATTGGGCTGTACTTTTTGTTGACAACCATACATTCTGTTGTCACTTGCTTTTCTTTAATACCTCTGTACAGTTCCTATAATTTTTTTCTGTGTCTACTATCAACACTGTGTCATCTGCATATCAAATGTTGTTAAGACTGTGGCCACCAATAATGAATCCTGGTAGAACTTTTATTTATCTCAGGATGGCTACACTGTACAGGTTAAATAAGTTTGATGAGAAGACTAGGGCTGTGAAGTTGGAGTTAGAATCAGAAGCAATGAAGGGGTTACTGGAGTTGGTAAAACTATACCAACTTCGACTCCAGTTGAATTTACACTTTACGTAAAAAGTCTTACATTATAGAATTTTTATTTTTATTGTTATCTCTTCCACTGTATATTTACTATTTCCTCTAAAGAAATTCTTCTCAACTTCTTTTTTAAAGTCATTTTATTTTTTGTAGTTATTTTGTATTTGCAAAACTATATATGTAAAAAAAATCTTACATTATAGAATTTTTATTTTTATTTTGTCTTTTATATACTGTAAAAGATCATATTTCAACTTCTGTTATAAAGTAGTTTTATTTTTGTTCTGTACTTATTTCTTATTTACAAAGATATATATATATATTTATTTTATATTTTCTATATCCTTTCAAAGATTTTGTCTCTAATTATGTTAGAAAATATTGAAGAATGAATAGGTATGATATAAAAGCCACATTATTTTTATTCCTTGATATAAACCAGTTATAATGATATAACTCAAGTTAGAAGCACATGCATAGGCTTTGAGATTTGTAGGCTATAATCACTTAATTACATAAAGAGGAGTTGGAGCCAGAGGTTCCAAAAATAGAGGAGTCAAATGTCAAATAGGGTTAAATGTTTTGTGTTCCAACTCTACAGCCCTGGAGAAGAGGCATCCTTGTCTTATGCCCTTTTATCTGGCTCTTCTGAAAGCTCTCCAGCACTGGTAATCTGGCTCTTATCTAACTTGTATTTTAGAATATCACATATATTGTTTTTGTTTGAAAAGTGTTTTCCTTCTTTGTGTATTTCCTAAATAAAAGGATAACATCAGTATGAAATGTGAACCATTTTCATTGAGACTAGCAATCAGTTACATGATATCCTCATATGCAACCTTTGCTTCCTCCCTATATGCTCTTACAGCCCCACCAACAATCAATAACTCTCTGCCTTGAGTGACACTTGGGCCTTGTATTGGGTAAGCAATAGCAAAAAAACATCATGATTACCTACATACTGAATGGACATAACATTTAAAGAAAAAAATGTCTTGTATGCATCAGCCCTATTTTTATATTAATGATTTTAATGAAATCTTCAATAAACATTACTTTAGATTCAACCTTTTTTTTTTAATTGGTATCACCCGGTGCAAGGCAGTCTAGCCACACACAAGTAGTTACAGGATGTGGAAGAATTAGGAATAGAAACATTAATAATGAGTGGGAAGAGAAAGGAGTAATCAGGAGGACAGTAGAAAGAGATTGACATTGCATTTAAATTTTTGCAGATTAAAGTTGGCTGGAAAGTATGGAGCCGGAAGGGAGTTCCACAAGCAAGAAGTGTGAGAAAAGAAACTGTTAACATAGAATCTAGCCAGCTCAATTGTAAATCAATGAGATCTCTACCCCAGTCTTGTGCTGTGCTTAAATTAAAAAAGTTTAGGTAATATAACAAAGAGCTCATCTGAACAATTACCATGAAAGTATTTATAGAAAAGACACAGAGGCAACCTTATGGCAGTGGGAAAGTGACTGAAGCCTAGCTGCCAGGTCAGGATCAATAACATTGCTGATTCTTCTTTGGATTTTAGGAGCTTAAGGTAAATAGCAGGGGCACTGGACCATATGTGGCAGAAATATTCTAAGCATGGATGAATGGTTGAGAGATCAGGGCAATAAATAACATATCAAACCTGTGTATGTGAAATGGTAAACAAAAACATCATTATTATTATTATTATTATTATTATCGTTATAATAGCAACACCAAGTTGAAGCTTATGAAGCTTTGTTAGACTAAATCAGTTTTAGCGCTGGAAATTCTTGTATTTGTTGTAATGGATAGTAACAAACTATAGGGGAGATGGGGGGGTGCTTCTTTTATTACCACAATTATTATTATTATTTATTTTCTTCTTTTTCGTCTTCTGTTATAGACCATACCCAGATTTATGGGTAGGAACGAGTCATTACCCGACCGTGCTGGCTGAATGCATGTTGGTAGAGCCATCTGTGACATACTTGAGCAATCATGTATCTTTTTGATTCATAATCACCAAAAGATATTTGCATAAGTGTATGTAACAAACTTAACTGGAATTCAAACTCAGTTCTCCGATTTCTTACCTGAAGTTGTTATCCATTACACCACCCATACATCCAAGATTACAGCAGTTACCCATCTAGATACTGACTAGTCTCAACATTACTTAACTTTGGTGATCGAAGAACCAGTGTTTCAACATGATATGGCTATAAGCAAACAACAATTATTTGTCAATAAATAATTGAGATTCACAATTCATAAGATTTGAGCATTTCTTGAATGACTTTTTCCTTTTCCTTTGTTGTTGTTATTGCTGTGCTGCTTTATTTTTTCTTCTTATATTTGATTTAAAGAGGCAACCAAGTCAAGGGAGGTAATCAATAATAGACAACACAAAATAGACCAAATGCAAAGCAAATCTATTTACTTTTCTACCATTAATGGATTAGTTATTACTCTAATGGAACTGAACAAGTAGTATTGATCTTTTCACTTACCTGAATCTTGCATTTGTTATCTTAAAAGTTTACATATCAGAATAAAGACAAAAATATCTCAAGTAACTTGCATTCTATATTGCAAAAGAAGAGCTGATTATCTCTCTGCCATACACTGTCTACATATGTAATGTATACATGTATGCATGTGACATGCATGAGTGACTTATATGCAGGGACAAATTATCCTTTGGGCTAGTATATGTTGCAGCCTAGATCCCTTCAAGTTTGGTTATAATGCTGGTTATAAAAAATCTGTTTTTTTACTATGGTTGTGTTGAAATGTGTATTACAGTAGAACTCACGAAATCTGAACAAAACATAATCTAGACTTCCTTGAATTAGACTTCCTTGGAGTTGGACTCATCTTCAAATATGAACTTTTATATTGACGCCTTTTATTCCTCAAATCAGAACAGTACCCTTGGCTGTTCGGTTTGGAGGAGTTATATCATTATTTTTGATTCCCTTTACAAATTGTAATTGTTTTTGAATAAGATAATATCCAGACACACACATTACAAAATGAAATTATCAAAAAGAACCTGCACAATCATAAAGTTAAAGAATGTTGTACTTGTGTCAAAAGTGCCATAGAAACAACTGTCATGAATGCAAATGAAGAACGTATTGAAATTCAGGAAGCTCTGACAATGGACAAATGATAAGTTTATAACTTTCATAAACTTTTAAACATTTCATAAAGTATCTGTCTATATTTCTGAGATGAGGTATTTCATAAAGTGTCTTAGTTTTTCACAAATTACAATATTTGTTTAGCTCAATTTTTTTCATTACTATTGGTTGTCAATTATTTTTTGTACATTTATGTATTCAATCTACAATTTAAATAAAAAACAAATCAATATTACAAACTACCTTTTGTATTCTAAACTCTAAAACCTAATAAAAATTTTAAGCTTGCCACAAACAATATCCTCAATAACAAACATATCGGATATTTGGTTTAGAGCAATTGTATTGTATTTGATTTGTAATAAATGGTAAAATATGGTATTTCTTAAAGAATATTTTTAATTCACAATTAAAAGATAACTATTCTACCATATATACTCTAGTATAGTGTAAGTTTTTATGATCAGTTATTTATGCAAAAATAGTGGGGGGTTCACACTATACACTGGTAATTTTTTGAAGAGGTTAAAAATCATGCATTTTCAGTACACTATATACAGGTAAAATTTTTCTGGAGGGTTTAAAATTTATGACAATTCAGGGGTTACATGAAGTTGTTTTATACCCAAGTATATATGGTAGTTTATTTAAAGAATTTGTAATAAGTTTACTTCAAGCTATGTAAATTTCACTAAAACATATCATGAGTAAAAAATATTCAAGAAGGGTGCAGGTGAGTTAGAGGGTCGCTCTGTCTGAGAGGCCCCTGTAATTTCAATAGTCATAATCCAGCCCTGCTTACACGTGCTTGTACTTAATGTATGTACTAGCACATGTACACACATAATTTAAGTAATTTTGAAATAAAGCATAAGAATAATACATTCCCTTTCCACTCAGTCTGGACAACCTTAACCCTAAGCTGAGCAATAAAATCATAAAGTTGGAAACAGGAAAAATCTCATTTTGTAAGCTCTAAAAGAATCAGATAATTATAAAATTTTATTGAATTTTAAAAAAATTATTTGGTAATAAATAGAATTACTTATTAAGGTTTTTTTTTTAATTTTGTAAAAATAATTTTAGGTCTGTCATTGATTTGAAATATACAAGTTCACCAACAAATGTACATACATACAATTTGAATTTGAATGAAATTGAAATGAACATCTATATCATTAGGGCTACTTTCACTTTCTGTACCACTGGGTAACAAGAAAAAGTATAAACCAAAATGCATGTCCATTCAAGTCATTTTTATGATTCCTTTTGTATTCAAACTGCAATGGTGGACTTGTCTAAAAATATTGGTTGCTAAGAGACAAAGGGGGATCACCCACAACTACAATGCTATCATTTAATTTTCATAATGAATAAATAAAATTTTCTAAAAATACATATGGAAAAAAAAGGGTAAAATAAAAATTTAATGAAAAAAATGTGTATTTCTTAGTTATTACAGTGTACATGCACTGCACATGTTACTGGAAGTAGATACCAAATGTAAATACAGAAATTGAATTTTTTTACTTTTTTAAATTTTAAGTAGGTGGTTGATATTTTTCAATAATTTACTGCACAATTTACACATTAACAAATTGTTCAAAAGCACCATAAAGTATTGTATGCAGTCCACTATATTAAGAGTAATTGTTTGTGTTCACTAAATGATTGTGCCAATCTGACAATAATTGTTTCTGCATCCAATTTATCTAACATTGCCTTTCAGTCAATAGCAACATGTGTGATTCCAAATTCTCCTCAGATAGCAAATTTCTTAACTATATGGTTGTACTGTGTTGTTCTACAACATGTGATCAATAGTCAACTTCCTGCTTGTCTCTTAGTTTACTACAGATTTTATATCTCTTCTACTTAACATATACAAATAGTTACAATCCTATTTACTAATCCACTACACCTCCCTTAAATAGGTTTAATAACTTTGGTTTTTCTTAAACATCTACACGTATCTTTATGATCTTTATTTTTGAAAATGTCCTCCCACATTGGACTTAAGTAACTGACAGTGCACAAATGACTTCATAAAGTTCTTATTCCTTTTTATTAACAATACAGTTGTCTGTGTTGGTTTCTTTATTGCTTTTTTATTTGATATAGTGGGCTCATTCCATCAGGGGTTCACTTGCCACTTGGCAAGCTGACACTGGCCATTCTGGCACTGTCAAACAGAATATATTTTCTAATAAATGTAGTATTTTAAATGGACAATTTAGATTTGAAATTGGATTGTTTTGCCATCAGTAAAGCACAGGTACCAAACTTGTATCTATAAATTATGGTGAAACTAGTTAATGGCATTTCCTGTTTAGATAGAAAATTAAACATTACTAATGTTATTATAAAAAAATATACAAGCAAACTAATTATATATATATAAATGGGGTATTTTTTTTACATTCGGAGAAAAAAAAATTAACCTATTAATTAGTGCTTAACTTTTACATTGCAAAAACAAAGGGTTTTTATATATAGTATTATAAAAACAGGTGTGAGGTAGATGAATTCTTTTATATAGTATACAGTACAGTGTAACCCGGATATAAGAGAGATTTTCTCTGGTCCCAAATTAGAGCCTGTGTTAATATATATAAAATAGACCAAACCCGGATATAAGAGACTTCTTCTCCGGTCCCAACAACTGTCTTATATCCGGGTTTCTCTTATATCCGGGTTACACTGTATATTCAATTTTTACCCAACAGGAAAGTCCTCCTGTTAAGGTTGAAAATAGTTGTAACAACTTTTATTGTTTTTACAGGAGGATCTGCAGGTGACATAATGTTTATCAGCAAAGAAAATGGAACCAATAATTTAAAACAGAAAAGACATGAATCTATCTTTTCTTCCCCCAGCTATGGGTAAAATAATAAAACAGACTAGGCTCTCTAACTTTGGTTGGCAACCAATCTATGAGAAGGACAATTCTGAATTCAAAATCATAGAGAAGGCAACAGAAAACTACTCCAGTATTTTTTTCTAAGAACAGCTACAACAAATCCCATGTTCCTGGCTCTCCACAGATTCCTATTTCTTATTTGTGACTTGCCATGGCTTCTTGGGAAATATAGTTGAGTGTTTTTACAATCCCTTCTCCACAGGTTTGAATTCAGAGATTTTCTTTCTCTTAGACTAGTTGCCACCCAAGACTGAAGAGCCAAGTCTTCCTTGCAATTTAGCAGAAAGCTGGGGGAGAGAGGAAACACATTTATGCTTTTCCAGAGGTATTTGTGTGAAAGTGAATACAGCAAGCAAGACTGGAATTTGAACTTGTGTCACTGATCTCACTTTCTTTACCAATAAGTGTTACACTACCTACACATCATGACACAATTTGCAGATATTAAAAAAAAAAATACAAGTCAAGTTTTGCAGAACTGATATCAGGAAGTTAGATAGTGAACTGGATTTATTTAATATTTAATATCTATCTGCCTGGTGCCTCATGGCACATAAGGCCTCCTCAGAATATCTTTACTCTGCACTGTTTGTAGCTGCTGTTCACGCCTCACCCCAGCCTTTTGCTTCCATTTCCTTCTCTACAGTCTTTCACCATGTTGTTCTTCATCTTCCCTTTCTCCTTTTTCTTTCAGGGGTCTAGGTCAATGCTACATTGTAGTTGTTGTTTGGGTTTTATGTAGAGATGTTCATGAATTTGCTGAAAAAACGGCATACTATGATGAAAAAAATGCCCCAAACTTGATAAAAACTAAGTTTTATCATCAAAATCTTTACATTATTATTAAGAGAAAAGACCAGACATTTTTTGATTGTTTTTGTAAATTTTTTAATCCTTTTTAGAATATTTGAAATTTTGATTAAAAATCTTGTTTTTCTTGTGTTGGCGGATTGACTATAAAATAGAAAATTTTCACATCTTTTTTTGCAGTGAAAGATACATTGATTTGGAAATTCTTGCAAGCTTTAAAACTTTTACAATAAAATGTGGCTAAAGAACCTATATCTTCTCCCTATATCTTGGCACAGGGGTTCTATGGAGGCACACTGGAACAGTTCCCCCATTTTCACATGGTCTTGTCATCTAATCTTGAGGAGCCTTCTTAAGATATTGCTATGAAATAGGTCAATAAGCTTGTCATCTACCTGATTCATTTTCTAAGTCTTGCATATAAGAGGATGGTAATAGCTAAGGTCTTATAAATCATGATCTTAGTGTTTCTGCTTATATTAGTCACATTCCACACCTGCTTCAACTGATGAAAAGCTATCCTGTCCTTTGCTACTATAGCTTTGATATATTTATGTCACCACATTGTTTTGAAACTGTCGCACCCAGATAGACAAGATTCTTGGCATCATCCAATTCTTCTCAGTAGTGGGATTTTGTTGGGTAGGCATTTATTAGCACAATGTTGCTTTTGTAACTGACCAAGCTTCATATTGAACTTATCCTTTTAGGAAATACACCAGAAGCAAATATATCTACAGTCAACAACAAAATTATTCATACACCAATCAATTTTGACTATTTTTATCCATTTCTCAGAATCCAATGCCCATATGATGCCAGTTTTTTATATGTTAATAAGCACAAAAAAGGAATATAAAACTCAAGTTTCAGAACAATAGATTAAATACAGCAAATCTGACAGGCAAATTATGCAAAACTGAAAAAGATAAAATTATTTGTATAGTATGAAAAATAGAAAAAATTGAACAATTTTCCCATTTTAATAGTTAATAACATGACCTCTCATCTTTATAACTTGCTGCAATTGTTTTCTAAAGATCTGGTGAGATTTGAACAAGTCTTTGCTGGAATTTTCTTCCATTCTTCAATGGTTACATGTCCTAATTCCTGAAGGTTTTTTGGTGACCAACAATTTATTTGAACTTTCAATTCTTGCCATAGATTTTCAACAGGATTCAAGTCAGGACTCATTGAAGGCCATGACATAACTGTAATCTTCTTCTGAAGCCACACAGTCACTGATTTAGATGTTTGTTTGGGATCATTATCTTGATGAAAAGTAAATCGCTGGCCTGGATAAAGATTTTGCACTGATAGTTGTAGATTTTCATCCAGTATTTTGATATAGTCTGCACATTTCATTATTCTTCTTATTGCAATTAATTGTCCAGTCTCCCTTGAACTAAAACAACTCCCAAACATCATTTAAGCTGCCTCCATGTTTTAATGCTACCAATGTGTTCTTTCTTGCGCCAAATCATCTGTACATCATTATGTCCAAAAAGCTCAATTTTATTTCATCACTCCATAGTACTTGTTCCTGAAAGCAATTTTCTTTATTCAAGAACATTTTGGCAAAATTAAACCAACCAACAATGTGACATGGTTTACAAAGAGGGGTTCATCATGGTTTGGTTTCCATACAACCCATTTCTATTTAAACAACGTTGTATTGTGCAAGTACTTACCCTGATACCCACCATATCCAAACTTTTGGTGATGTCTTTCAAAACAATTCTTGGGTTTATATTAACCTCGCAACACAGTTTTTTGTGCAGTTCTTGGTGGCAATTTGGGTTTTCTTCAATGCCAGACAAATTCTCTGTTGTGCCAAACTGTTTAAACTTCTTTATAACAGACTTTACTATAGATCTAGGGATAGCTAACCAGTTTGAAATAGTACTATAACTATTTCCTGACTTGTGGAAGTTAATAATTCTCTGTCTCAAGTCAGCGCTAAGCTCTTTTGTTTTCTCCATCATGTTGTTAATGTAAGAATAACAATGGTGACACTCTATGCACCACATGATGTTCTTTACTGGAATTATCACAAATATTCTACAGAATAAATAGTCTAGAATTCTTCACTGATAAAATAATTATGTAAATTACTTATAATTACATGAATCAATCAATTTAAAATGATATTTTTTACTGTACGAATAATTTTGTCTTTTCCTATTTTTGCATAATTCACCTGTCAAATTTATTGTATTTAACCTATTGTTTCGAAAATTGACTTTTATATTCCTTTTTTGTAGTTATTAACATATAGAAAACCTGGTATCATATGGTCATTAGATTCTGAGAAATGGATAAAAATATTCAAAATTGATTGTTGTATGGATAATTTCATCATTGTTTGTATATATCTATATATGAGCAAACAGAATACATTTCAAAGAAATACACAAACAAGGAAAACACTTTTCAAAAAGAAACAATAACTTTTTGAAACAAATTCAAAGAAAGAGACAAAGGTTGGCTTAGAGGAGAATTTCAGACTTTATAGGGAATACATCTTTACCATGTTGATCTTGTAGACCAGCAGTAGCTGAAAGAAACACATGTAGCTTCCTTAACCCTAAAGGTTCACATGGTAGCAGGCTCACAGAAATTACCACTAAACACATGTATGTATATATAAATTTTTATTTTTTTTTATGGAACATTAAAAATTATCCTGAAATTTTTATCACTATTACTGCCACTACCATATTACTACTGAATAGCAAGGTCTCTAAACCTGCTGAAGCTTATGCCAAGTCCTTCAGGGACCATTACAGCTTCTAACTGTATTCAGTTCAACTTGCTTAACTGATCCTTCTAATTAAGTTTTTGTCTGTATCTCTCCAGAATCTGTCTTACATATCTATGTCTACCATTCATCCATGCTTACAATATTGCTGCAACATATAGTCTGGTGTTCCTGTTATATATCTATTAATCCTTAATAAAATCAAAAGAAAAATCAGCAATATCATTGGTCCTGATCTGGCACTGCCATAAAATTGCTTCCCTGTGCCTTTTCCATAAATACTTTCATGGTAATTGTTTGGATGAGCTCTTTGTTATGGTATGAAGACTTCATGGATTTAAAAGTAGTACTAGATTAGTAACAAAGTCTCATCAATTTAGAATTGAGTTGGCTAAATGTAACTATAAATTCTATGCTAACAGTTTCTTTTCTTGCACTTCTTGCTTGTAGAACTCTTCCAGCTCTATGCTTTCCAATCAACTTTAATCTTCAAAAATTGATTTTGGTCCAAACACATCATACTGCCTGATCTCTTTGTGCTTCCATTGGTAGAATGAGGTTTCTGTAATTGAATTATTCTATGAGGTGGGGTAATTGTCCCTACACTCAACCTCTGTACTCTGAAGAAGGGTTGGTTTACTGTCATGGTTTTCCTTCTTTAGATGACCACATGTCCCCATGGTAACAATCTTCAGCTACCCAGGTTTGGAATCAGTTTTCCTTCTACTAGAGATTTTTATGGCTCCCCAGCATAACCAGTCCAGTCTGCAGTCACTCTTAAAGGGGAGACTGAGTGTTGGTGTTGCTATAGCATTGATCATTCAGTTCTGTGCCATGATCATCATAACTTTAGGGTTTGTGTCCATCCTGCCTCATGTACCTATAGGAACACCCATATTTGCGGGGTGGAGGTATAACTAAGGAATTCACTCTAACCCTAGAGATCCATTGCAGCAAATCTGGAAGCAAGATATCTCAATCAGGGAACAAATATAATTCTTAATTATTTACAGACATTTCCTAAAAGAGATTACTTAAATTTCTCTAAAAAGACATTAATTTTTGATACCAACTTATTTTAAATTTTTTCTTTCTTAAAGACATAATGTATTTGAATTTGAAATTATGCAGTTTTGTATATTCATTAATTTTTAATATAATCAAAGATTTTTTGTTATGGATAGTTATGTGTAAAAAACAGTTTAAGTAAATAAATTGTAAGTACATTATATATAGCTTATTAGTTATTAAATATAATTGCCCCCTTGAAACATTTAAAAGATTTTTATTATATTTATAGTAATATTTAACATTAGTTTGATGTAAGTACACCATCATCATTTATTCAGTTAGCACATTTTGTACCACTACCACTGTGGTCACCACTTTCTCTCCAGTTGTGGTTCATGGTGACATTCAAGGCAAAATAGTGCAATGGTTTGCCTGTTCCTTTTGCACTAGAGATGTTGAGGTTACCTTGTCTATCCTCTCAGAAATTCCTCCACTCACTGGTAAAACCATTGACCTTTAAGGTTCTTACACCCAGGCCGGTGACTGTTCGATGGGCACTTGACACAGGTTGGTTGGGAGATGCATTCCCTTTCACCGGTTGAGTTGGAAAATCCTTCCAACTACTCTCACACAGTGTAGCCAGCTGGTTCATGCTATTGATTAGGGTGTGGCCATTGCAGTGCATATGCGACTTCTTGGAGTCATGTGTGAGAGTTGGATATAGGCCATAGACCAGCACAGTTCCACATCCTAGTTCACCTGAGTAAAGCAGAGTTGACTGCTTCGGTACAAAGGTACTACCACTGATGATACACCTCATAAAAAAGTATAATTTGAGTTTATATTATTAACTAAAAATGTGGGTTTTTATAAGAAATTTTTCCAAAAAGTAAGCTTGAGAAAAATAGGATTTTAGTTGTCACTGATTGGTCAAATATTTCACATGGTGATGTTAATTTCTAACAAACAGACACGTTGATTTAAATGGTGTGTGCTGTATTGTGGAATATTTTTGGTATGTTTGTAATATTACCTGTTATTGAGTAGAAACTAAAGTTTGGGCATGTTTTAATATGGTATGTATGTGGGTATATAACTGTGTTGGAAATAGGGTTTATTTCCTATAAGACAAATTTTTTTAAGCAAACAGATTTCTTATACTATATCATAGAGATGTTCTTATTCGTCTTGAAATTTTCAGATTTAACTTAATTTTAATTTTGGAATTCCTAATTTTCAAAACCTATGAAGAGCCTCAAAGAATATTCATGGAAATTAATCAGACAAACCAGCAGAAAGATTCCTCCCAAATTTGTCATAATTGTTTAACGCTTATATTTAGCTGTAATGAACAAAGGTCAAATTTATTAAGTATGTGAACTTGACTTTGGATTCTTGGTGCCTGTTGTTTTAAAGATTAAACTAATAACTAAATCTGTCAATGAATTTGACCTGAAAACCAAGTGTTTTAATTTACATGAAAAGTTCTCTTTAATTTGATTTAAATCTTGAAAAATCTTTAGTAAAATCAGACATTGTTTCCATGTTGGAAATACAAGTTCTATCTGTTTTGAATAGCTCAAGAGCCAGTATTGCCTTGTTGTTCAATTATTATACAACAGGAAATTTCATATGTCATTTGAAAATAGATGTAACAATTTTTCACACTTTTTACTACCTGGGCAGTAATTACACAAGGATCTGCTGGTGGCATAACAGATATCAGCAAAAAAAAAAAAAAAAAAAAAAATCAAATCAGTTATTCAAAACAGAAAAGGCATGAATCCCTCTTTTCTTCCCTGAGATGTGTGTAAAATAGTAAGACAGACTAGGCTCTCTAGCTTCAGTTGTTAACCAATCTAGGAGAAAGATAATTCTGAATTTGAAATCATAGAGAAGGCAAAAGGAAACCATTCTTCAAAATTAATCATTAGGAACCTTACTGTATATGCATGAACAGACACTCTCCTATGGGGTTACTCAGTTGAAAGTGAGACCCTATTGAGTAAGCTTGGGTACTATGCAACTGTTACATTCACAAGCAGCAAATGGATTGACTAAACATCACATCATCCAGGTTTGTCAGCATCCCTGATTTTTGCTCTCTAAAAATTTTTCTAAAGCTACAGTCATTGCTGAAACACTATGGATACGATTAAGGGAAATATGAAATGACATCTGCTGGCTATCCTGAAAAAGCCTTAACATTATAAATTTTTGCTTTTTTTATTGGGAGAAGAAATTTTCAAAGATGAAGGATGCTAAATCTGCTAATATAATAGCTTACTGCTCATTTCCAAGTATGCTCGTCTGCTTGTGTGGCTAGCAGAGCCAACCTGTTGTGTATACTGCAACAATACCTCAGTTACAGTTTCTGGGAGATATGATCAATAGTTGAAAGGCCAATATGTTAATCTAATCAACTGTGAATTGGTTAAGCATCTCATCTTGAGGGTCTCCTTTCAGATAAGCAATATGACTTTCACTTCTCTGGGTCAACTGTTGATGTGTTAACAGTTATTGCTGAAAGAGGCTATTAAGATTTAGTTAAGAATGGTGAAGCTCGGGCTGTTGCTTTGGATATCTCAAATGCATATTGGTCTTGTTTACAAGTTGAAAGGTTATGGTAGTTCTGGAAAAAAATTTTGAACTGATTCAGTCTTTCTTGTCAAATTGTGAAATTAAAGTTGTCTTGAATGGCCACTCTTCTAGATATTTTTGCATTAATGCAGATGTTCCCCAGGGCTTTATTCTCAAACATATGTTTCTCTAATTTTCATTAATGATCTTCTTGATGGCATTAGCTCTCAACTTTTTATCTATGCTGATGATAAAAATCATTTATTCTTGTCTTAATAGTAAGTCTGATTGATTCAACAGGGTCAAAAAGCTGACATAAAAAATTATCTACATTCTATTGTTAACAGCGGTAAGGAATGGTTTGTTAATTTTAAAGCCTCCAAAATAAAAATGCTCTCTTTTAATTATCCAAGGGAACTCTTTTTACATTCCATCAGTATGGCTGATGCTAACCTCCAGGAGAATGACTCATTGGGCTTCCTCAAAGTAATGTTTTTCTGCTGATATAAAGTGGAACCATTCTATTGAATCAATTGCTAAGTATGCTGCTAGGAAAGTTAGTTTCCTGTGTCGTACTAAACAATTTTTCTTGCCAGAATCTATCTTATATTTTTATAAGTCTTCTATTGTTCTTACCTTGAATATTGCTGCCACATCTAGTCTGGTGCTCCTGCAATATATTTAGAGATTCTTGATAAAATCCAAAGAAAAATTTGCAATGTTATGGTCCTGATCTGACATCTTAGTTTCAGTTACTTTCCCACTACCATAAGGTAGCTTCTCTATGATTTTTCTATAGATACTTTTATGGTAATTGTTCTGATGAACGTTCTTCTATGGTACCTAGACTTAATGAATTTAAGTGCAGTACTAGATTGGCAGCAAGGTCTCATCATTTCACAATTGAAATGACTAAATGTAACCATAAGTTCTATGCTAACATTTTCTTCTATCACATCTCTCATTTGTGAAACTCACTTCTGGCTTCTTGTTTCTCAGTCAACTTTGATCTTCAAAATTGTAAATGCAATGTCAATTGTTATCTTCTGTTTTCTTAATTCTTGTTCTTTTATTGTTCTTGCTCATTAATAGTGTTTTTGTTATCTAACACTCAGTAGCCCCCTTGTGTCTTAGTGGCTTATTGCCTTGCTTGGGGTGAAATGATTAAAAAAATGCTCACACATTCAGTCACAATGACTTGTGACTTCATGCTAGCACAACTATCAATAGCTTCTGAACAGTTACATCTACCAATTTCACTCAAAAGGCATGAAACCGTAGTATGGTTTCCAGGTACTTCTCCAAAGATTGTCACCCCAGGCTGATATTATGAAGAAATCACCTCCTTGACAAATCAACCATGGTGGGATTTGAACCTGGATGACAGGTACAGAATACTAATATGCTAACCACTTGGTCATATCTGCATATCAGTGCATCTTTAACTGATCAAAATTTACAGTCAATTTTGATGCTATGAAGTACAAGTTTTGAACCACAGTTTAACTTCATTTCATATCAGAAAAAAGGATTTCATCATTCTCAATGGTACATTGGGATCTGTTTTGTTGCTATTTGAATGTCAGGATTCCAAACATTTAACAACAACATGTTTTTTAAATAAAACATAAAGAAGGAAAAGTAGAAGCAGAATGCCAGTTGAAATAACATTTATATATTCTTTTCAGAAATATACAATGACAATAAAATGTTCAATTTCCCTTGCAGTGAATTTGTTTTATAAAGTAATTGTTTGTAATGATGTGTGAACAGACTTACTTTATGATGGTCAGCCTAATATGTTTATGAGTTCATAGACAAAGGCTGTCATCTCTTTCATTGTCTACATGTGTGGGTATGCATATGTATATCAAACTGTGCTCTGAAATTGTTTTTGACCCCCGAGTAGGAGTATGCTTCTATTTTTATATCCATAAGGGAGATCCAAAATCTAATTTCAAATAGTGGTGTGAATCTTTTGAATACATGGTTTTCATTAGTTAGAAAATAATTCCACATTGGCTTGTGAAAATCATTTTCTCGAATTTGAAGGAGTGGTGAAAGGAGTTATTATTATTATTTTCTAAATGATCCAAAAATAACACATGGTAGGTCTACAACTACATCCATAAGTACTTTGGCAGTATTTACCCTAGTAAATATTGTCTATCCAACAAACCTTCTGATCGGATTTTATTGGTTGAAAAATATATATAGGATTTAATTCATCTTTAATATTAATGCTAAAAATATTATATCAGAGTTTATGTTTATTCAAAATGGGAAATATCTTTTAATATGATTTAACCATTTGCCTGTCCAGGGAATTTTCGTATGTACTATCCAAACATTCATGCTTATTTTCAGATTTATAACTATTGCAAGGCAGCACAGCTTATTTGTCAAATAGAATGTGCTGGTATATAGGGTTTCACATGATAAAAAAACCTACACATCACATGTAATGCACAGAATGTACAAATCATAAGTTATTTACACTACGTTTTTGTGATGCAAAGGTTATAATCATTTCAATAAAGTGGAAAAATAGATGTCTTTGATTTGAGACCTTAAATTATCAGTCAAGCATCTTGTGGTCATATATGATGCACAAAATATAAGATTAGGCCTTTCCTCATACGTCCTGCTCAATTATAGACTCTTTTGTTAAGTGTCCTTAGTTTTACCACTCTTTTAAAATCATGTGGAAATCACATATGATGTGCAGGACAGGCAAAGAGTTAAAATAAATGATTAAAAATGGTTGTCAACATGAGAAAATCATAAATTGGAAATGTCAAAATCAAACAAGCAGATTTAAATATCTAGGACGGGTGGAAAATATGCAACTGAAATCTAAAGGTATATTGGCATACCAAAAGATGTCTTCCAAAAACTAAACAATGTATGAAGAAGCATGAAAATTTCATTAAAAACAAAGAAAAGAGTGTTGAGATGATATGTAATACCATTCCTCCTGTATGATAGTTAATGCTGGAGAATTTCCTCACAGATAAAGAGGAAACTTGAAGCAACAGAAACAAATACAAGGCTGAGGAACTGTTATGTAATATCAATTTTCTTATATGGCAGAGAATGCTAGAGAATTCCTCAGAGATAAAGAGGAAACTTGGGGCAACAGAGATGTGTTTTTGCCAAGGAATGGTGAGAATATCATGGACAGTGCATGTAAACAACAAGGAAGTCTTAAGGAAAAATGGAAACAAAAAGGACAATTAGAATCAGAGACAGTTGAAATTTCTAAGACAACATTATGAGAAAAGAAGGTTTGGAAAATTTGAAACTCACATGATATATTGAAGGCAAGAAGGAAACAGTGATTAACCTACCTAACCAATTTGTGTAAATTTGGATAGCAGAACAAGGAATTGCTAAGAGCCAAAATGGATAAGAAGTTGTAAAAAGCCATGATCACCTATGGCAAGAAGGTTGATTGATTGGTTGGTTTGTTTGTTTTTTATGGATTATCAACCTTTTGCAGGTTATTTAAAACCAGAAAATATTTTTAGATTAATTAATTTCTTTAGATAATAATGATTTAGTGATACAAGTCTTCTTACTACTTAACATATAGCTGGGGAGAGAGGAGGTGGATTTATACCGTTCTCAAATGTATTTGCACATAAGTGAATATAACAAACCCAACTGGAATTAGAACTCGGCCTTCCAATTTCCAATTCCATGCCATTATCCATTACACCACTTGCACATCTAAGCTTACAGTACTTGGTATTCCCAAGAAATCACCTATCTAGGTATTGACTAAGCTTGATACTACTGGTGATTGTATGGGAACCAATGTTTTAACACTATATGGCCATAAACTCATCCTGAAGGGACAATGCACATAGAAGTTATTATACTTTTATATATAATTTTATTTTTAGTTTGTCTTGGCCTAAAAGTTCATAAACTGTCAAATACTGGCCAATTTTCAAAAGTATTTGCTGAGACCTGAAATAGCTTATTACTAAGTGTTCTAGAAAAGTAGCCTTGTGCCAAGCTTGGTCTAGTCTATCACATATATAAAAAGATATCAATCCAGTGGAATTGAAAGCAGAAGTTGTAAAAATATAATCATTCAAAAATATTTTAAGGAGATATGCATACATATACTTTTTCTTCTTTTATGTCTATGTCCCTTCAGGACGTTGGCGATCATGGCTCTCCACAATTTCCTTTTTGTCTTTTGTAGCTCTTAGTAAATTTTGTCTTTTTGCTCTCCTGTTCTGCCAACCATTTACATAAACTCATTAGGTACTGTTTTCCTCTGTCTCACTTGCCTTCAATATATCCTGTAAGTATCAAATTTTCTAAGCCCTCTTTCCTCATTATGTGCCCTAGAAATTTTAATTGCCTTTTTCTGATGTTAAGTATAGGTATCTTTTTTGTTTCCATTTTCTCTAAAACTTTGTCATTGCTCACATGTTCAGTCCATGGTATTCTCAGCACCCTTCTTAAGAATCACATTTCTGTCACTTCAAGTCTCTTCTTCATCTGTGAGGAGATTGTCCAGCATTCACTGCCATATAGGAGAACTGATATTACATAATAGTTCAGTACTCTTTTCTTTATTTTTAATTAAATTTTCCTGTTTCTTAATATTTGCTTAACTTTTGGAAATCATCTTTCTTTATCCCAATGCACCTTTGGATTTTAGCATTGCACATTCTGTCCTCTGTTAAAACACTTACCAGATACTTAAATTTTTGTACTTGCTTGATTTTGACATCTCAGATTTGTAATTTGCATGTTAGACTGTTCCTTTTGATGACAACTATATATTCTGTCTTCTTGCAATTGATATTTAACCATTTTTTCTTGCTTTCCTTCACTATCTTCTGTAGGAGTTCTTACAGTGTATTTTAATTAGAATATCAAATGAATGCCTTCTCTCAAATGAAAAATAAGCCAATGTACTCTGTGTCAAATAATTGTACTGCTGAATATAAACTGATCAATGCCAAATGACAATTCTTTGTTACACTTTTGTGAAGTTTGAAATAATTTTGGTTTAATTTCAGTGATTAAATTATTTATTTAGTTGTTTTGTCATTTCTTTTAATTTGACTTATTAACTTCCAAGTAGGAGTCATTTTTTAAAATTTTATTAAAAATAAGAAAAGCAAAATTTAACTTGTTTTACTTCTTCCTTCTTTATTTCATCTTTAATTTGAGATTTCTTCACTATTTTATTGATGGTTACATAACAGTATAATGAGTCAAGATAAAAATAATATATAAAAACAAAATATATAAACAAAAATAAAAAGAATTATAATTAAAATAAGGCATTTGCATTTTCCTTTAAAACCCTTATCCCTTTCTTTCTCTCTCTAAACTTCTCTTTCTATACTTTCAACTAACAAGAAGGGAACCCTTAAATAAAAAGAGGAAGAAGAAAAGACTGAACCTGGCCAAAAAAAGCCAGAAGTTTGCAAGAGCAGAACCTATTTATTTGTGACTGAAAATACCAAAAATCAATTAGACTCCACACAACTTCCGTTATAAAAAAAATGTAAAAGAAAGGAACACTAAAAAAAATAAAACAATTTTGGCCAGTCAAAAAAATTAATACAAAAAGACATCTGATGTTAGCTGATGCCAAAGTTTCCACCAGAAACTCTGAGCCTGGTCAAGAGTATATAAGCTGGCATCTCTGGGTCAGAACCAGAGGGAGGACAGCAGAAGAGATGGTGAGAGGACAAACGAAGACACTACCACATAGAAACCAATCATGCATGACACGTGAAGGAGCAGTTAAGAGGCCATCTGCTAATTATATTTCTGCCCTGCTTCAGGCTGAGAAAAACACAGTAGATTAACATTGACCTATTTATAACATTATTACTCCTCCTATCTTGGTCTGTCTTCAAAACAATAATTAATGGACATTTCTTCAGACTGCTACCAATATCCACCTTGTTTGTTTTATTCCAAAGTTTCCAGTAAAGAAAATCCTACCTACCACACAATATCTACAACAGTATAAAGACTATTTAATTTTTGGAAGGGTCTTTTATTTAAATGGAATACAGAGGTGACTTGTTGCTAATGTTTTTCGTTTGTCAAATGCTTTTCTTTAGTGTAAGCCATTCTATTTCCTTTAAAATGATAATATGATGTTGAGAATGGTAATATTGTAGGAATGCAAATGATATGAGGTCTTGTTCTTGGTTTTGTTATTTCCTACCATCCATCCACAAAATATGGAAATAAAATATAGAATAAAATATGAACTGTTTTCAGTGTGCTTGCAACAAGATATATATAATATTTATTAAATGATTGCTTTTTGATTAAATAATTGGTCACAATTGATTCATATTATTCCCAGAACATATATATATATTGATTTGCATGTATTAATGCAAAGAAAGAAATGGTTTTAGGTTTATCTGTATGAAGAGACATCTTTCTTGTGAGCTCGTTTGAGAAAAGACATCTTTTCTAGTCCAACAGTTGATGGTCAGAGAGAGAGAGAGAGAAACATATTCTATTTTTTGTTCCAAAACTGTGCATTATGAGAATTCTACTTCCTTTTTTTTTTTTTACTATAACCTAACAAAACAGGGGACGCAACTCCTGCTTCTTATTTATGAATCACTACAGTAATATTAGCCATTTCCCTACCAGAAAAGATTTGTCATTCATTGACCAAGCAGCCAGTACTGTTTTCGGTTGAAATTTATAAAATCTTTCTCTGAAAAATCTTTTTTAGGTAAATAGATTTCTCAAGTCTAGTAGTTTTTATCACTCTTTCTAGTATTGATGGGGGTTTCCTTCCTAACGTTTTATTTGAAGTGGTGTAGAATGTGTACCTCATGATTATGTCATTACATTTTTTTTATAGTTTGCATGATGTCCATTTAATAAAGTTACAATATAACTTTAGTGCAGTTACTGTATAATCTAATGATCTTTATATGATGTTTTAATTAGTCTTAAAGAATGGTCCAATTGTGTGTTGTATGCTACTGTATATAAGTGTGTGTGCGTATCTGCATGCACAGTCTAAAAGCAATCACATGATCAATATGACCAAACTTGTCATTCAGTTTAGTTTAGTTTTGACACAAAACTACAAACATGGGGCACACAGTGGGAATTGAACTCACTACACACTAGTAATATTCAACCAGACTAGCTCTTTAACCATTACTCAACACTGAGGTGTCCATTATAACCAAACTGTTATAACACAAACCCCATTCTTTCATACACACATACGCATCTAGAATGGATGGCAACTTGGAATGGGAAATTGGACAGCTGAGTTTGAATTTCAGTCAGCTTCATTGCATTCACTTATGCACAAATATAATTGGGAAAGTTATTAATTCATCTCCTCTCCAGCTATGGGTTAAATAGTAGGACTTGTATCTGATTATATGAGTTAAATAGTAGGGCTTGTATCATAAAAAAATATTAATGCAATATTCATTTGCCAGAAAAAGAATTATTCTTACAGTCCTAAAAATATGTTTCAGCTTTAAATAACACAGAAAGGGTTGATAAGCTGTAAAAAACAAATAGAGGCATTCACACACACACACACACACACACACACACACACACACACACACAAAGAGCATTTCCTTTAATCCTGTTAGCACTCTGAAATAATCATAAGTATTTCATCCTCCTCCATTGGATATAAGTGGCCAGACAACTGCAGTAGCACCATCTTTGATTTTCAGTTAGTCATTTTCCTGTTGCCATAGTAGGATATGACAACACTAGGGCAAAATTCAATCACCCTATTGTCTGATGATCAGAGTTGTATGTAGTAGCTGTACAATCATTTTGTTTAACAAATGAAGTCACCTACATACAGAATGCTAAAGGTTTTAATATATAATATGAAAAGCTCAAAACATCTTTTTTGCAAAATTTTATATGTAAATTTTGTGACACATTTGTTTAGAAACTTTTTTTACACAGTTGCAAATCTTAAAGGTCAAGTTATTTTTATTGAACTAAATAAAATAGTATCTGTATGAACTCAAAGTTCATGTCAATTTTAGAAAGACTTAAATGTTATTACTATAATCATTATATTCAGTGGGTTTACATGTTTGAGTAGACATCAGCATTATTTAAATAGCAAAATTAATCTCAAATTTTATATTTCAGTAACTTTAACACTATTTGGTATTTCTAATTTATTCACATGAAACAGAAATATGTATGCATGCAAAAAATTTCCTGTATTTATTTATCTATTAATAAGCTACCTTTATATGAAATCTTCAATCTAGTTAAAAAAAAGCAAAAAATACATTGGATGATGAGAACTTTTGCATACACTTAAAATTGTCTGCTTCACACTCCACTTTGGTTGTTTGAACAGGAATAGAGGTTTATCTATTAATAAGCTACTTTTATATGGAATCTTCAATATCCAATTAAAAAATAAAATACAGAGGATGATGAGAGATTTTGCACACACTTAAAGTTGTCCACTTCATACACTTTCCCAGTCTTTTGAACAAGAGTAAAGATTTATCCCTTGTTTCCTGTTTAGGATTGGGTTTCTGGTTCTTTCTAAAGTCTATTTCAACTCTATACTTCTAACATCTCCACCTAAAACTCTGAAATTTTATTTACTTTTTGTTTGCCAATAGGAGTAGATAAATTTGTCTAGTGTTAGGTTCATACTCCTCCCTGGTCTTTTGAACAGGAGTAGAGTCTTATTACTAGTTTGCTATTTAGGATTGGATTTCCAGTTCTTTCAAAAGTCTGCTTCAACTCTATACTTCTAACATATCTGCTAAAACCCTAAAATTTTATTTACTATTCATTTTTTTCTTTAGTAGGCTTGCCTATTGTCCAGTTCACACTCCTCTCCAGTCTTCTGAACAGGAGTAAAGGTTTATCCCTTGTTTCTTGTTTAGGATTAGATTTCCAGTTCCTTCTAAAGTTTTTTTTTCTTTTTTTTACTCCCAGTAGTCCCTTGCATCTTTGTGGCATTATCATCTTGTTCAGGGTGAATTGATTTAAAAAAATATATACATTTACATTTCTTTAAAGCATAAACATGTAAAATAGACTTAATACAGTAAGTATAAAACACAAGTGGGCACTTTAACATGGTGAAATCATTATCAAGCTTGTCCCACCATATCAATTATGACTGAGTAGTTAGTTTGATCCTCACTGGGTGCTCCATACTTTCGGCCTTGTGCCACATCTGAGCTATGCTTAGTAAAGCACTATAAAATACAAGAGATTTACATACCTGACAAATTGAATCAGTATGGAAAAGAAAACATCATAAGAATAACATTGATTGAGTGATTTTTTACAGCTTATCAACCTTTTGCAGGTTATTTAAAGCCAGAAAATATTTCTTAAGATTGTAAGAATTTTTTTGTAGATAATAATAATTTACTGATACAGTTCCACAGCTGGGTCAAAAAGAGGTGGATTCATACCTTTCCCAAGGGTGTTTGCATGTAAGTGAATATAATGAATTGAACTGGAATTTGAACTCAGCTCTCAGATTTTCAATTTTGAGCTGTTATCCATTACACCACCTGCACATCCAAAATTACAGCTCCTGGTATTCCCAAGCTTACAAACATATCATGTTAAAACACTTGTTCTCACATGATCACTGAAGTTAAGCAATGTTGAGCCTTGTCAGTACTTAGATGGGTGACTTCTTGGGAATACCAGGTGCTGTAAGTTTGGATGTGCAGGTGTAATTGGAAATTGGCTCACCAATTTCCAATTCCAGTTGGTTTTGTTATATATTCACTTACATGCAAATACTCTTGGGAAAGTCTCCCCCCCAGCTATGGGTTAATTAGTAGGACTTGTATCAGTGAATCATTATTATCTCCCCCCAAAAAGTGTTACAATTTAAAAATATTTTCTGGCTTTAAATAACCTGAAGAAGGTTGATAAACTGTAAAAAATAAATCAGTCAATAAAAGCTGCATAAGGTTAAAAGTTTGTTCTTTCTTTAAAAATGATCTTTATAAGCATAAAATATGTTTCACAAATTTTATCATTTTTTTTAATAGAATCTCGAACCAGAGGAATAATTGTATTTTAAGTTTACTAAAAAGGAAACTTCTTTACTCTGTTGGTATTAAAATTACTTTAACAATCCAATTTATTTTGCATTATAGTTTTAAAAGTTTTAAGGTCTTTAAAGTACATTCTATTATGTTTACTTGAATAGATCAACCTCATCCGCCATGTTACTACCACCACCTAGTTATTTCGGTAGTGCTGAGGTTACTCAATACAAGAGGAACTACTTTGTTAACGTTTTCGCAAGAGTTGTTTCCCTTTAATTTCTAAAATACGATGTTATTTTAATTTATTTCTGTACTTAGTCACTTATGGTAAACAATCTCATCTCATTAGCATCGAGTACGGTACTGCTGTGGATCTAAAGTAAGTAATTATAAATATTAAATTTACTTATCAAAGAAAATATCATTTTTATTTATTATCACCTCTTATTACAAACCTCCTAATAATAATCACTATCCTACATTGTGGAGACTCCAATTCTTTAAACTCAAACAGATGTACTCTCTTCAACGTCCACAGCTCATATGACAAAAAGGTCAAAAATAGACCTTAATTTCGTCCGGCTCCACCCACCCACTTCTGAAATATTGTCTAAAAATACCTGGTTCATAAAACATCTTTTTTGACCAATCAGAAAAAGGCCCAGGCAGTTTTCACAGTAGCTGTTTCTGAGTGACTGACTTACTATGAAGCCAATGCTGATTTCATCGACATCGGCTTGTTTGGTTTTGTAAATAATTTTCATCACTGTATATAAAGCATTGAGAAGTTTAAATCTTTAAACCCCTCCATTGGAATTATATGTATGGATCTAGATAAGAAATTCATAGAGGGCACTCTTTAAGTCTATAAAAATGGCAATCATATACTCTCTCTTTCTCTTTTCAATTCTTGCTTTCAGAGGTAGTAGAACGTGGGTAAAATGTCCCCCACTGGGGCATGTTCATTTTCAAGGTCATCTCTTAACTGAACTCATATATGCATGCACATATGCACATGTCTATCTGGAAAAACACCACAAACATTTGGTTTGGCTTCATGGCATATCAACATTTTACAGGCTATTTAATGCCAAATTCTGTCATACAATAGATAGATAGACATGGGTTTGGTTTGTATAGGAGTCAAAATATAGATTGATGATTTTTTATGGTTTATTAACCCTTTAAAACCAAACACATTTTGGATTTTAAGAATATTTCTTTCTTTGCAAATGAATATTGCATCAATAATTTTTTGAGAATAACAATGATTTTTTCAGATACAAGTCCAACTATTTAGCCCAAAGCTGGAGGAGGTTGATGTATATCTTTCCCAAAGTTACTTGTGTAACAAACCTGACTTGAATTCGAACTTGACTTTCTGATTTCTCATTCTGAGCAGCTATTCCTTACACAACCCATACATTCCAAAAAGAGAAATGAGAGTCAGAAAGGTAGCCATAGGTTTTGTTTGATGGTAAACATAGGAACTGTAAACATATGGCCTCTTTTTGCTGGGAATTTAATTTGCTGCCCAAACATATTTTTGATCCCAACTAATAGTGCATAAATAAATATTTGTATTCATATTTATTAAGAAAAATGCTTGTATTTCCATTGGTGATTAAATTTTACTAAAAAAATATCCATCATAATATATGAAAGATGTTTCATCATGGTTAGCAATCTACTCTATGGCTACCTTTCTGACTCTCATCTCTCTTTTTGGAATGTATGGGTTGTGTAAAGAATAGCTGCTCAGAATGAGAAATCAGAAAGTCAAGTCCAAATTCAAGTCAGGTTTGTTACACAAATCCAATCTCATATATCATTAATAGTGAGTTTGTTTCCCTCTGGGTGACCTTAAACTTGTGACACTGTGTCAAATCTAATGTGGAAAGCATGCCCCTGAGAAACAACCATATGACCAACCTGTTCCAGAGCATTGACATGACTTAACACCAGGGTACATCACCTATAGTTGACACCGACTGATGGAGGCTTACTACTAATACTACTACCCAGCCCAGGAATTGAACTTACAATTAGTATGCTAACAAATTCATGAACTAACACTTTAATTCTCTAGGTGATTCTGAAATGGGACCAGAACTTTACCCAGATTGGCAGACACCTGAAGAAGGCCAGAGAGCACAATGACTTAAAGCCATGATAATAATGACAAAGATAAAGATATTAGTCTGATACTAAATAATTTGATGATTTTATTTTTCCCAAGATCTTTATCATTTTACTTTTAACAGATTATTCAGTGCAGTTATACAATAGGCACTGCGACTAGAAATTTTTTTACTATTTTTTACAGTTTTTATTCTATTTTTTATTCTATTACTATTATTATATAAGTTGTTATTATTATATTATAATATATATAATATATATTAATATATATATATATATATATATATAATAATAATTTGTTTCATTAAAATGGATCAAAGTTAGCAGTAAATAAATCAGTGTTATTAGTGAAAATTTATTTATTTCTCTATTGGATCATGTTATTTAAGTTATGGCAATTATGTGTGAAAAATAATATCGCCCAAATGTCCCCCAAATCTGAAAGCAAAAGAAAAAAATCATTAGACGCTTAAACTTAATTCTCATTAAAATCAGCCCAAATTATTAGAACACCCTTTATATAATATATATAAGTTATTATATTATTATAAGTGTTGTATATTATATTATTCTATCTAATATTTTTTTATTGTTTTTTTTTTTTTTTACATATTACTATATATTAAGTACTCCAGATCATACATATCAAGAGAAACAATTTTAAGTAAATTTGTCATGTCCATAAAAAAGTAACACCACATAACAACCAGATAACAAATAAAACTTGCTTTGTTATTTCCACATTTTGCTGTTTCTCATTTTTACATGTATTTTGTATAAATGTTAAGGAGTTTATAATTTACTCAGAGTTATAACTCCCCTATAAATTTTATAAAAGTTAATAATAACCAATTCAATTTGCTCTGTAAAGTCTGTAAATTTATTGTAAATTGATCTCCCTATGGAAGCCAAAACAAAATATGCTGATTCCAAGTGATTTCTAAAATGAGAATTTTTTTTTTTTTTTTAAATTGAAATTCATAGTCTAGAGTGATTTTTTTTCATATTACTATCGCTTAACTACACCAGATTACGATGAAGTTTCAAAAAGAAGAAATCACGTGGCACAGCTGTTTGAGGTTTCCTATAGCCCCACTGAACTTAAATAAAGTCAATTCAGGTTTCCTATGGTAAATATTTTCTTTCCCAAGTGAAAATCATCACAAAAATGGCAAAAGTCATTTTTTCACAGCTTATTTTCTCTGAAAAAATGGATTTTCATACTTTTATAGAGGTAAAATATTGAAAAATGACTGTTTTATCATCACCTAAACTAATATCAAGGAAACTTTTGATCTGAACCCCATGAAACTAGGTATTTTCTGAAAGCAAAGGATATATTCTTTCATTTAAAAGTAAAATTAGCTGGTGTAAACGACTCAAAATTTTTTTCAGTGGGTAAAATGTGAAAAAATAGTGAAAATTTTGCATTTTTTTCTTGTTCTAAACAAATATTTCCTCCATTAATGGGAAATTAGCCATTTTTTTTTTTTTTTAAAATCAGAAAGCCTAAATCATAATCAAACTATTTCAGGCATAAAATTGATTGTTTTGAAGGAAATCAACATTCCTAGGGGTTCAAAATGCGACATGTGTATATTTTGTTTTTGGCTTCGGTACGGGGATTAATTTTAATTTCCAGAGAAAACTGGACTCCCTTTTTCATTAATTTTTTTTTTATAAACTTAAAAAAAATGATATTCATGCTTGCTTTCCAAAAGAAATATTATTTTTGGTCGCAGTACAATATCACTGCATTGCACAACTTCCCCCCCCCCAAGTTTATCTTAACTTTCAGTCTTTGAATTGTTGAGTTTTTGAGCAGTTCACGCACACTTCAATTTAAGCAATCCGGTTTGGTTGTGTGGCACGTTTGGCAAAAATAAAATCTTTTAAAGAAAGCCGATAATGCCAATCAGACAGATATTTGCATCATCTAGTTACTTTTTATTTATTTATTTTACTTTTCTTGTCATATCATTTTGGTGGTTAAAGTTTTTAAATATATAAAAAACATAACCCGGTTCTGTTCATTTACGGAAACAGAATTTTTTACGTACAAGAGGTAGTTAATCTAAAAGATATACATTCAACTTCCGGTAAGCGCATATGCGTTGAGAAAAATATTACTGTACACAGTGTACACCGAGTAGAAGCAGTACTTGAAAGAAAAGAAATTGTTCACATCTGGCATTTTAATTTAACTTTCTACTTTGTGTCTTTTTTCGATATCAATGTCTATTTTTACTCCTACTAACCAGAAACGTCTGACTAATGTTGCTGTGGTCAGACTTAAAAAGGGTGGTAAACGATTCGAAATCGCATGCTATCCAAATAAAGTAATGTCTTGGAGGAATAAAGTGTAAGTATCATTTGTTTATAAAAACAGTAAACTGTGTTTAAAAAAAAATCTTATTGTGTATGATGAGGCGTCGTCTTAGAAATTGTAAATTTTCCCGATGTCAAGAATCACTATTTATTGATAATTTATTTCTGGTGCGAGATGAAGTTTTTTTTTGTTGTTGTTTTTTTTTTTTTTTCTCAAAGTTTAAAACTTCTCTTGGGCCCTTTTTTATTTACTACATGACACTTCTTTTCAAGATAGAAAAAATATTGATAATCTTTAGTTTAAAATCTAAATAATCATGGTCCTGGATAACTGAAAAATATTTTTTTCTTTTTTGATAATCATCTTTTAAAAAAAATGGTAATTTGAAAAAGAATGTTATGTTTAAAAGTGTCAAATCAGGGCCGGACTATAAGGCTGCAGCCTAGGGCCCATCAAACAGATTTTTTAATAACATCTTTAATGCTGGTTATAAAAAAAAATATGTCTTTTTTTTTTTACTACGATTTTGATTTTTTTCTTTGACATATGTGCCAATTTTGGTTTGCAAAAGTAGTGATATTTATAAATTTCTTAAAGAATATTTTTATTAACAAACAAGGTAGCTATTCTAGTTTATTTAAAGAATTTGCAATACTTCAATCTATGTCGCTAAAAAAATATATCATGAGTAAAAAAAAAAAAAAAATAAAAGACTGGTGCGGGCAAGTCAGAGGGTGGCTCCGTCTGAAGGTAGGAGGTGCCATAATTTCGTTAGCCTGGAAGCCCCAAAATGTCATCATCCGACCCTGGTGGCGACCCAAATAAAAAGTAAAGATTTGACAAAAAAAAAAAAATCAAATTTCGTGTTTCTTACTGAAAGTAAACTGAACAAAAACAGAAATCCCACCCTTTTTTCCCCTAAGTAAATAAATTCATTTAAAAAAGCAATGGCCCTCAAAAAGCTTTATCAACTGAAATTGCCAGTGAGAGTAGAGAAGAAATAATAAAAAAAAAAAAAATGAATCACAGAATTTTTTTTTTTGTTTCTCGAAAGACTGCTTTTAAAGTTGTTTTTTTATTTATATTGGAAGAGTTCTGTTATTTTTTTTGAGGCCAATATGGTACAAGTGGAGTACTGAAAATATATTTTGACAATCATCAATCACATCATGACTTGTTTGCCGCTGAGGTGAGGGAGGAAAGGAATTAAAATTTACTAAGTTATTTTCCTTGTAGCATCTGTAACTGTATGTCTTTTGTTTTTGGTCTTTCTGACAAAAATGTCATATAGCTTCAATCCATTGACGTCATTCAATTCAGTTGTATTTGTTTTTGGAAGTTTGCTTTTTAAAATCCATCGCACTTCTTCACTAAAAACTGTTCACAAGCAAATTAGGGAGATTTAAAATCCCAGAAAAGAAAATCTTATGAATGAGCTGGTTGAGAAAAAAAAAAAAAATCAGCAACATATCATATGTGTTGCTGTTGCTGTTTTTAATTTCCTTTCATTATTCAAAGTTGTAGGAAAATTAATAATTTATACAGTACTGTACACTTATCCTTGAAATAAACTTTGACACCCTATTTAAAAAAAATGTTTTAGAAATTTGTTTATTTTTTCATGTTTTTGCTGAAAAAATTTATAACGAATAAAATTTATTTGGACTGTTTGTTAACAGTTCAAACAAATTCTATTTTATTTTTACGCTATAAGATTTTTTTTTCATAAGATTAAATAATTCTTGCTAATAAAAAAATCTAACTTATTTTTTATTGGCAAGATATCAACTATTGCGCCATTCAACGACAGTCATTATGTCAGTGCTATCTTGAAATCAGATTTTTTCAATATTTTTTTAAACGAATAAGTTTGTTTAAAAACAAAATTTAATGACATTATCAATAAAATTAACAAGTGTAAAAATATGACTATATTATAATTTTGTTTGAATGAGGAGGTACGACCATAATTAGAACCCATCCGTTGTAATTGTAACACGGTATTTTGCATTTCATCAAAAAATTCTAAAAAGAGCCCTTCTTTAATAATGACACAATAAATTAGATTAAGAAATATTGATTTTCAGTGATTGTAATCATCAATACAGACCATTCAATACTTAATCCATTCAAACTAAACAAGAAATTTAAAAAGCTACGTTGCATCATTGATTTTTTTTTCTTTTTTAAAAACTCAAGTTTGAATATTTCTGAGGATATTCAAAACTTTAAATAAATCTAAAAGGCCTTTTAGTTTTAAAAATGCGGATTTAACTTTCAGCAAGTTAAAAAAAAAAAAAAATCATAAAAGTTTAAATTTTTTTAGTTCAATCAGCTTCGATTATTCTGGAGATCGAAAAAAAAAATCACGTAATTTTTTTAGCAGTCGACGAATTTTCCTGTTGTTTTTTTTTAGGTACCTCCACAGATTCGCGATACTTAGGGTAAGGTAAAATGAATTTTTAAAAATGAAAAATCTTTCTTGAAGCTTTTATTTTAGTTTTAATTTCAAATTATATCCAATAAGCAAAATACTCGAGTCAAAAAAGTATATCGTTTCAAACGTTGTCACCTTTTCAAAAAAAAAAAAAAAATCGTTGGTTAACTAACAGTTTTTTGGGTCTTTTTTTTTTTACATTTATCTAGCTGTTAAAAAATCATAGATGACTGTAATAAGAAAATGAGTCATTGAAAATGGCTTATTTTAAAAATACATACATTTTTTTCAAAACCGTTCTTTTAAAAATGAGTTGTAAAAAAAAAATGAAAAGTACAAAACCAAAAATTCCTTTGATCATCCCTCCTAATAAAACAAGGATTTTGACGATTAAATGTTGTTTTTAAGTTTTGGACATGTTTTTTCATCATGTATGTTCATTTTTCAGAGAATTTTTGGAAGAACCTGTTATTAAGTAATCTATATAGCTACACTGATGAGCTGTGATACAGCGAAACAGTCTGTGGATGATATCTATATATATATATATATATATAAATCAGTATTTTGTATCAAACAACCCATATTTACTTTTAAAAAATACCTGATTAAAGACTGAAAGGAGTTTGTTTTTTTTTTTTAGTTTTTGCTAAAAAAAATATGATTTTAGTGCTATTTTTAGTCAGCATTTATTATTACAATATAATTCTCTTTATTAAAAAATCTTCCAAAAGTAAAATATACTTTTCTGAAAATTTATTTGAAGAATATTAGCTAATTTAAAGTATAGTTAATCTGATTTGAAACAAATATTATTTACTTTAAAGTTTAAAATATTGCAGTAATGCATTTATTTAACACAGCGGTAGCTGTTTATTTAAGCTGTTGAGTTGACAGATTGATGTTTATCTAATGTTACTATAGTTATCACTTGTTTTCTGATAATGTGTATCTACAAAAATTGGCATGTTTATACACAAAACAAATTCAAAATTCTTTTGAAAATATTGGTTTTTGATGATTTGTACTTAGCTTTTCCATTTATGATTAGTAAATATATATTTTTTTTTACTGAATAATATCAGTTAAAAGGGTGAAATTAATACAGAATCTTAAGATTTAAAACTTAATAAATTATTCTAATTGAAATTTTAAAAAAACAATTTGTTTAAAAGTTCATTATTCATCGAATAAAATGTTTTTCTTAAGACAATGGTGTCCTTATATCTTTAATAAAAGCAGTTAAAATCTTTTCTAATTAAATAATGTCTTAGTTTTATTGCATTTTTTATTTTATGTTTCAGAGCAGATCTATGGTAAAAGGTGTTTTTACAAAAAGTTTGCTGATTTAAATTCTCAGAAGTCCCGCTTTTAATTAATATAAATATGAAGGGGTTGAAATTTTGTAAAATTAAGTAATTGGGTAATAACATGTAAAAAAAAAAAAAATCATTCTCTTGTGAATAAGTGCTGAAAATTTCATTAAAATCTGAAAATTATTTGATTTTTGCAAAAATTTCAAAATCAGTGTGTTTTTTACAGCAAAAAAGCTAAAATTTCCTATACTAATTTCTGTTGACATAAGAAAAACAAGATTTTTAACAAAAGTTTTGAATCTTGTTCTGTTGTCAACGTGGGGTCATAAATTTGTAGGGGAAATTTGAGCATCTTTTTGCAGTGAAAAATACATTAATTTGGAAATTCTTGCAAAAATCATAATTGTTGGATTTTAATGAAACTTTCAGGACTTATTCACAAATGAATGAAATTATTTTTTTTAAATGTTTCATTTTTAGAAAATCTTGCTAAAAAAAAAAAAAAATTTTTACTTTTTATACTCATGAAATGAGTATAAAAATTTTTTTTTATTATTCTCCACTCATTTAATTTTATGAAATTTCAAGAAGTTCTTTTCTGTAGCATTTAATTAATATTAATTATAAGGACAAGTCCTAGAAGAATTTAAATAATTGAAATTATTTGGTCAAACAAGACCCCCAATAACAGAAAATCTGCTTGGAATCCTAAAATAAAAAATGCAATAAAACTAAGACACTAACATCTCAAATAAATTAGTGACATCTTGTTAAAATGTTAATTTTTAATGGGGGTCTGTACAATTCATTTTTTTCAAGGCAAGTTTATGCAGATATTGAATCTATTGTTTGTGTTTATTTGCTACCCAAAATGGCATGATGTAATATATAGTTTATTTTTTGTGTGTCTTGAGAGGATGATCTACCTCACTCTGTATGCCATATAACTCAGGGTTGTATTTTCTTTTGCCAAGTTCCCTTGAACAGATTGCATGCATCTAACACTACTAGTTTTTGTACAATGAATAATGGTAAAGAGATTTCTTCTCACCATAAATTTAAGTTATGAATATTGCAAATAGGCTATTTGGTGGACAAAATTAGACCAGAACACTGAACAAGAAATTTAAAAGAAAAAAATGAAATAGTCACAAAATCTGTTGAATGTTAACAACTTATGTCATTCTTGGGCAAAATATTTTTTACAATGGTGCTTTTAAACTGTTGCTAACAATCAGAAAGGGCTGAAATTTCTTGGACGTATAATGAGGAAAGTGGTCTTAGTAAATTTAATGCTTATTACATATTGAAAGCAAGAGATGCAGAGGAAATGACAAGTAACCTACCTCAGAAGTTTGTGTGAATGGATAACAGAACAAGAACAAAATTAGTAAAGAGGCAAAAGTTATTTAAATAGGTACCTCCACTAATTTTTGATTCCTAAGGTTTAAAATGAATTTTTATAAATGAAAAAGCTTTCTTGAAGAGTTCATTTAAGGTTTAATTGAGAGCTAACGGATTAAATTTACTATTTCCAGTAAGCAAAATACTCTGGTGTATTTCAAACAGAAATTATATTGATTGGAAATAATTTTTTTTTTTCTAAGTGGCTGATTAGCACCCTTTTTCCATCAAGCTATGCTGTTTTTTCAGCAAAAAGTTGGAGATACATATATTTAAAGCAATGAAAGATAGGGAGTTGTGGAGAATAATGATTGCTTTTAAAACAGTTCATTATACAAAATGATGAGATAACAACAATATTATCAATTTTATTATTAATTACACATTTTAATTTGTATTTAAAGACAGCAAAAGAAGGTTTAAGGTTCCACTGGGATTCATAGATAACACACTGCATGAAAATTTGAACTAATAGCAGATGTAGTCTTTTTCAAAATAATAAGTATATATATATATATATATATATATATATATATATATATATATATATATATATATATATATATATATACATGCACACACACACTTTTTCTTGGTATTTATTTCAAAATGGCAGCAAATCAGTGTGCATCTATTTATTTATTTGTGACACCATTTGTTGCTAGTAAATAATGAGGAGGCTGAATGAATAGAATGATGAATATACCGATAGACTCCTGATAAATAATAAGAAGGGTTAATGAATAGACCGAACAACATAACCAATAAACCCCCGTGGGAAAGATTGAAGATTTTATTTCTCAAAAAGGCTGCAAACCAGGCAGCTAGCAGAGAAAACAACATTCAACAACGACAGGTCATATTGCAAATATTTTGGCACTTGATGGATGACATATAGCTAAAAATATGGGCTGTGAAGACAAGAGGAGAGAATCAGATAGGATTTAAAATCATAATTCAGAGATAAGAATTTTCTTAGAGAATATCCCTGGTAGGACCCCAAATGTGTGGAAAGCCATCTGGGTTGTATTTCAATTTTGGATAATAAAAAACATGGGGTTGATATGGAAAAAAATTTTCTGTGTACATAATGAACTTGGAATTAATCTTCTCTTGTGTCATTGGTTGGAGGGTAGCAGAGGTGGCAGGTGTAGACGAGACACCAAAACAGTTGGAGAAGCTACCCACACTCACTGAGGAGTATTAGTGGGAGATGGTAATAAGAGAAGGAAGTTATGGAGCAGATTAATGCCTGTGACCATCACCCATGAAAGAGGGGAATTCCTCAAATTAGGAAGTAATTAATTCTCAGAACCCAGACAATGAAGATGACAGGTAGAGAACATACTGAATGCCTGGCCGCATCATGCAACCCCAACGAATTGGGCAAATATCAATACGAATGCTTTGAAGCAAGAAAGCAGAGATCATTTCAGCCACTGAACACAAGACACCCCATGTGATTATCTACTGACAAAAACCTTTGACATCAGCCTTGTGCCAAACTTCACCAAGTTAACAAAGTATTGTGTCTGACTTAAGAAGGGCATTGGGTCGAAAATTGTCTGCATGTGAACTCTTAGACTTTAACAGCAATTAACCAACTGTTGTACAAAGGACCTTATATAAAAATAGTATTTATTTTTTTCTTTTATTTGAGTGTTATATTTTTTCTTTGCGTTTTCACCCTGCTTGGACCAGCCCAATATGAAGATACCTGATGGTGATTTGATCTTGGCCTGCCTTATAATCAAAGCAAATCACAACATGGGATAGACCAAGACCTGGATCAAAGCGATCACCTATTTGATCAGCCATGGGTGTTGGACATCTTGGATGACCAGAGAGGAGCTTGAGGGCAACATATTTACCATCAAGTTGTGACACATATAGCCTCTTCACCTTTCAAGTAGTTATCTATAAAAAAAAAATGTTCTCATGTAATATAGTGAATTGTATAAATATATGTTGCATTTTGCATACTTAAATTTATTTAATAACGTTATGTATGTTTATTATTTTTCACACATAATAGAATATGATATGCAAGTATTATATTAAACTATAAGAATGTATATCGAAAACAAATACTGAATTTCCTATTAAAAACTGAAAAACGCCCTAGCTCAAAAAACCCTTTGTCTAATTTTAATAAACTTTGGCACTGCACTCAGCAGAAGTTCAAGGTATAATATGCTCCTAAATTGGTTGGGGTATTATGTAACATTTAAGCTGTATCTCAGAAACAAATATATATAAGATTAGAGGGCACCTCGAGACAGTGTAATGGTTAGCAAGCTTGTCTCGTCAGACCAGTTACAACTGAGTAGTGAGTTCAATCCTCACTGGGTGTCCCCTACTTTCAGCCTTGTGCCACATCTAAGCTACGCTTGGAAAATCACTATATAAGATTAGAGTTTTAGTATTGTTTAGATATCAGGTAAGAAGGGATTCATGTATGATGAAGTATTATAATTTTTATATTCAACATTATTTGAATGCTTCAATTTCTCTTTTGTCCTTTACTATCTGTTTTTTGAACATGGATCACAAGCAGGTTGTCATTCTTTTTTATCTATTCATATTTGGATTAACTCTTTGAGACTCAAGTATAGATATCATCTATTTTTTTTTGTTTTTCATATTTGGATTAATCTAATCTCAAGTACAAATAGTAACAATTACTTCATAACATTTATCAAAAGTGTCAGTAGAATAGCTATTGTTTATAAGAGACTTGAAAGCAACAAAAATATGGTTCTATAAAAGGATGCTGACAATACCATGGATTGAGCATGTGAGCAATGACAGTTTTAGAGAAAATAGGAACAAAATGGACACTTATAATTAACATCAGAAAGAGTTGAAATTTCTAGGGCACATAATGAGGAAAGGGGGCTTAGAAAATTTGACTCTCACAGGACATAGTGAAGGCAACAGAGACAGGAAAACTGTATATATCCTACCTAATGAGTTTGTATAAATGGTTAGCAGAACAGGGATTAGATGAGATAGTGAAAAGATACAATTTACTAAGAGCTACAAAAAATAGGAAATTGTGGTGAGCCATGATCATCAACATCCTGAAGGAACATGGCACATAACCTGATATGATCACAGAAGCTGTTTTTCTTCTGAACAGTTCCAGTTTATCTTGCATGTCATGGATATGATGTAATTAAGCTTTCTATGTTGTTTTATCTTTAATACCAAAAATTAGGAATGGCTGTTTCCCATCAGTTGTATAACAATTTTCTGAAGCTGTCACTTTCAACATGAGTCATTTAGTAATTCTCAACATGAATCATGTAGTAATTTTAATGTTACACTATACAGCAGTGATTTTTCAACTGGTGTACCATGAGAGTATCATTGGTATACTACAAAAATTTTTAAAGATTATTAATTAAATTATTTTTGAAGGAAGTCCAATGCACAATAAGTGTACATATCAAAATTAAAACCCCTTTAATTATACAAGTATATCATTGATATAATAAATATGCATAATATATAAAATAATATAACAATCAAGGTTTTTCTGCAATAAACAATATTAAAAACAAAAATCAATCATGGCTAGAATCCTTGGAAGAAGATTTATAGGAATAGATAGGTTTACCTATCATCCAGTTCACACTCATCCCGTTTTTTGAACAAGAGTAGAGCTTTATCCCTTGTTTCCCATTTAGGATCTGGTTTCTGGTTCTTTCTAAAGTCTGCTTCAGCCCTCTACACCTAATGCTTGTTCTTTCCTACACTAATACAATTCCACACAGTAACCCTCTATCTTGAGTTGCTCTTGGGCCTTGTGTTGGGTGAACATTAGTAAAAATAAAAATAAGAGTCTGCCTGTCCAAACTTTTTCCTTGCAAGGAAGATATTTAAAAAAAAAAAAAAAAAAACGTCAAGCTCAAATCATTAAATGTTAAATTATATTAAACAGAAAAATAGATATCAATTTTTATAAGAATTTAAACTATCTTTTTTTATAAATTATAGTGAATTTTTTGCGTTAAGAAATAAATCCTAAAAAGTATGCTAATTTTTTTGATCATCATAATTTAAGTCTGCCACAGAAGTTTAACTATGCTGTGAAATAAAAAACAAAACAAAAAAAAAACATTGCTATAAAAAAAATAAAAATGAATGAATTGACAATGTTTTTTTTCCAATTTCTCTGAATAGTAACAGTAGTGAATATGTAGATATAATAGCCAGTGTGAACGTCTGCTTATCTTTCTCAGGAGACCAGCAACAGCGATGCTGTAGATCTCCAGAGGTGGATCTATTATGTAAATGACATTTTTCTGCGTGTGGGTGCCTGTGTAACTGTCTCCATGATATAAAGAAATCTACTAGGTCATTTTGCATTTAATAAGATTAATTTCTGTCTGAATGTCTGGGGTTAGGCAGTATCACTATTTACACTTGGCCTAATGTTCTCATCTTTATTGTTGTTATCACAATGTTCTGGCAGCAGAATGGGAACAGTCTACCTCATGGAGGTCAGTTGAAAATTTGCTGAAGGTTACCTAGATCAAAAGAAAGAAGGCTGTAGAGTACAATGGCCAAAACGTTGGGATAAAAAAAATGAAAATGAGAGAATTAGTCCAAATGTAAATGAGTCAAATGAGCTTAATGTATGCTATAAGGGGTTAAATGAAGGAGAAAAAAGGGAATAAGAAAATTGCATTGGGCTAAATTCTCAAGTGAAACCAGCTTATCTGCTCTTATCATTTGCAATCTGAGGTTTTACCAGGTTTTGAAACCTGATCCCTAGCATCAGCAGGAAATAAGTGTCTAACTCAGCTCTATACTCCTAATGTGTAATGCCACACAGTAGCCCTCTACCTTGAGTGGCTCTTGGGCCTTATTGGGTGAACATCCGTTAAAAAAAAAAAAAAATGAAATATCTTGAAATATGGATGTAAAGAAACTTATTTAAGATTGAATTTATATTAAACAAAATTCTCAAGAAATATGTTCAACCATTAAAAAATATAATTTTATTTCATTAAAACTTTTTAAAATTTTCATTTTTAGAGGTATATAATACATTTGTATCCCCCAAATGTAGATGTTTTATATAAGCTAATATAATATTAAATTACATTGTTGCTATGACAGTGTCACCATTTAGTGATTGGTGTCCTCGTTTAATAAGGATATCATTGTGTTATTTTGCTGATAACTATGTCCCAGACAGAAAGTTTGAATTTAATATAGGCAGGTTTGCCAAAAGTAGCAGTGAGTACCACGAACCTCAGAGACATTCTGTAGTTGGTGGGAACTTTTTTCTTTTTAAGCTGTTAGGTTTTAATACCTTATATCTTTTAATTAATATTTAACAAATAGATGTGTAGCAAACATTGTATTATTCTAATGTCAACTAATATACTCATCTATGTAATACTAAAACACTAATCTAGTATGTATGTTTGTTCCTGAGATATAGCTTAAATACCCCAACCAATTTAAGAGTATATTCTTCCTTAAATCCCTGCTTAATGCAGTGCCAAATTTTATTAAAATTGGACAGAGAATTCTTTAGCTGTTATTATGGCATTTTTAATAGGAAATTAAGTATTTGTTTTTGATACACATTCTTATATCAATCTGTATATATAAACAAACACTTGCATGTTATATTCCAAGTATTATGTGTATGAAAAATAATAAACATTCATAATATATAACAACATTTATTAAATAAATTTAAATATGCATAATGCAACATATATTTATACAATTGACTACATTACATTCAAATGTTTTTTTATAGATATATTCCTCATATATTTGCCAAGTGCTTGATCAGTGAAGAGGCTCTGTGAATGTGTCATTGTAAAACATAATCTGTATGACTAGAAAACAGTATCGCATGACTTGATGGTAAATAAATAGATGCATGCTGGTTCACTAATTATATATTTTGAAATAAATGTGACAAAGATATGAGTATGTATAATAAAAAAAATATAATTATTTTGAAAGAATTACCTAGTAAAATATGAAACTAAGTGCACAAAAAGGAGGCATCCATACTTTTATTTCAATATCTATGAATCTCCCTAAGCAGACAATTACTGTTTGTTTGTTTTTTGAATGACCTTCACTTTTGAAAATTTCCTTACAACTTTATCCATAACTGTGGGGAGAAGAGATGGTTTCATGCTTTTCCCTAGGTTCTTAATGCAAAATAAATACAACTCTTAGTTGTCACAATTCCATCCAGTAAAGCAAATGATTTGAAGTCTTGAAACCATTGACAATCTCGACCTTCTCTTGAACTTTCAACCAGGGAAATCAATTCCCCCTCCCCAAAAAATAATTCAGTGTACTATAATGATAGCATTAAATCTTTTATGAACATTAAATAATTGAGAAAATATTCAATGTCCAAATAATGATACATGCCTTGATGGCAGAGCGTAAGATATACTGAGTCCTACACAGAGAAGACTGGGTGGATGCTTGTGGATTTTTGTGTGGTAGACCAATGTTTACTAATGGACTCAAGTCTAATAACAAACAGATTTCAACATGAAATAACCCAACAAGGGTTGATAGGTTATAACATCCACTAACCAACCAAATAATAATACACTGATAAAATACAAATGAAAAGTACTAAAAAGCAATGTTTAGTATGTTAATCTCATAAGCTGTTACTAGTGAATTTGTCCCTCCTTGGATTCTCTATAAACATTATCTTGTTCCAGTTGGTTTCATTTAAGAATTGGCCTCAGAAAGAAATTTGTTTGGTTTTTCTATAAGCTTTATTGCTTGCTACAGTAGTCCCCAACTTTTTTGCACCACGGACTGGTGTCTTGCAAACCGATTTTTTCCGTCGTGGTGGTGGTGGGAGGTTCCGTTTCAGTCACGTGCTTAACAAAACACAATAAACAAGACTGCGATAATCAATAAAATGGGGGAAAAAAGTTTTTATTCCTTTTGTGTGGCCCAGTACCAGTCTACAGCCAGTGGTTGGGGACCACTGGTCTACTAGATTTAAATGCTAAACTTTGTCTGCTATTATATTTTCATTTTTGTTTTCTTTCAGAGAAAAAGATATTGATGAAGTCCTCCAGACCCACACAGTGTTTATGAACGTCTCCAAAGGACAGGTTGCCAAAGCTGAGGATTTGAAGAGAGCTTTTGGTACAGAAGACCAAAATCAAATATGTTTACAAGTAAACATTATTTTTTGTTTTACATCTGTTTGTTTACTTATTTTTTCTTTTCTGCCTAAATTTATACTATTTACATTTGGACTATTGTCTTCTAAATGTTTTGGCCATATAGGTGTATATTGATCTGGGTAACCTAAAGGGAATTTTTAACCGAACACATTATTTAATTTATGGGGTTAGACTGTTCTTGTTCTACTGCCCATGTCTAGGGATATCCATTCTAGTTCTTATTTTTAGTACTGCTCAGTTATTGCTCACACTATTTCCACTGAGTTCAATACACACTGCTCAGCCAAGTGATTGAACTCAAAATTACTATGACACCAAATTCACAATCCAATGCTTTATTCCACTAGGCTATTATAGAACAATTCTCAAGACTTGGAGGCTTAACCCTAATATGCCTACCTGCCTGCTGGTGAGTGCTGCTACTGCTGTTTGTCATGTTTGATATACTCACTGAAGTTATTTTTCCTTTGTTATAAATGTTTTATAGTCATCAATGAATTAAAAGAACTTCTTTCTATTTAAAAGATACCGGTAAGATTTATTATTTTAGTTAATTGGTGAAAAATCTGAGGTGCTTTATTTTAATTCAAACTAATATTCTCATCTTTGGTGTTATTATCCCTTCTTCAGGTATTTATTGATTTGGGTAACCTTCAGGAAATTTCAAACTGAGCCCTTTATTTAATATATAGGGATAGATTGTATTCATGGTGTCCATGTCACTTGAGGACTTTCAACAGCAAAAATGGACATCACAGGAAAACACACACTTGGGGCTTATATAACAAACACCACATAGTAAGAACCAATATTTAGCTACAAACAATGAAAGGCTTTAGCCATAAATAAACTCCAACCCCAGACAGCTTCCCCGGAATAAGATACCTTATGCCATCCACCAGTTGCTAACACAAGTCTCTTCCCATTAACAAGGCATCTACCAGAGGAGTACTGACATTCAAAATAAATTTAAAACAATGCTTCGAGACCTACCCTTAGGGGCTGATACAGACCAGCATACAGACCAGCTTGAAATAGACTATCCCCATGTTGAGGTAATTTTTTGTTTTTTGCTGTAAAAAAAGTACATAAGCTCTGTTATGATAAATACATCAAGCTCTTTGTAGATCAGTTTTAATAATTAATATTACTAGGATCCACCTGGATTATATACCAACAGATCAATTACCTGTACTATATATATATATATATATATATATATATATATATTATTTTTCCTTAAGATTTTTTTTTTTATTTAAACTAACATTGTTCATGCTCCCTAAGCCAATAATATCAGAAAAGTAAAATTAATCAAAAGCTTAAAAATTGAGTAAGTATTTCCATTTATTTGAAAATTTTCATCTTCATTTATCAATGTATTTTTGCTGATATTACTTTGGCTTTCCACAGGTATATAATTCCTATATATCTTCACTCACAAGGATTCTTGTGTTTTTTCTTTAATGAGCTTAGGTACCCACATCTTGTAGAACTCTAGACTGACCTGAATTATACAAACTTTTTACAGATACATCCAAGAGAGTAAACCATTTCTTTCATTCTATTCTTTGTTTAGTAAGGTATTTGTCTATGTGTCAATTTTTCAGGTTATTAAAATCAAATGATACATCCGACAAGAATGTCTGACATCCATATATCTAAGACTATTGACTTCTCCCACTTCCTAATGAATGAATTGTACACCTGAGGAACATAAGTGAACATATTTGTGAAATGATAGAGAACAAGGAGAAGTGGATTCATGCCTTTCCTAAGGAAATTAGTGCTAAGTGAACACATGCAGTATCAGTCTAAATTGTAACTTGGTTCACTGATTGCATTTAGCAGTCTGATAAGTTAAACGCCCACCTCCGCCCATGGCATAGATGTTGGGCACAGACTTCTGATGATGTGATGCTTGCATCCCCCCCCCCCCACAAGAGAGAGGAGAGCAAGTGCTCAATCGCTTTCTTATGTCCTTTACAGAGAGGAAGTACATACAAGCAGTAAAGAATAAGAGGAAAAACGTAAGTGACACATGCCTCGACCCTACCCTTCAAGAAAAACCTCCTTCGGCACCAAGTCTCAACTGCCGTGCTCACCTTTGTCCCTCTTTCTGACCAATTTTTCTTCAGCTGGAGATCTGGTCCAAACCATACTCTGAAAATGCGGACTGGACTGTTCATCCAACCAAAGGACCCCAGAATCTTGACCCACTTCTAGGCACCTAACCTGAAAACAGAAGACTTGTCACGGTTAATCTTGGTCCCAATGACCTTTTCATACCGTTCAAGAGCCTACAGCAATGCTTCAATGTCGCTGCAGGATGACACAAAAGTACATATGTCATTGGCGTATGCGTAAACACTGACTTGAGCCCCACTCGGGAAAGTGATTCCTGTAGAACCGGACTGCATGCCCTGTCTCCAAAGCCAAAGCATAAAGTAGGAGCAACAGTGGACAACCTTGATGAACTGACTGAGACAGTGCAAAAGCGTGCAACCGGCTTCTGTTCACCTGTGCCTCAGCACTCTGGGAGAGTGATACAGGAGGCTAATCTACCAGCGGGTTGGGTTCGAATCCAGCAGGACAGCAGCCAGGTAGCAATAGTCGACCCTATCAAATGCCTTGGACTGATTCAAATTTATCAGTGCAGCTTGCTTGTTGTCTTTTACACCCTCTGGGATTGTGCAGATCAAATGCAGGTTGCTCTGAATTGTTTGGCCCTTCACAGCCCAAACCTGCTTGGGTCCCAACAGAATCTCAGCAACTGACTGCAAATGTTCTGTCAGGATCTTAGCCAAAATCTTTAACTGTGTGTTTAGCAGAGTTATGGGCCTGTAATCATCTAAATCCTGCCCAACACCCTTGCCCTTTCTGAATAGCATGATCAGACTCCTGGAAATCCAGTTGGGGATGGGCCCCTGGTGGAACCAGTTGCTGAACACAACAGTCAGGTTCAGAACAATAATGTGCTCCTTGTTAAACTGGCTCTCAAAATGCCGCCAAAAGACCTCATACATATTGTCAGTCGACCTCAGAGTATGCCCCTCTTGGGTCTTGACCGCTCGAATGTAGCAACCAGAACCTCGACAGATCTTTCTTGCGCAATTCTGCAACCATGTTCACAGCTTTGGAAGACATCATGCTTAACTTATGTCTAATTACCTAACCCTGGTAGCTCTTGCTAGCCAAATGTTGCAGGGCCTCCCTATCTAGGCCTATCTCTAGGGGATTCCCCTCAGCCCCTGCCTGGGAAAGACTATCCTTAAGAGCCTTCACCTTGTTAGCCTTATCTAGTGGGAGCTACTGGCTAAATTTTGTGGTAAAGAACCTAATCCTATCCTTAAGCTTCTCCCACCACCTATTCCCAATAACCGCCCCCTCTAGTTCTTGCTTCAAGAATTAGTGATTATATATAAATTAGTGATTTATAAAATATTTTCAGTTTAATATTCTTCTCATAGTATTTATATTAAAATGGATTTTTTCTGCAGATTTTGTCATCTTTATCAACATTCAATATTATTTCTCATGCAAATTAGCAGAAAAATTATTTGTCAGTTTTCATCATTTGGCAAAATAAATTGGGCTTTAGTATCTTTTTGAATTATGTTTAAAATAACCTAAAGCACCCTGTAATAGCAACAATTATGATTGTTAATCAGAGATGTATCAAATTTAACTTTTTATAGAATTAAGTAAACTTGTTGATGAGGCTCAATTTCCAAACAAAAATTTAATATATTTATTTTTTAATTATATTTCTGTAGTGTGAGTGGCCATGGTTAAATGTAAAATAAATGACAGAACTGTCCAACAAACAGAGTTGATAAAGTTTGCAATAAGCAATAACAAGGAAAAGAAAAGAATGGGGCAAAAAATAATACAAATCAAGCAAACAATATATGCAAGGCAAATTAACAGTAATAAGGTAAAACATTCACAAATGAAGAATTGGGGTTGACACACAAGAGCAAGTTCAGATAAGCGAATATAGCATTCTGACTTCAAGACAAGACGGACCATTACTGAGTCATATGAAACCGAGAACCGGCCTGTTTTATTGGCTAGGAAGACCTCCCAGCATGCATTTGTGTGCTTCTGCCTAGAAATTGGTGAGGGAATAGTATTTTGCAATCATTCCTAATAAGGATTGAAACAAACAATTTCTTTCATGCTATTTGTCAAACTCCGAGGTCATCATTTCACAATCAGTTGTAAGTCGGGACAATAGTAAATGAAAAAAAAGGTTAAGTTGGAATATGAGCTTGGAACAGAATGGTACAAGGGTTAAGTTAAAATATAACTTGGAACAAGATGAAAAAGGTTAAAGAATAGTACTATAGATAAACTAAGTGAAGAAATGAAATTGCTTTTATTTTTGAAAGTTTATTTTTTTAAGCAGAGATGGCTTGAAGAAAGTAAATTTGTTGTTCTGGAGAAAGATATTACCAAAGAGCCCATCTGGGAAAAGCTGGGCTGACTCTTGATGGTGCTGCCTTAAAGTGGAAGTTATAAAAACATTTCCTAAGGATAAGCCAGAAAAGAAGGTTGATTGAGGAGATAAAATTTGGTAATTTTAAAGCAAAGGCAAATGATGGAGACTGGTTGATGGTTGCTGTCAAAAATCAGAAGACTGTAAAAACAATCCCAGAGAAAGGATTTTATACTTCGCTTAAGAGAAATTAAGATATGAGGATTACAGTAAAAGGGAAGCAGCTGGTTAATTTCTGATTATAAAGACAAGATCTCCAAAGTGGAAAAAATGTGTTGACAACAATTAAGATAATAAATATGATTAATGACCAAAAGCTAAGTCTAACCTGTTTGCCCACAAAATTTGAAAATGTAATTTGTCAAGATGACAGCTGAGGAGAGAGGTTTAGGTGAAATGCCAAGAGAGACGGAGGGATTTTCTCTGCCTGTTAGCAGGTAATGGTACAAGGCACAAATATGAGAAAGGGGTTATCAGGGTGGCTCAGTACCCATTATCACTGCCCATGGAAAAGGGGTCTCCCAATTTGGAAGGATAATTAATTTTCCAAAACTAGACAACAAAGAACTCTTGTTGGAAAGCCCAGAATCTCCAAATACCATCAGCCCCATGCCAGTCTTGAGTAAAAGTCAATATAAGCAGAGGACTGAAGCGACCTGCACCAGTTGGAGAAGCAAACAACGAGAGATGACCATGCTGCCAAAGCCCACGTGACTTGCTGCCAAAAAAAACTCCTGATTTCAGCCTTGTTTCAAACTTAGCTAAAATGAGCAAAATGTCACAATAGAATTCAAAATGGTAAGAGTTAATATTTCTGTACAAGGAACAATATAAACCACACAGAAAATTGACCCGAAGAATTTCCTCTTTTGTCTGCAAAGAACATTGTTTGTTTTTTTCTTCTTCACCGCAGTTCAAACCAATGCTGCAATTGCTGACAACAATTCAGTATTGACCAGTGTAAGAATTTATCAAGGTCCGACTAATGAGAAATATCATACAATAAATAGCATGGGTTCGAAATAAACCTCCCAAAAATTTTTATATTCCATCTTTTTGATAGCCTGCCTATCCATGCTTTATTTCTTCTTCATACTGTTGTGGAATGAAAATTTGGGATTTACAATAAAAATGGACAAAAATAAGACAAAAGAATATCTGTCTATATTTCTGAGATGAGGTATTGTAATTATTTACATTATTCAGACTGTTGTTTTCATCTTTGTTGACATATTCACAATGTTTTGGCTGTTGTATGCTCTGGCCTTCTTTAAGTGATTGGAATTTCAAACTGAACCTTTTATTTCATCACTGGGGCAGATTGTTCTAGTTCCATGTGCCATGCCTCTTCCAGATGTCTCAGTATTGATGATCTCCCTTTAACTTTCCAAGTTTTTTTGTTCACCTCAGCTGTATTGAACTCGCAACTCTTTGGGTCAAGTCACTGGATTCAACCAACACTTTTATCCATTGGGCCATGTGTTGACACATTTGGAAGAGGCATGGCACATGGAACTAGAACAACATACCCTGGTGGACAAAATAAAGGGTTCAGTTCGAAATTCTAATCACCTGAAGAAAGCTTATAACAGCCAAAACGTCATGAATATGGCAACAGAAATGAAGGCAACAGTTCAAACAGCGTAAATAAGACAAAAGAAAGAAATGTGAAAGGTTAATAATTGAGAATGCTTCATCTAATAAATTTGAATAATATTCAATTTTCTTTCTTTCTTTTTAAAGATTTTAGCCAAAGGAGAACAGCAAGTTTCAGAAAAAGAAAGACATACGCAACTGGAATCAATGTACAGAGATATTGCTACCATTGTTGCAGACAAGTGTGTAAATCCTGAAAATAACCGCCCACATCCAGTCACTCTCATTGAGAAAGCAATGAAAGATCTGCACATCTCTGTAAAACCAAATAAAAACACCAAACAACAGGTAATAAAGTATTTCATAGAATTGTCCATGAATGTTTTAAAACAAAAAATCTTTGGTAAACATGGACATTCATACCCACAAAAAAAACAGTGTCAAAAAGACAGTTATTCTTTTTAAGCCACTATTATTTTAACTATTATTTTGAATTTATTTTTATATGTTTCGGTTTTATTAAAATTCTAATCATCACTTTAAAACAATAAACATTGCTAAGGAGTGAAGGTAGTTAAAATAATAGCAGTGTCAAGAGGAAAATACTGTTTTTTTATGGGCATGAAGGTCAAGGTTTGACAAATCTTATGCGTGAAGATTTTTTTTTTTTTTTTTGTCATCTCTTTAGAACATTCATAACTCTTCATAAATTCCTTTTCTTTATGATCTGTGAATTGCTGACTTCTTGGGAAAGATAATGGACTAGTTTTCTATTGCCTTCTCCATGGTTTGTTGTTCAGAGCATCCAGTCTATCCTGCTATTTAACTCTACACTGAAGAGAGAAAAGATGGATTTATGCCTTTCACTTTTGACTAACCCAGAATATGAATTCTGTGCTGATATGCATTACTGTATTTATTTGTGGACTGTTTGATCCACTATTTTGCTTGTGAAAAGCATGGTTTTAATTTTGCATATAATTTGATTCCCACTTGCATAGTGTGTGAAACAATGCATTATGCAAATCGGGAACTGGTTGTCTTTCCATTAAGATAATTTTAGAAACCACTGTAAACTTGGAGATCTGACTTATTAAGATCAGGTAATAATGAGAAATCTTGTTATGAAACTGTACATGAAACGACACATTAATCACCAAATAAAGTGTAATTAATTAACAGTTACTAGACTTGAGAAACCTATTCCCCTGAAAAATTATTTGAAGAGAAAGAATTTATAAAGTTCGACTGAAAGCAGCACTAGCTGCTCGGTCAATGAATGCTAAATGTTTCCTTATATGGAAACAGCTAATATGATTATTACCATTATCATGTGCAAAGAGGTTGCAAGGTTTGCCCAGATTTTTAATTAGATTTATCTCCCTTGAATTTTTTCCCTTTTCAATCCAACAGCAGTCATGATATTATTATTCAGTTGCAATCACCCAGATTTTATTTGTGTTCTTTTATGTTATTACATTTTTAAGGTATTTTAATTCTTCTGGTTACAATGCACTATTATGATGATCATGTCATCCTCAGTTTTTTTTTAATGGAAACGATTCTTGTTACTTGTGAGTAAATATACACAATTGAGTAAAATGGAATAAAACTATAAAGAGCAAAATGTTGCTGACTTTTTTATATCAAGAGTCAAGGAAAAGAAATACTTTTGAATTTACTTCCATTATTATAGTCTTTGCTTTTCAGTCCTTTATTTATGACTAACTTAAAAGCTGCACACTTTTAAGCAAGTATATTGTATATATTATCAGGACAAAAATTGAGTTTGTCAAATCACAAATTGTTTGGAACTTCAAAATCTCATATTACAAAATCTTTCACTTTAACTCTGATTCCTTGGCATTTTGGAGAAATAAAATTGATTTCCTTAGTTCACAAAGTTTTGGAGATATTTAAAACTGAATTTTAAAACATTTTTAAATTCACAAAGTTTTTGTGTTACTTAGAGTAACTCAGTATAATAGTAGTGTTACTTAGAGTAACTCAGTATAAATTAAAATTTTTAACAGTCACTAATTTTTTTCAGTTATTTTAATTTTTAACTGTTTCCTCCTCATCTGGACACAAATCTCAATGCTGGATGTTCAAGCATCAGATGAAGGGCAGATTTTCAATCCTAGGATCAACCTGATTCCAAAAATATGTCTACGTAGAGAACGTGTGACCTGAGTTAGAGAAGTTTCAGACACACAGGTGAACAGACAGAATTTGCCATTTATTTATTTAGAAGATGGAAGAAAATTTATATTTTTGTCCACCATTTCTTGGTATCTTTAATTCCATTTTATGGTGGAGCTGTACAATAGACATTACAACCAAAAATAATTACTTTTTCCTTTGTTTTTCCTCATATTACTATAAATTAAGCACTCCTGATCAAAAATATCTATTCAAAAAAGAAAAAAAAGCAAACTTTTTTCTGTCTCTTTCTGTCTCTTTTACACTTTAACATTATTTGCAGTTTTTTCTTCTCAGGTCTTTTTTTTTTTTTTTTTTTTTTTTACTTGGATAATATTTTCCATTCACATCTTTTTTTATGATGGCATACAATTCTTCTATCAGGTTGATATCTGGGGAGTCCCATCAATTTGGTATCTTTTGAAAGTTTTTTTTTTTAGCAACAAAAGCAATGGTTCAAGAAAGATATAAGCTCAAAAGAGAACACTCAATGTACAGTAATCTGATGATTATTTTGGTTGATAGTTTGATATTCATACTTGTTATTGTTAAGTAATGTTTCAAACCTTTCCTTCTGTAACAATGTTTTATGTATATTTTGTATTGTCAATAATTTTAATTTATTTTTTTCTCTCAGGCATTGGATGTCATCAGGCAACTTAAAGAGTCAGATGCTATTAAAATACAGAGAGCCCAAATGAGGTTAAGAGTAAGAATACCAGGTGTGTGAATTGTCTTTATTATTTTCTTTCTTTCCATCTCTCATCTTTTGTTTCTCCCCTTTGTCTTCTTCATCTTCTTTTTCTTCTTCCTCCTCCTCATCATCTTTTTTTTCTCTACCCTGTCAGCTTTTGGGGCTTCAAAATACACCAACTGCAGCTCTGCAGTCTCTGTGTGGGTTCAAGTTCAGAAAGTGAAGGGGAGCAACATAATAAGGAATTCCTAATAAATATATATATATATATATATATATATATATATATATATATATATATATAGTTCTAAAGTAAAATATCAGAAATAGAACTAAACAACTTAATACAACAGCTCCCAATACTCTTCATCTTGATGGGAGACTTGAATAGCCATAGCCACCCTTGGAGGCAACCAAAAAACAAGCCAATTAGGAAATATCTTTGAAAAATTAATTGATGCAAACAATTTATACTTGTGCAACAATAGATCCCATAGATAGCTTCATCCAGCAACAGGTACATTCTCAGCAATAGATCTCATACTATATGACCCATTCCTGGCACTAGAATACAATTGGCAAATTTACAAGGATACTTGTGGCAGTGACCATTTTCCAATAATATTAGAACAAGTATCTTTTAATTCTGAAGACAAAGCACCAGGGTTGAACATACACAAAGCCAACTGCAGCAAATAGAGAAAACTCTGCCTTGCCAGACTTACTCCAGACTCAAACATAGAATACCAGTCAAGAGGATCACATTAATTACTTCACGAGAACACTACTAGAAATTGCAGAAGAAAGCATACCAAAATACAGTTTGACAGCCAAACCAAATAAACCCTGGTTTAATGAAAAATGTAAAGAAACAGTTAAAACCCGATACAAAGCTCTGAAAAATTCCAAATATATCCAACAAAAGAAAACCTAAACCAATATAAAAATAGCCGGGCCATAGCAAGGTGAAGAGTAAAAAAAGCCAAAAGATCAACCTGGAAAAGCTTTGTGGCAAAACTAAATAACTCCAAAATAAAAACTGTCTGGAAGATAAAAAAAATTGATTATTTTCTCATCACATATGGCAATAAAAAAAATTAAAATAACTATAAATCTGATCACCACTAAAGTACTAAATAAAATCCAATACACAAAAAAAAGTATAACTTTATGTTGAATACCTGGCCATACTAACATTCATGGTAATAAGAATGTCGACAAAGAAGCAAGAAATGTATTAAAGAAGAACCCTTCAAACAAAAATACTGCATGCCAATCTCTGACCAATTATCAGAAAATTTATCAGGGACAAATGGCAAAAAGAATGGAACATGCACATAAATAATAAACTATATAATCCAACCAGACATCAAAGAATGGCAAACTGGTTATAGAAAAATAAGAAAAAGTAATCAGTACTAGCTCAACTCAGACTCAGCCACACCTTTATTACCCACGGCTATGTACTAAAAAAGGAAGATCCACCTATGTACTATACATGTAATGAATGATACAGTGGAACACATACTTATAAAATCTGTGGATTTAAGTCTGGAGTATGAAATGTATTATCAGGCAAATAATATGAATTGATACAAATAAAATAATTAAATTTCTTAAGGAAAACAAGATATATTCAAAAATTTAAGCAATAACTAATATTGACAGATAAATAAATGAACAAAATAAAATTTCCAACTGAACTTCATACCAAAATCATTAACTTTAAGTATTATTTACAAATTAAATTTAATACACAAACCATGATGCTTAATCAAATCTTATTAGGCATGAAATGACCTAACAAAGATTGATGTGCCTTTTTTTTCTTCATCTTTTTCTTCTTCCTATTAGCTACCAATCTTTTTCCAAGGTACACTTTGTTTTATACATTTTAGTTTATGAAAAATAATTAAAAATAATTCAACTGCAGAATATTGTCAGCAATTAACTTTTTATTCAATGAATAGTCATTGAGAAACATAGGATTGATATGTTACAATGAACATGAAATAAACAGTCTCCATTTCTTTTTCACCAAACAAGTTTTACACTTTTTTTTTTCACAAGACAAAAAAAAAATCCCAATTCACATAAAGTAGGAAAATGGATGAAAATAAAGATTTTTCTTTTGAATAGAAATCCATATTGGATCAGTAGATAGCTTTTGTCCACAATTACTGAATATAGAAAACAATTCTTTTTTTTTCTTTCTTTCTTTTTTTTTCTTTTACATAATTTAAAATTAATATTTTTCGGTGTATAATAAAATCTTATTATTCTTGTAGTCATAGCTTTGCTCATCTCCCTTGGAACTATTACAGCACGTTTTTTATTCATTTAAAATGAATTAGTTTTTTTCTTATTTTTGTTTCAGAAATAAGTTGACCAAATTTCTAGTATAAAGCCTATTCATTATCATTAATTTCAATCTGGTTCATCTTTTTAATTTATTTTTGTTGCTAGTAATATTAGGGGGTGGTAAAAAAATTCTCAGCCCAACAAAAAGCCTTTCCCTCTAAAAATGTAAAATTTGTTCAGAACTTGTCAGCACATTTTTGTAATAAGGAAAAATAATCTTGTCTTAATTTCTTAGATGAATCATTGTCATTATTAATTTCTGGCTAGTTTATCTTTCATCTTATTTTTGTTGCTCTCATTATAATGCATTTGTCATCTTACATTCTGTAACTGTTAAGCAAAATGGATAAAAAATAAAGAAGTGACCTGAATTTGTATCTTGTTTCCTTGGGAGCCCATCAGTCATGGATGATGCTTTAATGATTTGGGCATGATTCACGAACAAAATCATCCAATATTTCTGAATTTTGATTTGTACAATTGGACTCTGATATTGTGTAAGCAAGTAATCTGTGCATGTCACAAATGTAGTATGCATCAATACAAACACAAGCATCAATTCCAGTACACCCTGCCAAACTCGGAAGGATGATATGCTTGGGTTACTTTACACTGCACATCCACTGAACAAGCTCTGCCTTCTTCACCTATTCCATTACGGACAGGCTTGGTGTTGATCTGACAAGCTCGGATCAGTTTTGGGTCAAATATTCTGCTGCCCATTTTCTCTTAATGCTGAAGTAGCTTGTAAGCAGAGGATTTGTGCAAGTTGTAAATCCAATTTGCATCATATTGCTAAACATGATATTTTGGTCTTTTGGATTCATCCGTAATATAATTTGTAAAAAAAAAAAAAAAAAAAATCTTAAAAAATGATGATGAAAGTAGTATTCATTACATTCATTTATGTGCTAATCACCTTAGGAAAGGTGTGAATCCTTTTATTCTCCCCACAGCTATGGGTAAATAGTGGTTTCTATAGCCTTAGATGCCAACTGGTCTACCGCAGAAAGAAATGGCAACCTGCTGCAGGAAAAAAATCTGCCTTGTCAGTTATGTATTGAAAGATACATGATTGCCTAAGCGTGTATCATGCATGGCACATAATTGACTGACAGAAGTAATCTTTCTTTTCTGCTTTTCTTAGCCAATATTATTCTCTGATTTTTTGAAGCTGCCTTTTTTGTAACATTGTTTTTATTCTGCCTTTTCTTTCTCTTGTGTCAAAACATTGAAGTCTGTTCATTTAACCTTTGAGATCATAACAATTGTCTTTACAATTTAGTCTCATCACTAATTTCCTCTCATGGGATTAAAGAAAGCATATTGACAAATGATCCAAATTACTTCATTTGATGTAAAAGATGCCCCCTGCATCACATTTCTTTCCCCAAAACTTGATTAAAAAAAAAAAAATCTCACCCAGCTTTCATCTGAATGCTGGGTGAGATTTTATTTTATTTTTTTATTTTTTATTTTATTTTTTTTTTTTTTTGAGAAGTTGAGTAGGCTAATGTTTACCTCGGCACTGTAATCTCCCAGTAATTGAACTAACTTCCTAATAATGCAATATTAAATAAAAAAAAGTATGGGAAGGAGGTGTCTTATAGGTCATCAAATCTGGTATTATCCATATTTTTATTTCAAGATAAAAACTCTGTATGAATTTTTCTTGTTTCTTTCTGAATTTATGAGATGAAGAGTTATCATTATTTACACTCTATTATTATTATCTTTGTTGTGATAGTAACAAAGATGAAGATAATAGTGTGTAAATAAGAACTTTTATTGGTTCATAGGAATGACTTTTAAGAAAATCCTCCTCTCCAAATTCATAAACAAATCCTACAGATGCATGCTGGGATTTCTTCCTAACCAATAAAAATGAACCAATTTTTAGTCTCATCTACATATTTTTCTTCTTTCTCATTGTGAAGTCAGAACACAATAATCACCTTTTGTATGTGAACACAATTATTACTTTGTGAAATTATGCCTTATTTCTGTTGCTTTACATAGTTTTGACTTGCATATATATTGTTTGCTTTATATTATTTTGACTTGTTCTTTTTCTTATTGTTTGAGAAATTTGTCAATTCCATTTGAGAATTTAATTGTGGCTAATCACTCCACAATTTTTCTTGCTTAATGCATTCACATTTAAAAAATGTAAAATATTTTAACTTAGGTGTTAGTCAATTTGAAAATATTTTCCCTTTTTTTTAAAAAGGGAAATGAGAAAACTGAAATGTTTTATCTTGTTTATGTTTAAAAGCAATTATCCTTTCAAGAGTTGTTGAAGTTTATTCATTCTGTTGATTTTTGTTCAGTGGGGGGTGGAGTGCAATCCATGTATTAACATGGAAACACATGTGTATACAGGTAATAACCTGTGTACACGTGAGTATGGAATTTTTTTTTTTTTGTGTGTTGAAAAGAGATCCTTTTCCATGTGGATTGTGAGGACTGTAGAATAGATCTACCAAAATTTTGTAACTAAAAAATAACAAAGAATTCAAAAGTCCATACAATTTAAATACCTGGATTTCATCTTTGCTTAAGTCTAGTCTTTTAGATAGATTGAATTTTTTTTTTATGTTAATCCATTAATGCTCCACTATAAAGTCTGGTATTGATTATAAAAAATTAAAATAAAAACAGGTATTAATTATAAGTTTCTGAATATATTTTAGTCTCCTATTATAGGTGAATAAAAGATCTGGTATTGCGATTTAGTATCAGATTCTACTTTACTTATAATCCATTAATGCAAAATAATGAAATGGCTTAAAATTATACATTTATTTTGAATTTTACTTAAAAAAAATATTGGTTGAATGTAGATTACGCATATTTTAATTAATTCAGTTTAGATTCATTGCTGTTTTAAAAATAAATACCCCCAATTTTATGCATAAAAGTTTTTGTTTTTTTTATTTAAAATATTTCATTCCTTTTCAAAGGAAAAGAAGCAAAGAAGTTGAAAGACAAAATTAAGAAGTTGAGTATGAAATTAGAACATGAAGATTTTGATGATGAACTGGAAATGGTAAGAATTTAAAATATTTTTTCTTTAGAGCTTTTCCCTGTCATTATTAACACTTTTACATCTTTATACATGCCAACATTTTTTTTTTTTTTAATCAAATCACCCCAAGCAAGGTTATAACACCCCTAAGATGCAAGGGGTGCACTGGAAGTGAAAGAGAAAGAAGACTTTAGAAGGAACTGGGAACCCAATCCTGAACAAGAAACAATGGATAAACCTCTACTCCTGTTCAAAAAACCAGAGAGGAGAGTGAATCGGATGATAGGTGAACTTATCTACTCCTATTAAACTAAAAAGGAAAGTGATATTCACTGTTTCTACCTTGCGTCTTCTAGTGCAAAGTATAACTAATAACAAAAAAAATAATGGGCATGTGACTAAGTGGTTAAAAGGTTACCATTCTAACCATGAGACCCAAGTTTGATTTGTTAAGGAGGTGACTTAATAATATCAGCCTGTCATCATGCTGCCCTGTTGAGAGCTTGAAAACCATACCACTGGTTAACCCAAGCTTTGTGAGGAAAATATGATAGACTAACCTGTTTGGAAGACATTGATGATTATGCTAGAAGAGTCATAAGTCATCGTGACCGAGTGTTGAGTGCCAGCCTTGTTCAACTAGTAATCATGCCAGAATATGCACTCTCTCATAGAAACTGTAAATAAAGTCTGCTCAGCATAGTTGCAGTATGAACCACAGGTGGGCTATCTGGGTGTTGACAAAACAGGCATCTTTAACAGGGATTAGTGACCCTGGGCAGACAGACAAACTTAAAAACAAGCAACTAGCCATTATTATAATGAATAAAATAATATATACACTGTTTAACAAATTTAATTAGATTGTTTATAGGTAGAAATGGAAAATTTAATTGACTTGAGGATAAGTTCTGTAAATAATATTAGTCAATCACTAACAGAGCAAAAACAGATTAGAAAGTTAATTCTTCTCTAAAATGACACTTGTTTATTTAAGAGATACTATGAAGAGGTGCAGAATAATTCTTAGTTTGACCCACTTCCCAAAGTATTTTAATCAAACATCAAAGATGTCTTTTTCATTTTCTTCTTTCTTTTTTCATTTTCTTCTTTCATTTTTTCATTATTTTTTCTTTTTTTGTCATTTTTTATCTTTTTCTTGTCATTTTTTGTTATTTTCTCTTTTTTCTCATTGTTTTTCTCTTTTTCTACATTTTTCTTTTTTTCTTTTCTTTTTTTTCTTTTCTTCTTTTTTTCTTTTCTTCTTTTTTTCTTTTCTTCTTTTTTTCTTTTCTTTTTTTTCTTTTCTTTTTTTTTTTTTTTTTCTTTTCTTTTTTTCTTTTCTTTTCTTCTTTTTTTCTTTTCTTTTTTCTTTTCTTTTCTTTTTTTCTTTTTTTCTTTTCTTCTTTTTTTCTTTTCTTCTTTTCTTCTTTTCTTCTTTTTTTCCTTTCTTCTTTTTTTCCTTTCTTCTTTTTTTCCTTTCTTCTTTTTTTCCTTTCTTCTTTTTTTCCTTTCTTCTTTTTTTCCTTTCTTCTTTTTTTCTTTTCTTCTTTTTTCTTTTCTTCTTTTTTCTTTTCTTCTTTTTTCTTTTCTTCTTTTTTTTTTTTCTTCTTTTTCTTTTCTTCTTTTTTCTTTTCTTCTTTTTTCTTTTCTTCTTTTTTTCTTTTCTTCTTTTTTCTTTTCTTCTTTTTTCTTTTCTTCTTTTTTCTTTTCTTCTTTTTTTCTTTTCTTCTTTTTTTCTTTTCTTCTTTTTTTCTTTTCTTCTTTTTAGTTGGGAACTTTCCATCACTCCTTTGTACAATAAATGTCACTCAGGAATTTGCATAAGTCGTAATAAAAAGTAAAGGTACATGAGCCAACTAATAAGGCAAATAATGTAAATGCTGAAATACATTGATGATGTACCTGTGTGAAAAAGATATTTTAAATTAATGTGTTCATTTCATTTTGAAATTGATAAAATATTTGTTTATACTGAATCTTTTGTTTTCCATTCACTGCTGTAACATAGCTTCCTACTACTTTTTCCATAAATATCTTCATGGTAATTGTTCTGATGAGCTTTCCTCTTTGGTACCTTGACTTTACAAACTTAAACACAGTACTAGATTGGCAGCTAGGTCTCATAATTTTACAGTTGAAATAGGCAAATGTAACTAAGTTCTATGCTAACAGTTTATTCTCTTGCACTTTTCGCTTGTGGAACTCTCTTCCAGCTTCTTGCTTTCCAGTCAACTTGGATCTTCAAAAATTTAAATGCAATGTCAAATGTTATCTTCTATTCTCTTAATTCCTCTCCTTTTATTGTTCTCTCTCCTTCATGTTTTTCTTTTATTCTTTCATGTTCAGTAACCCCGTTGCATCTTAGAGGCTTTATTGCCTTGCTTGGGGTGAAATGATTAAAAACAAAAGACAAAAGGTGTTTATCATACTGGTCAAGAAAGCTTTTATTAAAATTTATACTAAACTACCTATAAAATTTAAAGTTTTTACTTGTACTACAAATCAGAATGAGTTTAGTGTTAAATGATTTTTTAACAAATTGTTTTTAAAAAAGTGTGTAAACATTCATGATGGCAAATGAGAAGATGCACAAAATGAGACCTATTCAATAATGCATTTATTTTGTAAAAAAAAATACTTTTATATAAAAATAGGAAACAATATATTTTTACATTTATTTGCAAATAAATAAGAGAAGATTACACTGTAAATAACCAAACTCGAACTACATTTAAAATTTAAAGTTAGCTTTATTTGTACTACCAATCTCTAATCAGTAAGAGTTTAGTGCTAAATGATTAACATATTTGCTTATATTTTAAAAAGGATTTTTTGTAATTAGAAATGTCCATGATGGAGGAAGAAATGTAAAGATCACTAATTGTTGAATGAAATAATGATAGCTGTTAATGTTTATTTTGTAAAAAAAAAAAAAAAAAAAAAAATTTCTCAGAGGTATTTTGTTTTTAAGGGTTTCTTTTAGAACAATTGGTAATTTTTTTTTTCCTTTTTTCAATGTTGACATGATATTTTGTAACAAAAACAGATATACAGAAATTGGATCATTATTATCGAATGCTGACCCACATTTATTATTCAGTTGCAAATTAGATTGGAAAGTGATTTATTCTTCAATTTAGAGCATTCTAATATTATTACCCTAGCAAAAACCTTGCTTTGATGTGCCGTTTTTGCTGTGTTATGGTAAAAAGCACACCCACAATCAGAAATCAAAGTATTAGAATATCAATGCTTTTACTTTAACTGCTACCATAGATATAATCCTTTTTATTTAGTATAACAATTGCTGATTTTCACTAACATTTCGAAGTGGAAAATAATCCATAACTCACAAAACTATGTAAATTTGAATTCTGTCAATGCTGGATAGTGAGGATTGTGCAGTTCCAGTCCAGTTATGGCAACAACAACAACAACATTTTTGATCTGATCTAACTCTTGTAAAGATAGAACATGATGGGAGGAGAGTTATAAAGTACTGACCACTTTTCTAGCATCTTTAGTGATAGTTTGTATATAAATTCAAGGCAAAGAGCCTCACTATTCTTAAAAATGAATTGGGCTATTAATGATAAGAAAGTAAATTCAAAGCTTAGTAGCACCAAGCTTTGAAATGTGGGCAACATTTTAATTGTAGATGCTACCTGATTTCAAATTGATATTTATTCATTTTGAGTGTTATTTTTTACAACTATTAAAATTAAATACTTGAGAAATTGTGGCAAACACATGTCAGTACAGGCACAAAAGAAACCTCAGATTGCGTGCAGATATGTTTGTCAATACCAGTTTCCTATTAGCAGTGGGACAGTTTGGCATGTCGAGATATGAGCCTCTCTGCATCTGGTCAACATCCGAGTCATGATGTCTCATGCCAATAAAAATAAGGGTAAAGCCAGCAGTTGGCAAGACACAGTGTTTTGTGAAATCACTCTTGTGTGCATTTTTGTTACTTCCTGTCTCCTTACCCTCTTTCCCTAGTTGCTGAGGGAATAATTGGTTAGGTGTTTCCTCCCATCTCAACAGATTCTTTGCTTACATTACAACAGAAATTAAGGAATGTATGATAAGTTTATTCCTTAGTGCAGAACAGCTGATTAAAGAGAAAGAAAAACTGGAAAAATATGTTTTTTCTACTTAAGCTTAACAAAACTCTCTTAGTTTATAAAATTGATTTTGTATGCATTGATGTTAAAAGTGCACATTACATACATAGGATTAAGTAAGAGGAAATTACTTTATTTATAAACATTATCTCAAACGTATTATTTGTTATAGCAGCTGCTACTGTTCCATTAATAAAGCTATTATCCTTTGAGCAGCTTAAAAGTTTTGCTGGCAAAGTCTCACTTCTCTTTTGTTTATTAGGTAATCGTAAGGAGATTTGTGATTGTTTTGTCAAGAAACATTACAACTGACTTCCTTTCTGTTGTAATCCAGCCCTCATTTGACCAACATTAGCTTTTCATTATTCTATTGAATTACACTAATATTGCCTTAAGTTTCAAACTTCCTCATTTTATCAGTTATTTAGTAGTAAGTAGTATTAGCGGCAATAATTGTAATCCTAAGAATATTATTAAAAACACTCTTGCTTTGGCAAAAACGCATACACTCTAATATATAGCCAAGCAAGTTTGATTAAATTCAATGGACAAGGTCTGTCTGTTTAATTTTAAATTGTACTTTGCCAATTTTCAAACAAGATATTGTATATTGGGATCAAAATTGTGGATAAACTGTCTTAAGTCCATGTTTGTTCTGTTGTTTTGTTCAAGTACTTTCAGCAACAATCCCTCTTTAATACATTTCACTACCTATACTCTGATGATGGCTTAAGAAAGTTGAAAGCTCGGACCTTATTTCTTGTAATTTTCTTCAGAAATGAACTTCAAACAATTTCTGATGAAATTTCCTTGTCTGAGAAGGATTATTCATAATTTTGAAAAGTTGATCATTAAAATTAATTGACACAAAATGTCTCACTTTTTAATAGTATTTGCCTTAAAGAATAATTGTTGTCTGTCATTTATAATATGTTATTTATTATTATTACTTCAAACATTATTTTTAGTGGCTAACTGTATTTGAGGTGAATGTTCCATTTTTTTTTTATTTTTTTTTTTTTTTTTTTCTTTCAAATGGTGCTTATTTCATCTACCGGACTGAGCATTTGAGAAAACTTAAAGAAAATGTTCTTTCTGGTAGAATTTGAACCTGCAACCTCCTACATAGAAGAAACAACTGTAAGAGGACACAGGAGAATCTTGTCAGGAGGAACATTTTCTTTACTAAGTTTTCTCAAATGTATAGGTCAGTAGACAAAATAACCACTTTTTAAAAATTGTACATTCTACTCAAATTCAGGCACCCATTAAAAATAATGTTTGAAATAATTTTTTATATATATATATATATATATATATACTAGCAGCATGGCCCGGCGTTGCCCATGCTTGATTCAAAAATCATACAACTCATACAGCAATCGCTATCACTTGACTTAAAATATTTTTGCCCTTCCTTGCCTTTAAAGGAGTGCCCTTTGCCGTGCTGATGTTGCTACATGCCTTACTTCTCACACTGTGAATTTTTTCTAAGCTCTATACTAAACATTAAATGAAAAAAGAACTAAACAAAACGAACACAAAACGATCAGCTTTAAAAAAGGACTAGTAACTGGAAAAACTGAATGAAAAAAGAATGTTAACAACAAATACATTTTCACAACCAACCCAGTTCTGTGGAATCAGAATAACGTTGAGTTTAAGCAAGTGAATGAGCCAATTGGAGTAAAGTGCCATGCAGATTTAAATTTTTCCCACTTGTGACGAATGCAGTTATCGAATTTTTTTTCTTTTGCATGCTAGTTAACATTCATGTCAGTCAGCTGTTGGCTCTCATGCTGGCAAGTAGAAAATTGCTGCAAACTACATGAAAACTGCCGTAGAAGCATGAAAAAATCGATTATCTCCACTATCGATGGGAGTTGGTGCATTCGTTACACACACACACACACACACACACACACACACATCCTGCCTTTGAGATATATATATATATATATATATATATATATATATATAAAAATGTGTTTGTATTTGTATGTGGTCATAGAAATCAACACTACATGGTGAATTCTCAAGTGATTTGCATTTGTGGTATGAAGATCACTTGAATTATGAAACTGACAATCAACATGCAGTGTTGGTTTCTATGTGCACACTGTCTATAATGACAAACACTCAATATTTAATATAGCAATTTTTAAACAAATACATCTGCACATACACATGTTACACTGAAAAGTTATTGGCCTAACCTAGAAGTGATTTAAAAAATATTGATTGTTTGGTCAAATTCTGACATTTGTGTCAGAACTTTTCAGCAACTCCTTTTTATACTTTTTTTTAATTTAGTATCATTTTAGCAGTGATTATCAGCCTGGAAAATGGAATTTGTGAACCAAATTCTGAATTCACTTGTTGCACTCATTTTTGCACTAAGCTCTTGGAAAAAGCATGAATCCCTTTTTCTCCACCCTCTCCCACCTATGGTTTAAATAGTACAATAAAAAAGCCTCTCTCTCTAACTTTGGATGATAGAAAAAGGACAACTCTGAATTCAAAACCATAGAGAAAGAAACAGAAAGCACTCTTTCTTTTACAAGACCTGGCAATTTGCATAACTGAAAAGAAAAAAGGAGTCTGTGGAGAGCCATGACCCCCTATATTCTGATGGGACATGGTATTTGACGAGGATCATTTTGATTTGAAAATGTAATGCATTCTAAGTTAACGATTGTCTTTCTCTTTTAATTACAGGCGTTCCTCATTTAATGTGTTTTCAATTAGTGCACTAAAATTTTTATATACCAAAATTTGATTAGTGCATATGTAATACTTGATTAGTGCAGCCGACCAAGCATAGAAATGAATACAATATGGGAACCAGTAATAAGGAGTGCCAGAGAAAAGCGATAATAACAACAAAAATTGCAATATGAGCTCTGGTAAAAATATTCAATGATAACAGCAAAAAATTGCAATATGAGCACTGTTAAAAAATGGTTGCTGAAGACATTAGGTTTATAATACCCAGAAATTCTTACACAGATGTCCTCAAGGACACATGGCACAGTGGATAAAGGCATTGGTTAGATCCAATGACAGGACCCAAAGAGTCTGAGTTCAATACCCGGTTAAGGCAGTGGAGAACTTCCAGAAGAGAATTAACAGGAGATAACTGATAACTAACATCCATTAAACATGGCACATGGAACTAGAACAGTCTACCCCAGTGAGCAAAATAAAGAGTTCAGTTCGACATTCCAACCACCCGAAGAAGGCTGGAGCGTACAACGGCTGAAACGTAATAAATATGGTGAGGACAATAGTCCAAATAATGTAAATAGTGTACATAATACCTCATCTCAGAAATATAGACAGATAGTGCAGCAAAACGTTCTTCAGTTTAACCATAGTAATTAAAAATTGATTTTTTTTTTTTTTTTTATAGTTACCAATGTACAAAATACTAATCAAGTATTATCACTTTACCAGTGACTACAATACAATGTCATGCACAACTTATATCTTAGCAAAAATATTTTACCATTTTGTAAAGTGCTTTTCTTATATATTTCATTCAGTATATAGATATTCTGAAAAAATAATAACTATGTAATATATATTGAAATAAAAAAAAAAAGAATTACATGTTGATAGATTAGCTTGGCAAATGAAACTTGAATTTACTTAACACATGAAATACATTACAGTAGTGAAGTCATAACTAGTCTTTCAATGTGTACATGAGATAAACTTTAAAGTAAAGTTTTTTGAAAAAATGATAATTTTTTTTACTGAAAATAAAACCATCAACATTGAGGAAAATGAAAAGCTTACTAATTGCTGCAGGAAATAGTAATACTGAGAAATAACCCCGCCTCCCAATTTTTTTTTTTTTTTTTTAAATGTCATTCTTATGTGCAGAATGTTAGTATTTTCCATTCTTTTTCTTTTCCTCTTCCATCATGAACATTTCCACACTTTTTTTAATATATATATACACACTGTTTCACCTCATGCAAGGCAGTAAAGCCACTAAGACATAAGGGCTTACTGGGTGTGGAAGAATTAGGAACAGAAACATTAATAATGAGCTGGGGGAGAAAAGTAATCAGGAAGACAACAGATAGCAAAATGATATTGCATTTACATTTTTTCAAATTAAAGTTGGCTGAAAAGTGTGAAACCAGAAGGGAATTCCACAACCAAGAAAAGAAACTGTTAGCATAGAATTCATGGCTATATCTAGCCAGCTCAGCTGTAAGATGAGATCTTGACGCCAGTTTAGTACTACACTTAAATTTAAAAAAAGTCTAGGTACCATAGTGAAGAGCTCATCTGAACAGTTACCACAAAAATATTTATAGAAAAGCCACAGAGAGGCAACTTTGCAGTGGTGGGAAAGTGACTGAAGTCAAGCTGCCAGACCAGGACCAATAATATTGATGATTCTTCTTTGGATGTTCTCAAAGAGCTCTAGGTAAATAGTAGGGGTACCAGACGATATGTAACAGCAATATTTTATGCACGGACAAATGGTAGACTTATAGATATGTATGATAGATTCTGGAGAGAAAAATTGTCTCAAACGACACAGAAACCCAACTTAGCAGCTGACCTAGCAGTAGATTCAATATAGTACAATATATTTTATAGCTTTATAGCAAAAAACAATTTTTATAAATTGTAAGTATGCAATCTGTTGTTAACTGGAACAAGAAATGGCTTGTTACTTGGACATTGGACTCCTGCTTATTAAGGATAAGTAGAAGTACAAGTAAAGGTAAAATTAAATTTTAAATTCACTTGGAGTTTGATTACCTCCAAAATGAAACTTATCTCTTTTAATCATCTAAGAGAACTCCTTTTCTACCTTCTATCAATATGGATTATGATAACCTGCAGTAGAGTGACTCATTGCGCTTTCTTGGACTAAATTTTTCCACTGACATGAAGTGGAAGGATTATATTGAATCAATTGCTATGTCTGTTAGTAAGAAAGTTGGTTCACTGTTTCATGCTAAACATTTTTTATTTTTTTCCAGAATCTTGTACATTTATCAGTTTACCATTCATCCATGCTTTGAATATTGCTGTTACATCCGGTCTGGTGCTCTTGCTATATATTTAGAGATTCTTAATAAAATTGCAAAAAAAAAACCTAGACATCTCAGTTTTAGTAATTTTCCCACTGCTATAATGTAGCTTCCCAATGCCTTTTCTATAAATACTTTCATGGTAATTGTTTTGATGAACATTCTTCTGTGGTACCAAGACTTTATGAATTTAAGCGCAGTGCTAGATTAGTGCCAAAGTCTCATCATTTTAGAGGTGAAATGGCTAAATGTAACCATAAGTTCTCTAACAGTTTTTTCTCACACTTCTTGCTTGTGGAATTCTCTTCTGGCTTCTTGTTTTCCAGTCGACTGATCTTCAAAAATTTAAATGCAATGTCACTCATTATCTTCTGTTTTCTATCCTGTTTGTTATCCTGTTTTTTATTGTTCCCTCTGAAATAATTTCTTTTTCCTCATATTCTTTCATACTCAGTAACCTCTTGCATCTTAGTGGCTTTATTGCTTTGCTTGGGGTGAAATGATTAAAAAAAATGTATGTTCAAAAATCATTTAACATTGAACTCCTGCTGATTAGGGATAAGTAGAAGTACAAGTAAAGATAAATTTACATATTAAATACACTTGGAGTTTGGTTAATTACAGAGTAGTCTCCCTTTATTTATTTGCAAATAATTAGTATATAAATTCTATAAATAGGAAGGCTTCAGAGGCCTTTTAAATGTATTGATATAAAAACAAATGAAATGTCACCTTACAATGGAATAATGGTTCATAAGCTAGACTTGCATATTATTAATTTTTTTTTTTTTTAATCATTTCACCCCAAGCAAGGCAATAAAAGCAGCTACCACTCAGATGCTTACTGAGAAGGAAAGGCACTGAGGGAGTATAATAATAAAACAGGATTCCAGAAGACAGAAGATGACAATATTGCATTAAAATTTTTGAAGATTGGTTGATAGGAAAGCAGGAAGCTGGAAGAAAGTTCCACAAGTGAGAAGTATGAGAGAAGAAACTATTGTATTTAAATTTAGCAATTTCAGCAGTGAACTTATCTAGCTGCTAATTGAGTCGTCATCTTTATATGCCATGTCCCCTTGGGACGTAGGTGATCATAGCTCTGCACAATTTCATCCCTAAATAAACCTCTTTTCTTTATTTCTAAACCTTGTTCCACCATCCATTTTTTTTCAATCTTGTCAAGTATGTTATTTGTTGTTTTCCTCTTACACTCAATCTGTCCAGTGAGTAACAGTTTTTCCAAGCCTTCCTTCCTCATTATGTGCCCCAGAAATTTCAACTGTCTCTTCCTAACATTAAGTATAAATTTTCTTTTTCTTTTTTACATTTTTTCTAAAATCTCATTGTTGCTCACATGTCCCGTCCATGATATTCTCATCATCTTTCTGTATAACACATTTCTGTTGCTTCATGTCTCTTCATCTTTGTTAAATTTGTGAAGTCAAGATACCAAAGAGAATGTTTCATTGGAACAAGTGTTTAATACAGTGTGCTTAATCCTCACTCAGTGACTCCATACCTTGTGCTTTATGAAGTATTATAATTATTAACAAAAACAAATGGATAATTTTTTTTTTTATATATATATATATATATAAAGAAATATAGTCTTAAGACGTGGCCTGAGGATTGCATCTAGCATGAAACAGACTGTCGCCTCTAAGTGTTGACTTCTATGTTCACTTTATATTTGTTTATTTATATATATATATATTGTTACATTAGAACATGTAAGTTACTGCTACAAAATTGTACATTTTGTTTCAATGTTTAATAAACAATGTAATAATGATGGTAATAAACGATTTATAAATCATTTATTACCATCATGAGATGAGACATTGTTGCTTATTAAATGTTGAAACAATGTACAATTTTGTAGTAGTAACTTACATGTTCTAATGTAACAATTCATAATAAATATTTATTTCTTTACTCTTGTATTGAACCCTGTTTTAAATTAATGTTTTGAACAATTGAATTTTATTCTTCATTCTTTTACATTTGGATTATATATATATATATATATATATATATATATATATATATATATATATATATATATATACTTATTTTATTTTCAGATCATTTTAATAGACCCTGGTTGTTACAGAGAAATTGATGAACTGCTTCGAGCTGAAACAAAGGGGAAAGGTCACTTGGAAGTATTAAGTTTGAAAGAAGTTGAAGAAGGTGATGAAAAGTTAGAATGATGAAGCCAGTGTTATCAATTTGTAACCTCATATATTTCAAAGGAAAGAACGAACACAAAAAGAATTAAATAATGGCTGTGGTTTGCATTTTCTCATTGATTCAGAATGCAAGAAATATTTCTTTAAGCAATCTTTTTTATATAAATTTTAAAAAAATAAATAAAGCATGCCACTCTACAAAAGACAATTTTTTTTTATCAATATATCTTTTATTAAAAGAATTTTTATCATAAAAATATTTTGTATTGTTGAATAAATTTAAATTTCTTGCAAAAATAAAATAAAAAACAGGATTTTATTGATATTTTCTTGCTTCATTTTAAGTTATTTGGATGACTGAACTAGTTTTGGTTGATTCAGCCTTTTTCAGATGGACATGGGGAGGTTGACTTTTTTTTCCTCTAACAAAAATAGATGGTAAATAGACAGGGTTAGTATCTACTACATTCACTTACATGCTAATACCCTTGGCAAAGGTATGAATCCTCTTCTTCTCTCCCACCCCCCAGCTATTGGTAAACAGCAGGATAAAATTTGCCTCATCAGGCATGTATCTTTCGATACATGATTGCCTAAGCGTGTATCATGCATGTCACATAACTCACTGATTTTAAACACATGTACACATCAAGTGCTCCAGAGCAGCTGCAATCTTCATCAGAGTGCCATGATTCAACAAAGTTTCGGCCCATTAAGCTCAGTACCTCTCCACACAGTGCCTCTCCACTCAGTACCTCTCCTGCAACAGCTGTTATGTTTCAACTGGTCTATGTTGTTAGTTGGATGTGATACACTACAAATTTCTGGGTAATCCATGCACTGCCTTCTACCTGCTTTCTCACCACACGTCTTTATTACTTTATTTGGCTTTTGGAAACCAGCACACCTGAGGAATCTCTTTAAGGAAGCAGCAGGAAATCCTCTACAGCCAACCTCAAATGGCACCTGGGTGCAGCCTTAACCCCTCACATGAACCTCAGCCACCATAGCAGCTTTCTTTCATGAGCTTCTTCAATCATTTCCTCACATGCCACCGTCAGCTCACCAAGCAACAGATGTTTCTTCTTGCTATCAATCAACACTAGATCTGGCCTCAGTCCAGACACAATAACCTCTCCTTGCAGTGTAGCATCAACCAACACTGTCCACTTACTTGAGTCCTCCGACCTGGTCTTCTGCCTTGTGTTAGTCACACCTTGCTTCAGGAAGGTAATCCTTTGCAGGTCTGACGAGGGTATATTAGTACTTCTCAAAGCTCCTGCAACAGCCTCCAGTTATGTCTAAAGGTGTACCAGCCATTCTGTTGTGCCTTCAGGCAGGATGACAGTATATGGCGCAGGTTTCCATATGCACTACACAACAGACAGGTGGGTGATTCCTGCACTCCCCATCTCCTCAAATTTGCTGGTGATGCTGCCACATCATACTCTGCCTGAATGAAGAACTTTAAATGTCCTGTGCTGAGACAATTCCCAGCATCAGTATAACAAGGTGATTTTATATGTAAATGTTACAATATTCTCCAGTTTCTTCCTAAGTAGGGCTGTAGGTTAGCTTTTTTTTTTCCACCATTGTCCTGGAACCATCCTGAAATACAAATTTAATTGTAACCAAATTTAAAACTGTCACAAAATCCTTTCTTTTTTTTTTTTTTTTTTAAACTTTGTTACAGTTTGTAGTTGTTAATAGCATAATAAAAACACCAATAAAAAAGTTTAAATATTGAAATTTTTTAAATGCCAAAATAAATTAAATTTTACTGTAATTTCTCATAAGATCATGACTATTTTTATTTAAACATTTTGGTTAAATCACCTTGAATAATTTTCTACATGGAAATATTCTTAGTAATTTATTTTAGTATTCAGAGTAATTTTTATTAGACTTTAAGAGTTGTGCCCTATGCATTCATTTTCTATATAAATAATATTGCTACATTCTAATTATTCACAATCAAAAAAATTTATAAAAGATTTCTCATTTACAAATACATGCCTTGTGTTGTGACTTAATTTTCTTTGTTTATAATTTTTTAAAATTTATAATTACAATTGAGTTTGATAAACAGAAAACAACACACAAATATTATTTAATGGTTCATTCAAGTTATTTAACTGAAAATTGGCAGAAAAAAATTAAATTTTTTATTATATTAAAAAAATATAATTTTCTTTTGTTTATTAAGGCAGAATTTTTTTTTTTTTTTTTTTTTAATCAAATCCATTTCTTCTTCCATCAGTTATGAGTTAAATAGCAAGGTAATCTGGGCTCTCTAGCCTTGAGTGGCATCCAGTCTACAAGGACAAGTATATATTCAAAATTATGGGAAACTACTCTTTTTAATAATTCATGGGAATTTATAGATGATAAAAAAATCAGTGGTATGCCATGATCACTTACATCCTGAAAGAACATACCATAATTTGTTCAAGATTTCTGTAGAATATTTTCGTTTTTCTTTTTTTTTTCCAAATGCCTTCAGAACCAGTTGTTCTGATCACTGATGTTAAGCAATGTTGAACCTGGTTAGTAACTAGATGGGTAACCACTTGGGAGTACCAGGAGCTTGGATGTACAAGTGGTGTAATGGATAATGCCTTGGAATGTGAAATCAGATTTTGAATTCCATTTGAGTTCTTTATATTCACTTACGTGCAAATGCCCTTCGGAAAGATATGAATCTTTCTCATCTTCTTGTAACTATAGGTTAAATAGTACTTGCATTAGAAAATTATTATCTCCAAAAATTTCTTACAATCCCAAAATATTTCAGCTTTAAAAAGGTTAAGTTGTAAAATTGAAAGCTCGACTTAGACTTGGACATGTGGTCATTAATTTCATTCAGGTGTGGGCTTTCCACCCAGGACACTGACTTCAGTCTAGGAAACTCTGTGCCCAGCAATGCTATGCCATCCCTGCACACTGGATGCAGGCATAGCTATCAAGTAATATCTACTCCTTTGTGTTCTTAACAGATGACTGTTAATCCTACATTATTGTAGCTTAGATTTAATAAAATAACTTTAATTATGTAAAACCATTTTCATCTTTCTAAGGGCCTTAATGTTAAAAGAATTGTCAGTTTATGTTTGTGGACCTGGAATGTTTTTAGCTGTATTGATGCAGAGAGTTACATTAAGGGGAGGTTTATATGGATAGGAGGAAAAGATAATCTGTATGGCTAATAAACACTGATGAGAAAGTAGATAAAAATGCTTTAAAAATGATGGAAAGGAGAAATAGCCATGACATTCTACATGTGTACATACATGCATACACACACAGTGAAAAAAAAATATCAACCCTACACCAATAAAAAGTAAATTGTTTCTAACTTAATATGAAAATAGCAAAAATGAGAAACTAAGTTGATACCTCCTGAAGAGTGGACAGAGCAATTCATAATGAAATGGAAATTAAGCTGCTGAATTAATACAAATATAAAATTTGTCACTTAGCTGATTGATGTTATATTCAGCTCCAGAGTTTTGTAAACGATTGATGTTATATCGACTCTAGAGTTTCGTAAACAGACTCTCCAGCAATTGTTCTATCCACGCGTCAGGAAATACCAGCAATTGGCTGCTTATTTTCTTGTATTCATCACTTTTATATTAAGTTAAAAAGTAATTTATGCACTTTTCATTGGTGTCAAGTTTATTTATTCTTCTTGCATTGGTTGTAGGCGCACTTGCCTGCATGCATGCATGCATGTATGTATGTTTCACTGACTGACAGCATTTCTGGTTTCACACTATCTTTGTTATTGCTATTATATATATATATATATATATATATATATATAATATACACACACACAAACAAGTATTTTCTTTTATGAACATCAGGTGTGTAAAAACTACAAATGTTTTATGGACTGGAGTAATGTTTGGCTAGTCTATTAACCATTATCAAGAATGTTTTACATATGTAGTTTTTATATATATTTATCTATAGGGATGGGAATTTGTTTTAATTTATGAAGAAAGCACACTGTGACCATGCTTATAGTTTATAGCTTCTTTTTTTATTAATAATGCTTTCATTATTTTAAGAGCACTGACCATGTTTGGAAATTAATAAAAAAAAAAAAAAAATTTTTACAATCGTATCTTTTTCATTTTTCTCCTTTAATTTCCACTATGTGGAAAATTTTAAAAAAAGCAAAACCTTACAACAAATATAGCAACATCTGCAACCTTTGTCAATAAGACAAGCTATAATAACATTTCCAGACCAAAAAAACTTTTAAACCAGAGATCAGAAATTATGTCTCATTGTATTCATACTAAAAAGTTCCTTTTGAGCTCATTTGAAGTGGAATAAAAAAAAAATGGATGTATATTTCATTTAACCCCACACCAATACATTTCCAATACACTTGATTTTCCCATCCTCCTCCTCCTCAATTTCTGCCATACCTCATGTTGTGTGCTTATTTATTTTTTTTAAAAATATAGTGTTTGTAAATTCTCATGTTTAAAAAATAAAGCATTTGGAAATCAATTGACCGAAATCACCTGAAAATACCAAAAGGTTAAAACCGAGGTAGTGTAATCAGCTGATTCCTTATTTTCCATATATATATATATATATATATATATATATATATATATGGGAAAATGATATATAAATTTATATATATCATGATACATATATTTATATACCCAATATTTAAAAAAAATTTAATTTAAAATTCTTACCACTCCCTCTCCTTTGTGCACATATATAGTTGCATGAACGTAGACATCACTTAGTCTGATGACGTTCTAAGGATGAAATGCATCATACACAAACTTCTCCTGATTTGTTATAGATTTCCATAATATATATATATATACACACACACACACTATGTAATTTGGCAGAAAATGTTCTTTAAGGAAAATACGATTGAAAGCAAAAGATATATGTTGATTAATTTTAATGATTGTCTTCATCTCAAATTATGACTAATCCTTCTCAAACAAGGTGGGAATTCATTTAAGTAACATGGTCCTAAAAAAATTTGTCTTCACCTACCCTGATGATGACTTAAGAAAGTTGAACGTTCGGACCATAATACTTTTACTTTTCTTCCAAAATGAACTTTGGACAATTCCTGATGGAATTTCCACCTTGTTTGAGAAGTAGTTGTAATTTGGATAAGACAATCATTAAAGTGAATCGACATCATATGTCTGTTGTTATCAATAGTACTTGTCTTTATGGGGGTTGATCAAACAAGAGAAAGAGAACAGAATTCCTACAGGATCAGCAATATATACATCTGAGAATTAGTCTGAATTAGTAATTTTCCTTTCCCCACATACTGTGCTTTTCATCCTGTTGGGATACAAAATACAATTATCTTTCTTTGGTTGAGATGAAGTCACATGATGATGACAATGGTCAGTCCTTGAGTCAGTTTCCAGAAGTCAAACCGAGCAGTTGCTGTTTTGGCAAGGGCCTCACCAGGATGGAGGCTAAATCTGTTTCACCCCACCCTCCAGCCCACTTAAATCTGAAATCTTAATTATGGCTTTTCCAGAAACACAAGAATTTCCAGCTGACCCAATTCCCCCTGAGAATCATTACTCAGTAAGACCATATTTTTTTTATTCATTTTCACACTGTTTGTTGTGAAGATATGTTTTATATTTTCTCTGTGGGACAAATGTAAATATATATATATATATATATATATATATATATATATATATATATATATATATATATAATTTATATGATTTAGTGGTATAAAACTCTCTGCGAACAAAGTATGTTTGTCATTCCTTACCTTTCAGCTATTCCATTGCATCTGTGAAATAAGGTGTTATATAATAATGCCCATAATGGGGAAAATAAACGTTTCTTCCATAGTGCACCCATTAATCTTAGTATTGTCTTGCAATAAGGGATGGTTTACACACTAAGTGACAGTTGTTTTTTTTATGCATCATGTTCAGTGTTATTCCTATAGCAGTATAAAAAAGTAATTTCTGTAACTAACAATATTTTTGCCCATAGTCCTTTTCTCAGTCAAATCTATACCTCCAGTAAAAACACTCTTGCAGAAGACATATCCCAGTGATGCCTGACCTGAGAGACTGTAACTCCAGATTTTTGACATGCTAATATGTACCACCAGTAATATGACACTGTCTGATACTAACAAAGTAGTAACAATTTTTGACCTAAACTTAGTTGGATTTGTTTCACGTGATAATATATAGTAAATTAACTATGCAAAAACAAAAAGTAGATGTCAATTTTAAATAAATTTCTTTTATTTTTTAAACTTATATTTACAAAATAATCTTATAAAATAATTAACTTTGTATTTTTGTAACAGCGTACTGACCCCATTTAAATGTTTAATTGCAAGATGGTGATTAGGAGGGACTGCTAATTGGATAGTAATTATTCAAGTTCTTAAGAGAGTTGGTTGGGAAAAAAATTAAAGATACTTTAAAATTTATGTTTTAAAATAATAAAATGAATTTAAGAACAGTTCTAAGGAGAATCAAACCCGGAATTAACTAGCAAAATTGAGTAAAACAAAGGTTCCCACCCTATCCACTTCCCGCTGATAAGTAGACATGATTAATGTTTTGTCTGAAGTTCCTATGAATTTAAAATTTGGAAGTTTGTTTACATTACACTATCTGTTCAAATTATTCTGGACAATGAGCAAAATATTTGTTTTGTGTTGGGATTTGTTTATGTTGATTGCCCAAGAAGACAATTACCTTTACAGAACAATATCTAGATTCTAAACAAACAAAGAAGTATCATATGGTCTCCTAAGATGAAGATGACTGGGTGAAGAAATTAGATATATCAATGTCAAATTTTGGTGGGGTGCGGGGAGTCATCTAGGTAAATGAAAGCCCAAAAGTCAGACAAACACTGTCAGAGATTGGACCCAACAAGGAGAAGTCAGCTCGGAGAGGCCCAGGATTGTTCATAAGACAGCCATTAGTGAAAACCAACACACGCATTACAGAAGAGTGCTAGTCACTTGACTGGTTATTACTTTGAAGAAAATGACTATTTTGAATAAATTTATTTTATTTTTTAAACTTCTTACTAACAGAAAATAATCTTACAAAATCATTAAGTTTGTATTCTTTTGCATGATTATATTGAATCAATTGCTAGGAAAGTTGGTTCACTGTATTATACTAGACAATTTTTCTTGCCAGAATCTAATTTACATATTTATATTTATTTGAATATTTCTGCCACATCTGGTCTGCTGCTCCAGATATATATTTAAAGATTCTTGATAAAATCCAAAGAAGAATCTGCAAGGTTATTGGTCCTGACCTGGCATCTAGCTTTAGTCACTTTCCCACTACTGTAATGTAGCTTTCCTATAACTTTTTCTATAAATACTTTCATGGCAATTGTTCTGTTGAACTTTTCTCTATGGTACCTAGACTTTATGAATTTAAGCACAGTACTAAGATTGGCAGCAAGGTCTCATCATTTTAGTTGAAATGGCTAGATGTAATCGTAAGTTCTATGTTAACAGTTTCTTCTATCACAGTTCTCACTTGTGGAACTCACTTCCAGGTTCTTGCTTTTTAAGCCAACTTTAACCGTCAAAGATTAAAGTGTAATGTCAGTCATTATCTTCCATCTTAATTGTTATTCTTTTATTGTCCTCTCTCCTTAATAGTGTTTTTTTCCTCATATTCTCTCATACTCAGTAACCCATTGCATCTTTATTGCCTTGCTTGGAGTGAAATGTTTAACAAAAATGACAAGTATGGAGGACAAAGTGTAGAATTTTGTTGTACATTAACTTCTAAACTATGTACTCTCAAAACTGATTGTTTTACTATACTGGAATGTAAATAATTTTAAGATAGAAATGCATGCCTTCAAAGTTTTCATATGAAATCTTTTTTTTTACTGTGATTTAAACAATGATTATTATATTAGATAATATTCCTAAAGAATTAATGGATTTAATTTTAATCCACCAATTTTATTACTTCAGACGTTTGAAGTAATAAAAATGGTGGATTAAAAATAAATCCATTCTTTAGAAATTGACATGATTACATTTTGGATATGGAACTGAGCAGATATGAGCTATTTTAGAAAAACAATCTGAGTGAATAGGATGTGTGTTTCTTAAAAAACGAAAATGGAGTCTTGCTTACTGTGACATTTTTTGTGACTGAGCTGTAAAGCACTCTAGATCAAATGGTAGTCTCCCCTAGAGAGACACAGGTTCAATCACTGTTGGAGAACATGTTTTCTTTATTAGCATAATAAAAAAATAATCTGTGTGAATAGGATGTGTGCTTCTTAAAAAGGGAAAATAGAGCTTTGCTTACTGTGACATTTTTTGTGACTGAGCTGTAAAGCACTCTAGATCAAATGGTAGTTTCCCCTAGGGAGATACAGGTTCAATCACTGTTGGAAGACATGTTTTCTTTATTAGCATAATAAAAAAATAATCAGTGTGAATAGGATGTGTGCTCCTTAAAAAGGGAAAATAGAGAACATTGCTTAAAAAAATAATCTGTGACATTTTTGTAGACCATTTTTGTGACTGAGTTGTAAAGCACTCTAGATCAAATGGTAGTTTCCCCTAGAGAGACACAGGTTCAATCACTGTTGGAGAACATGTTTTCTTTACTGGCATTTCTTGAATGCACAGATTGATAGACATAATACATGCTGTTTAATAAATAAAATCAGGGTATCTATTTCAAATATGAAGTGCCCACTATAATATTATTTGAAGTCATATTAGATAATAACACCCACTATCTTCCAATGATGTGATTCAAAAATATCCTTGGATCTTCAATGTGAAGTTAAGGAATGTAATAAGTTAATGTTTAACCAGATGCTGTAGACTACCAGTGTTTGTACCTAGTCTAACTCCATAATATTGATTATAGTATTAATTGTAAATATGGTGAGGTATATGCAAAGTTAAAGTATCTGGTAAGTTAATGTTTACCCAGATGCTGTAGACTACCAGTGCTTGTACATAACTCTATAATACACACATAGACAATGTTTAACCTTTGCACCTGCAAAAATGAATGTTTCAAAAGGACCGTTATTCCCTTGACACTGCTATTACACAGTTTTTTTACTCCCTCAGCAATGTTCATTTACAACATTCTGAAAAATATGCAATATTTATTATTTACCTTTTATAAAGAAATAAATTTGAAAAGAAATCTTTTAATTACAAAAAAAAATTACAAAAATATGTAAACCAATGACAATATAACATTTGTGATAAAAATTACAAAACTTCTGTAATTATACACAAGGAAAACTTTGTTCACCCAATGACTAGAGAGATACATGCTCAAAATATTGAGTGCTTCTGGTCTCACCAAAAATCTAAAATTAAAGGAATATTTGGTTCAGAGGTAACTTATTTTAGGGAAATTATGTGACAAAAGAAAAAAACGGCATGTCAAAAGAATGGTTATTCCCTTGCCATCTCGGCTGCACCATTTGTTTTTACTCCCTCAGCAATGATTATTGTTTTAAAAAGGGATAATTAGAATTTTAATAAAACCTAACATGAAAGTAAATTTATACATTTTCTTTATTCTTGAGAAATGACAGCAAAGATATTAAACACTATTTATTTATTAAATTGCTTATTTACAAGAATAATTTTATATTTGCAAGATTATAGAAATATGAAAACCAACTATGATGAAATACTTGTTCTAGAGTTCATTGATATTTTTATAAATAATGAATAAAAAAACTTGTTTTCATAGTTATTGATAAAATGGTAAATAATAAATATTACATTATATTTGGTTCACATATTATTATAATCTTGTAACTATATATTGCTAGGGAGGGGAGGGTCAAAAGTGTATACAGTAATAGTGGTGTCAAGAGAATAACTGTTCTTTTGTCATACTGTTTGTTGTGCACACAATGGTTAAACATTGCCAAAAAGTGAATGCTGATTATATTGCAGAACTAATTAGAGGTTCGCAACTACAAATGATTAGCATGTTGAGATCTGTTCAAGTCAGTATGGATGTTTGCATATGGTTGATCAGTTGATTTTGTTTAGTGGCATATCAACCTCTATGGATTATTTAACATCCAAATCTAAATATTTTAAACCCAATTTTATGGCTACAACAACAGATAAAATGTATTGTTGATCATTTTGCTATAAAATGTATTGTTGGTAATTTTACTATAAATATGCATCATTGGTAATTTTCTATATAAAAATGTATTTTTATACTTTCATAGTGTTTTGTTTTTGTTTGGTGGTTCACTATTTGCCCATAGCTGGGACCCTATCAGGTGCTACCACCCTCAATCATGGTAGACCTGGGAATAACAGCACTTAAGAGGGTGTTCTTTATTCCTTAAAACCTCCAATCTCCTGATCAGAGGCATTGCTGCTGGATGTAGTTTAGCGTCATACCCAGGACTATTTGCATATACTTGTTAATACTTCTGGTGCTTCAATTGCAGAACACTTAATAAATAATCTGAATTGTGCCTTATCTTTCACCAAGGATTTTTTCACCATAATCAACAAAACATATTTGGATTATCATCTGAGAATTCTTGAGATTATTTATATTAAGTCTAAGCAGCCTTCCTTCTATAAGCAGAAGTAATGGCTGCTGAGCCTAAATAGAATTTATTTGTGATTTATACTACACATTCTCTGATAGTATTTTCTCTCCTCCACTTTTTGTTTTTGTCTTCAATTAGCTTTAAAGAGTGAGGAGTGATAATTGGTTAGCCTTTTTTATTATTTTTGCTTTATTTTTTTGATCCACCATTTTACAGTGAGTAATTTTTTTTATCCTTGTTCTTCATCCCACTTTGTATTATAAATCTTTGTGTATATTTATATATATTCTTTAAATTTCCATCTTTAAAGCCTTAATAAAAAGTGAGTTCTTACAATTTTTATCAATTTCACAACAAGCATAAGAGCCCAAATTTGCATTTTGCAAATAAAAAAAACACATTTTAATTACAATTGAATTAAATGGCTACAATGTCAAAATTTCCTTTGAAGCAGTAAACTCAACAATGATCATTATCTGATTGACAGAAAACTTGATATTGTAAACAAAAATAAAAATCTATTAAAAATAAAAATAATTATAGCACAAAGACAATTTTATGGTAAATAGTTACCATATATTTTCATGTATAAGGTGACCTTTAAATAAGATGAGGTCAAAAAAACATAACAAATTTTCATGAATTTATCCTATATCTGTAGTAAAAGATGTATGCTTATTGATTATATAAAGATGATATTATTGGAAATGTTACTGTATCCCTAGAAATTCAAAATAAACAAATGAACAAAACCGATTCTATATTATGTTTTTCTTACACACATCCCCTAAAAGGAAAACCATTGTTTTGTTTACATTCCATCACAATCTCTTGCAAATACTGATTCTTTTTCTTCTTCCTCTTCTTTTCCTATATCTAAACAGTTACAAACAACCTGGTGTACTAAGGGCCATTTACTTATACTTCATTGACAATCACAAAATACCACTAATAACAGTATAATAGTACATACCACTTTCAACATTTTTTTTATTCAGTTTATTATTCATTATTAAAAGTTTAGTGAAAAATAAAAGGTTGCTGCGAATGCAATCAAAACTTGATGTTTACATTTTCTCAGCTGAGTTTGAATGGATACAAGTTGATTTCATTGATTTGGAATTATTCTTTAAATAGGCAATTTATTATGAAGTTATGTCAGCTATATATAAGGTAGAAATGGTTTTATTACTTTTATTATCAGTTTATTTGATAATGTGAATCTTTTTGCGTACATTATTGGTTATTGCACCAAGGCAGAGGTTAGCCTACCAACAAACATCACTCAGAATTTAAGGTTTCTTTTTTAGAATTGTAGTATAGGATGACCCCCAATTTTTAAGGGTGATTTGGGGGATTTAAAGGTTGATTTATACAGTTAAATATATGATACTTTAATTTGTATTCAGTTTAATTATATCAAAAAATTCCCAAATTTTATTTAAAAACATGAAAAAAATGTATGTTTATAACATGAGTGGCTTGCATCAATCTACATGAATCAAAGGTCAATTTTGGTGCGTGAGGTGATATTTGTATTACCTGTTGATGACTGACAAATTCATGTTGATAGCTCTCTAAACTGAATTGCTTGTTTGTAAGCATGGTGGCTCATGATAAAAATCAGTATTTCATTTTTGTGGACTAATTATATTTTTGTAATTTTCTTTTGTTGTTGATCACCAAATATTTTGAAATAGAACAATCATTACTTTTAAAAAGTTAATTTTGGAACACATTCTGTCATATGAAATGTTGATTATAGGAATGTAAAAAAAAATGCCAATACATTCACTTATTTTTGGTCTCAAGAAATAAAATATTTTTTGCAAATATGTTTACAGTGTAACCCGGATATAAAAGACCCGGATATAAGTGAAACCTGGATATAAGAGAGATTTTCTCTGGTCCCAAATTAGAGCCTGTGTTAATGTATATAAAATAGACCAAACCCGGATATAAGAGACTTCTTCTCCGGTCCCAACAACTTTCTTATATCCGGGTTACATTGTATTATGTTATCTAAAGAAATAAAATTTTCACAAAAAAAATTTAGGAAGTAAACTATTTTATTTTTAAAATAAAAAGAAAAAAGTTATTGCTTACACACATGTGAAGTATTGGAGAAATCCGAAAAAATGGAAGTCGAGTGCATAATATTTCACTGGTTTGCATGAAGACATGAGAAATTAATGCACTATTTATTATAGTTTAATCTAAAAAAGATAAATCCTTATTTAAAAAATCTACTTCTGGATCACATTTTGATATGGAGTCCTCATCATCTTCATCGTCTGCAAAATAAAGCATTTTATAATTATTATTAGGAAAATTTAAGATTTGTCCATTAAACTGTACATTGTAATTACCTAAATTCCATATTTGATATACAGGGTGCATTGAATAAATTGTCATCTAAATTAGGCAAAAATAACACTGACATCTCATTTTAACATATATATTTACCAAAATTACACAAAAATATCTTGAAATACTACAGAGTAAACTTATTCAATCAAATCGCCATTGGCTTCAACCACAACTTCCAAACAACTTTGAAATCTCCTGCAACTCTTCTGGACGGTCTCCTTGTTTAAATTGGTGAATGCTGCCTTAATCCTTGCCTTCATTTTATCTTTGGTGTTACAAGGAGTTTTGTTGGTCTCTTGCTCAACTGTGCCTCGTGCATAATAATCAAGGGGGTTACAGTCTGGAGAGTTAGTTGGCCAGATGTAAGGAGTGATGTCTGACAGCTATGACTGGGTTCTCCTATTTGTGTGGCATGGTACAGAGTCCTTTTGCCAGACATAGGGTCTTCCAGCAGCCACCCTCTTGGCCCTAGACAGCACTACCTCTTCAAGGCAATTGATGTAGGCTTCCATGTTGAGTCTGAGGCCATGTGGGAAGATGAATGGAGGAATAATGTCACCTTCACTAGTGATCACTCCAAACACCATGATGTTGACTGACCATATATCATCCAACTCTTTCAGAATCCTCTGCACTGTCCTCAGATTGACACCTAAACACTCTGAAATGTTTGTATTGGAGTTTCTGACATGGATGCCAAGTAGTACAGCATACTGTTTCCAAATTTCTGGCAGAGTGAATTGTGTCATGATGCTCTTTTTCTCACAGATGGTTCCCAACTGACCCTACAATACTGTGCAGTTGACAAAATCAAAAACAATGTGCATTCATGAAATTAAAAATATAAAATGGCAACAATTTACCAATTGCACCCTGTATATCCCTATGTATATTATTACAGTGTAACCTGGATATAAGAGAGTTGTCGGGACCGGAGAAGAAGTCTCTTATATCCGGCTTTCTCTTATATCTGGGTTTGATCTATTTTATATACTTTAACACAAGCTCTAATTTGGGACCAGAGAAAATATCTCTTATATCCGGGTTTCTCTTATATCCGAGTCTCTTATATCCGGGTTACACTGTACCTTACTAGAAATATCCATGAAAATTTCACATTTTTCCTATATGAATCATAGGCTCATCTGTTGTCTGGTTCAAACTTCTCCCTAGTTATTTAAAAAGAAGTAGATGTTTATTCCTTGTTTCCTGTCTAGGATTGGGTTTCAGATTCCTTCTAAAGTGTTTTCATTCTCTTTCACTCTCAGTAGCCCTTTGTGTCTTAGTGGCATTATCACCTTGATAAAAATTATTGATTAAAGTTAAAAAAAAGTAAAAAAGATTAATTTTAATTCATAAGTTAATTATTGAATAAGTTCACAGCAAGTTCTACAACTATAAAATATCTTTAGAAATTCCCCCATCACATTGTTAAATATTCAAACTTAACAACTTTAATAAAATATTGCAATAACAATCATAAATATGAATGCTGGTCATTATTTTAAGAAGTAAGAAGGTACAAATGAAAAGATTTGAAACTTTTTCATTTCACTGAATCAGACATTAAACACATGAGAGTGTTATCACCTTTTCTACCTTCCTTTATTTCTTTCATTTTCTCACTTAAACCAAGTAGTGTCATTTCCATCTTAACATGAATCAAAACAGAATAGTCCATTATTTTTGAGGTATTGACAGGGTGTAATGTACTAAGGAACTAAGGAAGAGACAAGCAGAATTATTATTTTATAACATATTTGTTAATTCTTTGACAAATTCTGTAGAAATTTCTTTTGAAAGTAATGTAGAAGACATACATTTATTTGTTCTTTCAATCAATGTCTTAGCTACAATGTAGGTAGTGTAATAATGATGACAACTTAAAAGCAGAAATGGTTACAATTCTGTGCTCCTGTAGCTAATAATAATATCCCATCAACAGTCATATAATATTATTTTAAATTATTTTAAGAATAATTAGAGAGAATATTTTCCCAATATATTTGTATATTTATTTATTAAAAGACATCAAAGTTTTTAGAATAAAACCCTGGAGCAATATGCTTTTTGAAAGAATAAATAAAGATTTTAAAATATATTAAAATATTAAATCAATATTATAGAAAAAAAAAATCAAAGAAAATTTTTTTTTTTACAGACAATAAACCTCAAATATAAATTTAAAAAAAAATGTTCAAAAAAGCTAATATTGTATTTTTTTTTAATTTCAGACTAAGGTACCCAAAAATCAGGACCCAGAATTCCAATTTTTAATTTTTTCAATATTTATTTTTCAATTAATTATCTTTAAAAAGTGTAAACCTCAATCTTGTATACATCAATACAAAATTGAAAATCATCAAATTAAAAATTAGGCTGTACAATCATATGAAAAAAACAAAATTTCTTTCAAATTTGGAAAAGAGACTGCTTTAAAAATATCTACATTCTCTTTTGCATAAATCACAAGTTTTATTAAAATCCAATAATTAAATGTGCAATTGGCATGTAATTTTTGACATTGACATGTAATTTTGGGGGTCATAAAAATATTTTATGGTGATAGTGTTTACACAAAGTAAAAAATATTTTTAAAATACAAATATTTCCAATTTTTAAAAAATAGAAATAATTATATCAGAATTTTTCTATTCTTTCTACTTTTAATTAACTGAAAAAATTGACCATAAAATTATGTTTTATACAGGTATCATAGTTCATTTATTCAGGTGTCAAATTTCCATGTTGAAAATTGGTGATACCCACTTATAGACAACTATGTCACAATATGCACTGATTAAAACACCTTAAAAACTGCCTAAGAGATTAAATATGAAATTGTAACAACTTCACTTTGGTTGTTTCACTTTTATCTTTCCATAGATATTTACTGACCAAAAATCCTGAAAAAGATTCAAGAGGACATAAAGCACCACGATTGAACATTACATACTTTCTACTTTTTAATTCCATCAATTCAGACTTTTACAGTTAGGCCACCATTCTACTTCCATGGAGTCGAATCACTCCCATTTCCTCGATATTCCAAATGTAAGAAGACAGTTTCACTCAAACAGCCTTTTCTCAAGAACTATTTGTGGAACAGACTCCCGCTTGAATCCTTTCTTGAATGTTACAATCATAACCTCTTTAAATAAAAGGCCAATCATTATTTATCCTTCTTATCCTCATAATCTTCACTTCTTACAAGCTTTTTCATATTACACACCTCATTCAACATAATCATTTTGGCAATGTTTAACAGTTCATGGCCACATCATGTTGAAACACTGGTTCCCGTATAATCATGGAATTTAAGCAACATCAAGCCTGGTCAGTACCTAGATGGGTGACCACTTGGAAATACCAGGTGCTTGGATGTGCAGGTGGTGTAATGAATAATGACTCAGACTTGTTAATTAGAGAGCTGAGTTCCAATTCCTGTTGAGTTTGTTATATTTACTTATGTGCAAATATTCTTGGGAAAAGTATGAATCCACCTCTTCCCCCCCAACCATGGGTTAATTAGTAAGACTTGTATCACTAAACCATTATTATCTTAAAAAAATAAATTCTTACAATGTAAAAATATTTTCTGACTTTAAATAACATGCAAAGTATTGATAAGCCATAGAAAACAAATCAATCAATAAATCAATGTTTAACCTTCCTGTCCACAAAAAAACTGTATTAAAAAGGTTATTTGGCACCATTATTACTGTACACACTTTTGACTCCCTCAGCAATATTTATTTACAAGATTATAAAAATATGTGAACCAAGTACTATGCAATATTTTTTATTTACCTTTTATTATTCATTATAAAATGGTAAAAATTTTATAAAGAAATAAACTTGAAAAGAAATCTTTTTGTTCAAAAGTTTATAAAAAATTACATTATTATCAAAATATATAAACCAACTACAATGCAATATTTACTATTTACCATTTTATAAATAACTATGAAAACAAGTCTTTAATTCATTATTTATAAATATATAAATGAATAGTAGAACAAGTATTTCATTATACTTGTGTTGGAATATAAAAGGTGATTATCTCCCTTTGGTTGAGATAGCCATGTTGGTCTTGTTATGGCTGCTTAGTGATGTCACTTCATACAGTAATGAAAGTGGTCAGTCATTCATTTGGTTTACTCGGAGCCAAACAAAGCAGACTTCAGCTTGGGCTGAGGCTAAATCTGTTCCCCCACTCAACCAGCAGATTAGAAGCACATAGAACCATTTCCCTTTGGGAATATATCTTCCCCAAATATAGAAAGAAACTCCAACTCGCAGTCCTCAATTTGGGAAAACTCAAAACTCACCATTTCCAGTTCATGGAATATGTCCTTGCCTAGAACATAGTAGATGAATCCAGCCCATTTGAAGCAGTTTCTCCAGAAACACAGAAGAATTTCCATATTATATGCGAGACCCTATCTTTTCATTCTTCTTTTACTCTGCTTTCTATGTAGATATATGATGTATTTTTCTCTGCATGGGACTATATGTATATATAGTTTTGTATATGTCAGTGGTATAAAACTCTCTCTGATAACAAAACATGTTTGTCATTCCTTTTCCTTTCAGCCATTCCATTCCATCTGTGAAATACAGTGTTATTATATCACAGATATAATAATGCCCATAATGGGGGAAATACAAATGAGAGAATAAACCTTTCTTACAAAATTATCAAAATATGTAAACCAACTACACTTCAATATTTATTATTTACCATTTTATAAATAACTATGAAAACAAATTTTTTTATTCAAACTAATAAATAAATAGTGTTTCATATACTAAAATTCTAATCATTGCTTTTTAAAAACAAAAATTGCTGAGGGAATCAAAAGTGTATACAGTAATAGTGTATACAGTCAAGGGAATAACCATCATTTTGACAAAGCATTTTTTTTTGACACACCATATTTTTATTTTGATTGTTTTTTTGTGGACACAAAGGTTAAATATTGCCCACTTTTTAGATTTTTAAATAATATTTTTTGACAAGATTTTTAGAATAGGTTTGTATGAAGAGAATATGTATTCTTTGTAAGAAATTAGTTTGTAGATCAGGTTTCATTGACAGATTTTTGTAAAGAGAGTTACATTAGTTTGTTGATTTTGTTTAGCAGTATATCAACACCTCTATGGGTTATTTAATGCTGAAATCCAAATATTTTGAATACAAGTTTATGGCTTCAACTGAATATATTTTGTACAGAGTTTTTTACTTTGAGTAAAGGTATGTTTTTTTAGATATATAGATTATAGATCATAAAATGTATTGTTGGTAATTTTACTATAAAAATGTATTTTTGTATTTTTTAGTATTGCACTGATTGTCATTTTGCTATAAAAATGTATTGTGGGTCATTTTTTTATAAAAATGTACTAATTTTTGTTCAGGAATTCATTATTTATCAATAGCTGGGACCCTAACAGGTGCTACCACCCAGGATTAGGGTGGACCGGGGAACAACAGCAATTAAGAGGTGGTTCTATGCTCCAGAAAATCTCCCAATCAGAGGTCTTGTTGTTGGATGTAGTTTATCGTCATACCCAGGACGAAAGATTTTTGGTAGTGACTCCAAAGTACTTGGAATTCACCTGTACCATCCAAAGTATAACAATGGGGGAAAACACAGCTGTGGGGAATATAACATCAGGTCAGAGATTTAATAAGTGACTATTGGCAATAATGTAGAAATGATTTGACTCAAACTATAGATGACTAGGATTTGTGGACATAAAAATTGAGTGAAGAGAAAAAAACAAAATATCAATATAGCAAAAGCAATAACGCTTTTATTCTTAAAATTATTTTTTAAAACCACAAAGATGCGACAACAAAGTTTGTGTTAATGTGCTTTTGTTATAAATAGATATTGAAATAAGAAATTTAATTCAAATATTTCTATTGAAATTTATTGGATTTTTATTATTTTATTATAATTCTGCTTGTTCCTTCTTCAGTGTGACCATTATACCATGCCAATACCTCATAAATAATGAACTATTCCGTTTTGATCAAGTGGAACAACGGAAAAGACATATCAGAGACGCTACTTGGTTTCAGTGAGAGAATCAAAGAAAGCAAGAAGCGAAGATAGAAGTGTTTAACATCTCCTGCCAATAACTCATAAATAAAGGACTATTTTGTTTTGATTGAGTGGAAAGGCTGAAAAGACATATTAGAGACGCTACTTGGTTTCAATGAGGAAATACAAGAAACAAAGAAGAGAAGGTGGAAGTATTTAACGTTTGTTTCAGAGAAATGGAAAAAGTTTACAATTTCAAATCTTTTCATTTTTACCCTCTTCTTAAAATAATGACCTGCATTCATATTTATGATTGTTATTGCAATATTTTGTGAAATTTGTTAATCTCAAATATTTAACAATGCGATAGGGGAATTGCTACAGATATTTAATTGTCATAGAACTCACCATGAGTTTATTCAATCATTAACTTCAAATAGGAAAACTGAAATTTTTATGAGTGCTTCTAGTCTAAGCATAATGCTTCAGAGTTGGAAAACCTTGAATTAAAAAGTGATGCCTGTAAAGATATTTTTCATAAAAAGATTATCCTGATTTTTTTGTGATAAAAATTCAATAAAAAAAATCCAATTTGCTTTGTTTTGTAGAAACAATAAAAAAAAATTACTATCAATAATGGTTTTATGAGTTAAAATGTCTCTTATGTGAGGGTGCTGAAAAGTTCTCAGCCTGCCCCTCTTCCCCAAAACTGAGTAACATTTTTTTAACTGTAGCTGAAAAGAGTGTTTTTTTTTATATTGTAAAGTGCCAATTTGCATAAATCTTACACTTATTTCTAAATTGGTTTCAAATCATTGACATATCAATAGAAAGCGTAACATTTTCACCTGGTTATCACTGGACCATCATCAGTTTCCTGCTCCAACAGAAATCCATAAGTGTATGATGCAAGCATTGCAAGACAAGTGCCTGTCATACTCAACAAAAAAGAATTAGTGTGCCAATTTCCAGTATGGAGATTTTGATACCCAAGATACAGCATCATCTGAAAAGCTTTAAATGGTGCCAACTCCTGGAATTGTTTATATTTTTAGCCAATCAATAAGGCTCAATCAAACAAATTACTGTGACATTAACAATATCAAGGGAATATATTGGGTTTATAATTCATAAGCACTTGAGTATGCAGTAGCTGTCAGTCAAGTGGGTGCCAAAATGTTTGAATGCCAACCAGAAAGGATATCAAATAGATGTCTCCAAGTTGATTTCTCAGCATATTCTATGATCTACTGATAAATATTTAAAACATTGGTATGTTTAGGTTTTGGTTACTGTTTTAGAGTTACAGTTATTGTTGGTCCAAAGATTAAGATTCTTGTTTGTTTTAAGATTGAAAGTATATAGGACCAGAGACCAAAAACAGTCCAAAATCTAATGGCTTGGCACTTCAACATTTGGGGGCACTTCAAATACTAGATGATAACCAGAGCCCCATCTCAAGAAAGAGGTATTACCTGGGAAGATAGACCACTTGAGACTGAACTTGAATAGCTAATTTTTACATCTCTCAGGGTCAAAAGGCCAAGAAGCAATGGATATGTAGAAGCTGATAGTCAAGTGGGTGACAAAAGGTTTGAATGCCAACCAGAAAGAATATCAAGTGAAAATCTCCAAGTTGATTCTGCAGCATTTTCTCTGATTTTTTTGGAACAACTTGTCACTGTTAATGAAACATTGTTATACCACTATGATCCAGAGAAACATTGTTATACCTCTATGGCCCATAGAATCATTGTTAGACAACTATGGCCCATAGAAACATTGTTATACAAATATGGCCTGGAGAAACATTGTTATACCTCTATAGCCCATAGAAAGATTGTTATACCACTATGGCCTGGAGAAACATTGTTATACCACTATGGCCCATAGAAACATTGTTATACCACTATGGTCCGGAGAAACATTGTTATACCACTATGGTCAGGAGAAACATTGTTACACCACTATGGCCCATAGAAACATTGTTATACCTCTATAGACCATAGAAACATTGTTATACCACTATGGCCCAGAGAAACATTGTTATACCACTATGGCCCATAGAAACATTGTTATACCACTATGGTCCGGAGAAACCTTGTTATACCACTATGGCGCAGAGAAACATTGTTATACCACTATGGTCTGGAGAAACATTGTTATACCACTATAGTCAGGAGAAACATTGTTATACCACTATGGTCCAGAGAAACATTGTTATACCACTATGCTCCAGAGAAACATTGTTATACCACTATGGCCCAGAGAAACATTGTTATACCACTATAGTCCAGAGAAACATTGTTATACCACTATGGCCCATAGAAACATTGTTATGCCACTATGGCCCATAGAAACATTGTTATGCCACTATGGTCCGGAGAAACATTGTTATACCACTATGGCCCATAGAAACATTGTTATAACACTATGGTCTGGAGAAACATTGTTATACCACTATAGCGTATAGAAACATTGTTATACCACTATAGCGTATAGAAACATTGTTATACCACTATGGTCCGGAGAAACATTGTTATACCACTATGGCCCATAGAAACATTGTTATAACACTATGGCCCATAGAAACATTGTTATACCACTATGGCCCAGAGAAAAATTGTTATACCACTATGGCCCAGAGAAACATTGTTATACCACTATGGTCTGGAGAAACATTGTTATACCACTATAGCGTATAGAAACATTGTTATACCACTATGGTCCGGAGAAACATTGTTATACCACTATGGTCTGGAGAAACATTATTATACCACTATGGCCCATAGAAACATTGTTTTACCACTATGGCCCATAGAAACATTGTTATATCTGTATAGCACATAGAAACATTGTTATACCACTATGGCCTGGAGAAACATTGTTATACAACTATGGCCCATAGAAACATTGTTATACCTCTATAGCCCATAGAAACATTGTTATACCACTATGGCCCATAGAAACATTGTTATACCACTATGGCCCATAGAAACATTGTCATACCGCTATGGTCCGGAGAAACATTGTTATACCACTATGGTCCAGAGAAACATTGTTATACCACTATGGCCCATAGAAACATTGTTATATCTCTATAGCCCATAGAAACATTGTTATACCAGTATGGCCTGGAGAAACATTGTTATACCACTATGGTCTGAAGAAACATTGTTATACCACTATGGTCCAGAGAAACATTGTTATACCACTATGGCCTGGAGAAACATTGTTATACCACTATAGCCCAGAGAAACATTGTTATACCACTATAGTATAGAGAAACATTGTTATACCTCTATAGCCCATAGAAACATTGTTATACCACAATGGCCCACAGAAACATTGTTATACCACAATGGCCCATAGAAACATTGTTATACCACAATGGCCCATAGAAACATTGTTATACCACTATGGCCCATAGAAACATTGCCATACCACTATGCTCCAGAGAAACATTGTTATACCACTATAGCCCATAGAAACATTGTTATACAACTATGGCCCAGAGAAACATTTTTATACCTCTACAGCCCATAGAAACATTGTTATACCACTATGGCCTGCAGAAACATTGTTATACCACTATGGTCCAGAGAAACATTGTTATACCACTATGGTCCGGAGAAACATTGTTATACCTCTATAGCCAATAGAAACATTGTTATACCTCTATAGCCAATAGAAACATTGTTATACCACTATAGCCCATAGAAACATTGTCATACCACTATAGCCCATAGAAACATTGTTATACCACTATGGCCCAGAGAAACATTGTTATACCACTATGGCCCAGAGAAACATTGTTATACCACTATGGTCCAGAGAAACATTGTTATATCACTATGGCCCATAGAAACATTGTTACATCACTATGGCCTGGAGAAGCATTGTTATACCATTATGGCTCAGAGATACGTTGTTATACCACTATAGTCCGGAGAAACATTGTTATAACATTATGGCTCAGAGATACGTTGTTATATCACTACGGTCCGGAGAAACATTGTTATACCACTATGGCCCACAGAAACATTGTTATACCACTATGGTCCGGAGAAACATTGTTATGCGACTACGGCCCAGAGAAACATTGTTATACCTGTATAGCCCATAGAAACATTGTTATACCAGTATGGCCTGGAGAAACATTGTTATACCACTATGGTCCGAAGAAACATTGTTATACCACTATGGTCCAGAGAAACATTGTTATACCACTATGGTCCAGAGAAACATTGTTATACCACTATGGCCCAGAGAAACATTGTTATACCACTATGGTCTGAAGAAACATTGTTATACCACTATGGCCCAGAGAAACATTGTTATACCACTATGGCCCAGAGAAACATTGTTATGCCTCTATGGCCCATAGAAACATTGTTATACCAGTATGGCTTGGAGAAACATTGTTATACCACTATGGCCCATAGAAACATTGTTATACCACTATGGTCTGGAAAAACATTGTTATACCACTATGGTCCAGAGAATCATTGTTATACCACTATGGTCCGGAGAAACATTGTTATACCACTATGGTCCGGAGAAACATTGTTATACCACTATAGTCCAGAGAAACATTGTTATACCACTATGGCCTGGACAAACATTGTTATACCACTATGACCCATAGAAACATTGTTATACCACTATGTCCCAGAGAAACATTGTTATACCACTATGACCCATAGAAACATTGTTATACCACTATGGCCTGGAGAAACATTGTTATACCACTATGGCCCATAGAAACCTTGTTATACCACTATGGTCCGGAGAAACATTGTTATACCACTATGGCCCAGAGAAACATTGTTATACCACTATGGCCTGGAGAAACATTGTTATACTACTATGGTCTGGAGAAACATTGTTATACCACTATGGCCCAGAGAAACATTGTTATACCACTATGGCCCATAGAAACATTGTTATACCACTATGGCCTGGAGAAACATTGTTATACCACTATGGCCCAGAGAAACATTGTTATACCACTATGGCCCGAAGACCAAACATCAATTCATGTAGTGGCGGTGAAAGAAATTAAAGACTCATAAGGAAAGGTCATGGCTATGTTTCTTTTTTAAGGGGATCAAGCGTAGTAGAGAGGATAAGGAAAGTATTTTGATGAATATTTCCAGAAAGGTCAAACAACAGTTACTTACTTTGTCAATTAAAGGAGATGTTGAAAGAAAAACAGTAAAGGGAGTTGTGGAAAGATATTCTCTTTTTTTACAGGACAAATCATTTTATTTACAAGATTTTCAAGATGATGGATGTTATGAAGAATTTGGGGCTTGAGTGTATAGACCATTCAGATCTGTAACCATATGACTACTTCCCTATTCCTAAACCTTAAAAAGGCTTATGGCCATATGCTGAAACACCAGTTTCTCATATGATCACCAAAATTAAGCAATGTCAAGCCTGGTCAGTACCTAGATGGGTAACTGCTTGGGAATATCATGTACTGTAAGCTTTGATGTACACGTGGTGTAATGGATAATGGCTTGAAATTGGATATCAGAGAGCCATGTTTCAATTTCAGTTGGGTTTGTTATATTCACTTATGCAAGATACTCTCGGGAAAAGTATGAATCCACCTCTACTCCCGCAAGCTATGGGGTATTTAGTAGGACTTTTATCAGTAAATCATTATTACCTCCCCAAAAATTCATACAGTCTAAAAATATTTATGGCTTTAGATAACTGTCAATATGTTGATAAGCTGTAAAAAACAAATCAATCAATTCAAACCTTAGGAGGAATTTGAAAGGGAGGAAATCATTTGAAAAATCAGTGCAGTATTTCAATGACCAAGCATTTTTTTGATGGGTTAAAGAAAATTGAGAAACAATAAGCCAAGGGTGCTGAATTTTACGGCAAATATGTCAGTCTAAGAACTTTTCAGCACCTTGCCTCATATTAGCAAAATATTCTATCTAGTGAATCCAAATTATTATCAACTATGGCCAAACATTTTTTGAAGAGTTATGAAAACTCAAGAACAATAAGCCAAGTTGGCCAAAATTTAGGGTGAATATATGGAATAGCATATAGACTTCATTATACATGTTCATTGCTTCCTTGGTTGGGAAGAGAACCTTTTCTGTACATCCTCATAATGTAATTGATCCATAAATACGCCCATATATTCTACTCATTGTTAACACGTATTCATTTTTTGACATTTTCTATTGTGCTAATAATTAAATTTGTCCCGCTACTAAATTGCACATTATAATTACCATCAGTTTGTAGGGATGAGCAATTCTAAAGAATATAAAAATTTATAAATCTGTTCTACTCAACTATTTTTTATTCATTCAATTTCAGATCATTTTTGGATGAAATTTAATTTATTTTAGTTATGAATGACCCTGTCTGGAATACATGTATTAATTCCTGACCACTGACAATACTTTTTTCCAGATTTTCAATACACTTTTTTGTTAATGCATTAGAATGCATTGACATTATACATATAATTGTCTTATTCTATCAGTAATAATTGCATTTATTCCTGACCACTGATAATTCCTTCCTTCTTGATTTACAATACATTTTTGTAGTAAACCATTAGAAATGAATTTACATTATAGATGTAATAGCCATTTTTCTGTTAGTAATGTTTGTATTATTTCCTAACCACTGACAATCCCTTTTTCCTAAATTTCAATACATTTATTTTGTAAAATCATGAGCATTATATTGACATTATACATATAATAGTTTTATTCTGTTAGGAATACTTTTTATTAAATCCTAACCACATTATTTCTTTATTTCTTGATCAACTTCATCATGTACTTTTTAAAAATCATTTCCCACTAAGCAAGGCAAAAAAGCCACTAAGACACAAAAAAAACAAAAAAAATTAAGAGGAGAGAACAATAAAAGTACAGGAATAAGTAAGACAGAAAATAGCAACATTGCCTTTAAATTTTTGATGATCAAAGTTGACTGGAAAAGCAAGAAACTGAAAAAGAGTTCCACATGTGGGAAATGTGAGAGAAGAAACTGTTAGCATAGAAGTTACAATTATATTTAGCTATTTCAACTGTAAAATGACGAGACCTTGTCACCAATCTAATAATGTGATTAAATTCATAAAGTCTAGGTACCATAGAGGAAAGTTCATCAGAACAATTACCATGAAAAGATTTATGGAAAAGGCATTGGGAAGCTATATTATGGTGATGGAAAATGTATCTTTATACCAGAATTGTTCTACTTCAACCTGTTGTTTGCTTCTTATTAATCTTGAAAGCTATTCACAGTAAGCTTAGATTTTTCTATAGAAATGTATCTTTGTATCAAAATTATTCTATTTCAATTTGTCTTCTGCTTCTTATGACTCATAGGCACACCAAATGACCAAGTATCATAAGTTCCTATCACCAGACATTGGCCAATGATAATTGCCTTAATATCAGTTCTTATACTAAAGATAGCTTTCCATGTTAATAAAAACTGTTATAATATATCATATGAATATTTAATACTGAAACATTTGCAATTGTTTCAAACCGCTACTGATAAAAGATTATTCGTTTATTTCTTCATTAATATATTTGCACATTGCCAAGTGGTTACAATATCAGTGTTCCAACCATGAGGCCTGAGTTCAAATCTCACCATGGTCAATTTGTCAAGGAAGTGACTTAATAATATCTGCCTGGGCAGATGATTCCAGTGTGTGGCACCATTGGGACATGCCAGAAAATTGAATAGATGAAACTGTTTAGAAGTTGTGCTAACATAAAGTCATCATGACCAAGAGTTTGAGTATATTGCTCTTGTTCAAATTGGTGATCACGCCTGATTATGCATTCTCTGCCAGAAATAAACAAACACAAATGTACCAGGGTTTAGTTAACCACTCTAGTAGACAGGCATTCTTGGATACAAGCAGCCAATCATATGGGGATTTTCTAAGTGTAGCTTAGATGTGGCACAAGGCTGAAAATATGGGACACCAAGTGAGGATCAAACTCACTACTCAGTTGTAATGGTTCTAAGCTTGTTAACCATTACACCATGTTGAGGCACGACCTTCTTTTTCTAAGCATAGCTGAGATGTAGCACCAGGCTGAAAATATGGAGCATCCAGTGATGATCAAAGATTCCTGTGAGGATCAAACTCACTATTCAGTTGTAAATGATCTAGGGAGATGAGCTTGCTAACCATTAGATCATTTCGAAGTACTCCCAGCAGCCCATCATAGGTATTCACTTCACTAGTATTTTTGCATGTATTAACATGCCATGTTTTTTTTATATGGCAATCACTTTCTTATCTAGTTGTTTAACATTGCAAATATTCATGTTTCAACATAATCCCCTTCTTTATTAATTAACTCAACATTTTCTATATAGCACATAGATCATACAGTACACAGCGAAAATTTCAGATCCAAATTCAGCTAATAACTATATGTCAGTCTATGAAATTATTTATCTATCTTCATAGATATGTACTCAGTCATTTATGTGTCATGTGTCATACACACTGAAGCGATCATGTATCTTTCGATACATAACCGACAAGGCAGATTTTTTCCTGCAGTAGTGGAAGGGGAAGGAAAAAGATATTATTGTTTGTAAAGGAGAAGGAAAGACATGATCGTCTCTTTATTTATAAGAAATAGTATAGATTGTTGATTTTGCCATATGAAACTGAATAGGAAGAGACAATATCATCAACAAATGATTTTCTCTTAATTTTTCTTTTTCCTTTACCAGTATCACTGCTAGCTTTCTTTGGAGCCATGACTGAGGACTAATGAAGAGAAAAAAAGGCACAGTACACTAATACTGGAAAAGGAAAGCACCGCACAACACACCAATGTATACAACACGGCGGTTGACTAAGAAATGATTCCATTTGGATTAACTTGGTTTGGCTCAGTTTGGCAATGTTGTTCAAGAGCCAAAATTTTGTTTAATAACCAAGGCATTTTCATCTTGATTATTCTGTTCAAAAACCAATTTGTTCCACATGTGAGATGTTCGAGAATCGAGATTGCCCTATATATATATATATATATATATATATATATATATACCTTAGGTATGATCTAAAACTACACCCAACAATGGAGGAACTGAATTAGGGTAGCCTGAACAATTGTTACATATGGGTGATCTGTGGCTAAGATCTAGAACCTGTTTACCCATACCAGGGTTACTTTTTTTATTCTTTTTTTTTCATATATACACAATGGACACATGGGGAGAATCTTACATTTTTTAATTTTTTTTTTATTGATTGGATGATTAACATGAATGGAAATAAGATAAGTGTGAGTAGAATTGGTTTAATGTGTGTGTTTGTACATGTATATATCTTGGTGAGGAAAAACAACTGTTACTTACCACTTCAAGCTGAATGTGTCTCCATATTCCTTACCAGATCAAAACTGTTACTGCATTTGCTTCCTTTTTTATGGAAGAGCCTAGATTGCTGGGGAACTGGAAGTTATCAGTGATTTGACTATAAATTTTCAAGAGGAGTTGCAGTGTGTGATTAAAATTGAGTAAAGTTGTAGCTGATGTATGGCATACAAGTCAATACCCAATTTTTATCAGCTGGGCCACCCTGGAGAGGAGATATGATGTTGAAAGACCTGAAACTCTGAATGAACCTCAGCTAAAAACATCACTGATGATGTGTGCCAAAGTATGAAATAGATGTATTTCACAATATATATATATATATATATATATATATATATATATATATATATGTATGTGTTGGGGGGGATGAGATAGAGTGAGTGATGGCTGTCAACTTAAATGAGTACGAGCATTGCTGACAAGTTTCATCAATGTTTTTGGTTCTTGTGAGGATGATAATGACTCTTGAAGCCTGCAAGTGACTGGCAATGCTTATTGCAGATGTTACAAACTAAGTTATTTTGTATAGGGTCTGGCCTGTTTTGTAAAGTTCGGTCAGCTTGCTTGTGGGTTTTCATGGGATGGGCGAGACTGAAGCAGTTTCTGCAGGTTGTCTGCATATTAAATTATTTCCCATATAGTACTAATAATAAGCTGTGAATGGTCTTCCAATATGGCTCTTCTTGTGGGGATTGAGGCTGACATTGGAGAGACAATTCTCTGCCACATTCATCATATGTAAATTGATCAATTAATGGATCAATAATTTCCCCTTTTCTAGATGCACACTTAACATTTACCCATATTCTTGGAAGATCTAAGTGCATTTATGAATTGTACGCCTCCATATATATCGATCACAAGCAGCAGTTTCCCACTCAAGATCTTCTATATGGTAGGCAGCATGAGACTCTTTGTTTAAAAGAATTCTTGAAGTGCTTCTTTGGTAATGTTGGGGTCAAGTTGTTGAATAATAGTTTAGCAATGTATTTCTGCTCTGACTTCCTCAGGTTGACCTTAGGGATCAGATACAAGACAAGATAAAAGAAGTCGATTTTGATTGGCTGAGTCAGTGTAGGAATGATAGATACAGAGAAAGCTTTTTGGGAGTTGATTCTTACACATTTAACAATGTAGACATGTTCCTTTCATCTCTAGAATCTGCTTCCCAGTTGAGGGGGAGAGCAACCCCACTGGATAGTTAGAGATGTATATGTCGACATAAATAAAATAGATAAGTTTAAAATTCCCTTTGTTGAAGTTCTTAAGAGAAGAGTGCAAATTTATTATCAAGAGATCACCATCACCCCAAGACCATTCCCATGAGGGGAATATACACCAAAGTGTCATAGAGTGACTTGCCATAGAGCATTTGTTTGGGTATTCTGTTATCATCAAAGCAAATGATATGGACTACCCAGCAAAGCCTGTGGTGATGAATGTGTGCTTCAATGTTGAATGTATTGGCTTTTTGAAGATCACAGTATCTAGTATGTGGGATGTCCAGTGGATACCAAGAATCAATCTTAAACATGTCCAGAGTACACAACTCATGTCTTACAAGAGTACAGCAGGCATGTCAACACAGGTATTGTAGACTGCCATCTTAGTGCACGTCTTAAGTCCTTTCTTAGACCAGATGATCTTTTAAAGCTGAGAAAGCATCAGTTACCTTCTTCACAATAGCAGGTATATTATAGTGCTCCCAAAGTATGCGAATTTGTCTACCATCTTTAATTTGTGGTCAATCACAAATATTGGGGATTCAGTGTAAGGTGAACTTAGAGCAGGTTGAAACATGACCACCGTCCTGTCCAGGCTTCTAGTGAGGTTGAAAGCTTTGCATAAATAGGAAAGATTATCCATCAGAGCTTACATTTCCTGTTCTGTTTGGGTGACCAAGTCACAGTCATCTGAGGCTGAATTGTTGTTCATGCAACTTATTTTGGATTTGTCACACTGTGAAAATTACATCCGTCATTCTTGTTATGTCGTGTATCCACTAAGTTCTTATTCCACTTCCGTTCTCGTTGGTGTCCATTTATGAGCTACCTGCTCATATGCAAATTATACTAATTTGCATATCACTACATCTCCCTATAACGGAGGGGCCTTATGCCGCGAGTACTTCTTGTACTTCTTCTTGTGCCCTCCTGAACATCTTCCTTTATCCCTCTCCTTTCCCTTGGAGATCTAGATCTATCACGTCTTTCCCTATAATCGAATTGTTCCTCTTGCATACTCTGGTCTTCCTCTTCTAACTCATCCCTCTCTACTTCTTCCTGCGCAGTTTCATTCTGCATTAACTCTTCTGATACATCAATAATGGGCATCTCTGAAGGCATTTCCTCATCAGATTCTTCTCCTTGGGATCTTATTTGGTCAGCATGAGCTAGAACACTGTTCCCATTTTCTTTATTTAATATTGCAGTATTATGTCCTTTCTGCATAATAAATTCGGCTGACTCTGGTTGCATATTCCTATTTCTTTTTGTACCACATCTTTTGATTTGTGGCATATGACATAGTCAAAGGGGACCTTAATTGTCTGCCCATTAAGGCAGATGGACTTTCCGCCTGCCTGCATGTGGAATTGTTCTGTAACTTAATAGTAATCTTGGTAGGAAAGCATCGATTTCCTCCTTCTGTTGCAAGCATGCTTTTATGCCCTTCTTTACTGTCTGGACCATCCTTTCCACTGCCCCATTACTTTGAGGGTGGTAGGAGGGTCTTGTAAGGTCTGCATCCTATTTTTCTTAGCCATTCATGCAAATCAGCATCCACAAATTCTGGTGCGTTATCAGTCACCAATGTTCTCGTGTCCCATTCCTCGAAAATATTACTCTTAATATTTGTTTTACGGTGGTACTTTTTTTTATCAGATACTCTCACCACTTCAGGCCAACCTGAATATGCGTCTACTAATATTAATAATAGTCCTATCCCATTGACATAGGCATGGTCCATGTGTACTCTGCTCCATGGTTCTACTTCTCGGGGCCATACATGTATTTTCTTTTTGCTTAAAATTCCTGAGTTCTGTGCATTTTTGCATCTTTTTACGTAGTCTTCTACGTCTCTTGAGTACCCCTGCCACCAGGCTTCCAATTTTAATCTTCTTTGCGTAGCTGCCACTCCACAATGTACGTCATCGTGTACACTTTTTATAACCTGTCTCCTCTGTGTTTCTGGGGAACTACCAAGTCTCCATTACATATTATCCCGTTTTCTATAGTCATTTTATGTCTGATTTCTTTGAATGGTCTTTCAGCCATTGAACAATTTCCCCAGCGATTCTGTTTTATCCTCGACATTATTCTATTTAACACTGGGTCATTTGTAGTTTCAGTAGCCATTTTATCTACAGATATTACATCGGTTTCTACAAGGTGCAAGAATGTGTCTTCAAATTCCTCGTCGTTTTTGTCCTCCTCCCTATAAAACCTCAATCTAGATAAGGCATCAACGTGCGGTATCGTATTCCCTTTAACATATTCAATGTCAAAGTCGAACGCCATCAGTCTAATCGCCCAACGTAATATTCTGGATGTTGTAACTTTCGGTAGCTCTTTTCTTGGGTTGAAAATAAATTCCAGTGGTCTATGATCACTTTTCAACAAGAATTTTTTTCCCCATCAAAACTGTCTTGCTCTATGTTGTCCACACTATGGCTAGTGCCTCCTTTCTATATTCGAATAATTGTGTTCAGTTGTTGTTAATCTCCTTGATAAATACATTATGGGATGCCCATCTTGTGACAAAATACCAGATATGGACTGCTCACTAGCGTCAGTAGTTAGAGTTATGTCCTTCTTAGGGTCAAAAATTTGTACTATTGGCTTTTTTTGCCAGAATCTGTTTTAAGTTTTCAAAGGCTTTCTGTTGGTGTTCTAACCAAATGAATTCCACATTTTTTTTTCTTAACTTAGCAAATGGCTCTGTCAACTCATTATATTTTGGTACATATTTTCTATAAAAATTTACCAAACCTAAGAAGGACTCCAATTCTTTTTTATTTTTTGGTGTAGCAACTTTTAGAATTTTTCTCTATTAGTACTTTATCTGGAGAGATCCTTCCTTTGATATTGAGTAACCCAAAATGATATTTCATTACTGTTGGTTACACACTTTTTTGTATTTATTGTCATACCAGCGTCTCTCAGCCGGTTCAGTATATTTTCAGTTTTTTTTTTTTAAATCATCTTCATTTAAATCTCCAACACATATATCGTCTTGATAACAGATGGTATTTTCAACATTTCCTATTACTTTTTCAATAGCTTTTTGAAAAATTGCACTTGCCGTTTTTATGCCATACGGCATTCTTTTCCACCTTAACAGGCCTATAGGTGTGTTTATAGTCGTCACTTCTTTAAAATTTTCATTTATCGGTATTTGGTGGTAAGCTGATTTTAGGTCTATCTTCGAAAATACTTTCATTCCAGCAAGCTTATGTAAAGCTACTTCCACATTTGGAATAGGGTACGAGTCAGCACAAACTTTATGGTTCACCCCTATTTTATAATCTCCACAAATTCTCAGGTCACCATCTTTTTTTTTTCAATACCACGATGGGTGATGCCCATTTACTTCCTCCTGGAGGGGCAGGTTCTAATAAGTCTTCCTTTATTAGCTTTCATGATTTAGCTATTACCAATGGTAATAAATGCACTGGTATTTTTCTCGCTTCGTAGTAGGAGGGGGGAAACATCTTTTAATTTCAGGCTAGCTTCATAGTTTTTTAATTTTCCTGTTTTTTCTATTTCTATCTCATTAATCAACTTCGTTGAATTTATTTTAACACGTCATTCCCCAGTAGTCCATGCGTTTTTCGGCAATTTGTAACTATAATGGGTACTATTTCATTTTTTCTTTTAATTCTATTGAACCTTCAAAGTAACCCATAATTGCTATAATCGAGCCATCAAACTGACGTAGTTGTACGTTGGTTTTTTTAAAACGGTTTTCCCATTTTTTCCCACAAATTTCTGGGTACTATCGTGACGTCACTACCTGTGTCGATTTGCATTTCGACAATACAGTCGTTGATTTTCACTTTTATTTTTGTATCTCCGTTCTTAGATCCAGTATTTTGTATATTATCCTTTTTTACATTAAAAATCTGTCTATTTTCATCCTCTACTCTTTCCACATTTTTCGTTTTACATACTTCTTTGAAGTGATTTTTTTAAACACTTTGAACACGTCTTTCCAAAGGCTGGGCATTTTTCTTTTTTCATTTCATGAATTTTTCCACAGTACGCACAATTTTTTCTTTTTGTTTGTACCGTATATGTTTCAGCCATTGTTTTTTCGTAGGATTTATTTTTATTTTGGTTGTAGGTATGTATTAATTCCTGCTGTTGTATAAATTCTATACACATATTCAAAGGCATGTTTGTAAGTTGTAACTGTTCCATTAACTTATATCTATGTGCCGAATTATGCATACCTTCAATTAATCTTAGTTGGATTAATTCTTCTTCCGTTGTCTGCTCGCCTGTTCCTAGTTTTTCGATTCACAGTATTTACTCGCACTTCTTAACCGGTGTAAATATTTTACTATCGGTTCATCCACTTCCTGCTTCATTGCCATAAACTTGGTCCTTTCTGCAATCACCAGTCTTTTCTTTTGGCCTCATGTTTCCCTTAATAACCTGACTTATTTCTTCGAAAGTCATTTCTTCTAGTTCTCGAGGGTAAAACATTGTAGCAACCTTCATAATCGCTTCACAACCAGCGCGGTAGCCATGAACAAGTCGGTGATTTCATTTTCCCCCTCCTCTGTTTTTGTTGTCTTTCAACTTTTTACATCTAGCAATAGCAGCAAAGCAACGAATCCACGTGTCTACGTACTCTGGGTCTTCAAGGACCAAAGAGTATCATATCGGCGACGCCATTGTTATGTCGTGTATCCACTAAGTTCTTATTCCACTTCCGTTCTCGTTGGTGTCCATTTATGAGCTACCTGCTCATATGCAAATTATACTAATTTGCATATCACTACAATTCTCTTATTAGGTTTGGTAGGCATGATAATGTGGGTTACTTAAAAACAATAATTAAAGTAAAATCAAAAGTAGTAGGAAGCTGAATAAGGCTGCCTAGTTTATATATCAAGAGACATTGAATGTCAAAAATTTCAGAATTTAAATTTAAAGCCAAACAATTTTTTTAATCATTTCACTCCCAAGCAAGGCAATAAAGCCACTATGGTGCAAAGGGACAGAATGTTAGAAAGTATAAGAAAAAAAGAAAAATACTATGAAGGAGAAACAATAATAAAAGAACAAGAATTAAGAAGACAGAAGATAACATGGACATTACATTTAAATGTTTGAAGTTCAAAGTTGAATGAGAAGCAAGAAGTCAGAAGAAAGTGAGAAGTGAAAAGAATTGAGAAGAGAAGAAACTGTTAGCAAAGAACTTAGGGTTAAATCTAGCCATTTCAACTTTAAAATAATGAGACCTTGTTACCAATCTAGTAGTGTGCTTAAATTCATAAAGTCTAGGTACCATAGAGGAAAGTTCATCAGAATAATTACCATGAAAGTATTTATAGAAAAGCCACAGGGAATCTACATTATGGCAGTGAATGTGACTGAAGATGAGATGCCATGTCAGAACCAATAATATTGCAGATTCTTCTTTGGATTTTATCAAGAATCTCTAAATGTATAGCAAGAGCACCAGACCAGATGTAGCAGCAATATTCAATGTATAGATAAATGGTAGACTTATAAATTTGTAAGATAGATTCTGGAGAGAAAAATTGTTTAGCACAACACAGTGATCCACCTTTCCTAGCAACAGACCTAGCAATTGATTCAATATAATCTTTTCACTTCCTGTCAGTGGAAACTGATAGCCTGAGAAGGTACAATGAGACACTCTCCTGGAGAATGTTACCTCAGTGATTCTCTTCTTAAGTTTCTCTAAACTTGTAGACTTGTTCTTTCACATAGCCCTATAGAAAAAAATCACAAGGTGAACATTGTGGCCATTTCAACATCACATTTTTCATTATCACTGGCATGCACGATCCATCTTCACAGTAGATTCTCATTGAGACAAGTTCACACTGAGTTGTTGGAGAATGTTATGCAAGACATGCTACAATATGTTTAGCAGGGGCTGGATTACTGACTTGACATGTATCGTGTCACAGGTGGTAAGAATATTGAACATTTGTGAAAGTTTGTGAAATCACTTATAAAATCTACATCCCTCTGAATGTAGTTACTCAGATATTCGCATTTTAAATGATGCCACCCTATATATATATATATATATATATATATATATATATATATATAAGGAAATAAAAAAGACAAGACCAGTTCTACTCTTCATGATTGAAAAAAAAAAACAATTGACAGGTTTCGCCTTCACTCAACAAAGCTGGAATCAATATCACAATATAAAATATAAAAGACATATAATGTGCAAAAGGTGAAATAATCTAGATAACATCAAGTCCTAACAGACACTTCCTCTGTTTAGGGAGGGCTGTCTGGACCTGACATAAATTGTTTCTAATGCCTTTAAATGTAAAAATGAGTGAGCACGACTCAAAATGGTGAAAGAGTCAGTGCTGAAATTGATGGAACAATTTGGACTTTTTATGAAGTGCTCTGTAATAGAGGTATTCCACTAAGACCAATTCTTTCTATGGTTGGGTCAGCTCAACACAAGGTTGCAAAATGGATTGCCACACTATTGTAAACCATATTAGAACACTATAGTAAATATTGCATAAAAGATTCTTTCTCTTTTGCAAAATATATCCAAAGATCCAATTTTATTAATAAATTTGTATTTTTATGGCATTAGCAACTTGTTTACCAGTGTTTCTATTTAGAAAATGATTGATATCTGCACTGACATGCTCCAAATAGGCTCTGTGGCATCAGAAGCAAACTTGCAAAATTATCAATTACTCAGACACATTCCTCTTTGGGGATTTTCCTGATTTTTGCTGTGATTGCTGCCTTCAGTTCACCAATCGTTTGAGGGTTGTTCTGGTACATATTATCCTTAAGATACCCCCATAAATAAAAATCTGTGGGGTTCAAGTCTGGTGACTGTGGTGCCTCCTTAACATCACACTTCCTGCTGATCAGTCTCTCCTGAAATCACTCTCTCAGCCAGGCTAGGGAGTCATTTGATGTGTGTGTTGGGGAGGGGGTATAATCCTGTCTTGCTGGAACCACTGTTCATCTCGATCTATCTCTCTGCATTGTTCCAGTGATGCCCAAAGCTTCCTCAGCACTGCCACATAGCACTGTATTCACTGTTTGAGGTCTCTCATTTTTGTCTTTGAACCAATATGGACTGATGTTGCCATGTTTAGAAATTGCAACATTTTTGCATGTAACAGCCTCTGTAACACATCCTCTGGTGTGGCTGTACCCCAATAAACATTGTCTACATGTCCTGAAAGCAGAAAGTGTGCTTCATCAGAGAACCAAACATGATCCAAGAAATCTGGATTGTCTCTGATTGTGCCACAAAACCATTCACACATGGTTATACATTTTTCTATATCTGACTCCATAATTTTTTGCTTTATTTGGATGTTGTAAGGATACAAATGAAGATCTGATTTAAGAACACACCTCAAAGACTTTCGATAGATTCCCAGCTGTTGACTTCATCGTTGAAGTGTTTTCTTTGGGCTCCACCCCACTGAGTCCCATACAGTATCAATGTTCCTTTCTGTTCTAGCACTCACCCTCCAACAAGAATAAGTGTCCCTCAGACCTTTAGAGTTCAGTCCCATACTCTCAGTCAAAAATTCTGCTTTTTGATGGAGGATGATGACACTGAAACTTCCTCTGAAAGTCTGTTTGCACTACAGTGTATGATTTGTTGTCAAAATAGGCCTCCATGCAAAATGTCTTTTCCTTGGTTAACCAAGGCATGTTGGGGAAGATTATTGTTCCAATATTTCAAGCACAAAGTCAACTTATATACTCGAAAGAGAAAAGAAGAAAAATTAATATTAACAGTTTTATTAAAAAATTTGTTCTGTTTTTTTTTGGGTCACCCTGTATATATAATCCTTCCTTTATATATCCTCTCAGTTTTTATTCAACTTTTACAATCAATACATCCAGTAGAGTAAAAGGGGTGCTAAAACTTACATCACTTGATTGTACTTTCTGCTAGTTTTAGAGTTGTTTTTCTATTTTTACTATTTTAATATAGCATAGATTACTGTAGAAATTCCAATTCTCAGTTGTAACAACCATTCCAGAGTGAAATTGCTCTGTGGACCACTAAAATATTACCGTGGACACCCAATTTGTTATATTTTTGTGTGGACCTCCACTAATGTTACATGGACCACCCAGGGTCCATACGGACTTAGGTTGAGAACAACTGAACTAAATTGTATCATTTCTTTTTTTTAGATAAGTAATTGCCAATATAAATACCAATACAAAGCTATAGATTTCTTTTCTCTCTCTAATGATAATATAAATATCAATTGCTATATTACAGTGGATAACTATGGTTATTTTCTAAGCATAGAATAGATGTGGCACAAGATCAAAAGCATTGGGCACCCATTGAAGGTTGAACTCACTTGTAACTGTTTTAGTGAGACAAGCTTGCTAACCATTACACCATGCCAAGGTGTTTCAATCGAATCATTGTTTTCCTTCTGTGAATGGTAGTCAAGCTAACTAGGTAACTAAATTTTTTATTCCTTATTAAAAGAATCTAGTATTCTAGACAAAAAGAATTCTGATAATGATTTATAAAAATGAAATTCATTTCATGGAAATCCATTATATCAATTGCCCATTTGTCATTTAATTGGTCCTGTGTGAACAAACTAAAATTTCTTTTTATTTGATGATTGCTGACTCACTCACCTCTTAGTCACAATACCTGATGTAGATAGCTTAGTAAAGTTACAATTATGCTTTATTTAGTATATGCCAAATTTGAAACCTTTAAAAATATCCTATGACTAAGTAGGAAGTAATAATTGTAAGTGGATTAGGATGTTATTTTATGCTAAAAGATGTAGGACTACCATTTTGTTGAAGAGAGATATTTAGTGAGAAAAGAGTTTTCTTAGACAGGAGATAGGAGTGAAATAATGCATAAGAGTTTTCTCAAACAGGAATAAGAATACATATAACAGCATTAACATTTTATTGCCTTAGCAAACTAAATAGATTGATTGATTAGTTGTTTATGCTTTATCAACCCTTTTTGGGCTATTTAAATCCAAAATATATTTTGGATTGTAAGAATAATTCTTTTATTTTTCTAAGTGAATATTGCATTAATAATATTTTAAGAATAACAATGATTTTACCATTTAACGTAGCTGAAGGAGAGGAGATGGGTTCATACCTTTTGTAAAGGTGTTTGTGCATAGTGAATGTTACGAACCTAACTGGAATTTGAACTCGGCTCTCTGATTTCTAATTTTGATTTTCTATCCATTACACCACTCACATATCCAAGTTAATTAAAGGAATATAAAAAGAGGCAAAGTCACTTCTCTACTGCTGTAATGTAATGTCTCTGTATCTTTTCTATAAATACTTTTATGGTTATTATTCTTATGAACTTTTGTCTATGGTAGGTAGACTTTTTGAATTTAAGTGCAGTTCTTGGGCTAACAGTTTCTGCTGACATGAAGTGGAAAGATTATATTGAATCAATTGCTAGATCTCCAGCTAGGAAAGGTGGTTCACTATGTTGTGCTAAACAATTTTTTCTCTTCGGAATCTATCTTACAAATCTATAAGTCTACCATTCATACATACATTGAATATTACTGCCACATCTAGTCTGGTGCTTCTGCTATACATTTAGAGATTCTTGATAAAATCCAAAGAAGAATCTGCAATATTATTGGTTATGACCTAACATCTTGTTTTCAGTCACTTTCCCATCACTGTAATGTAGATTCCCTGTACCTTTTTTTATAAATAATTTCATGGTAATTATTCTGATGAACTTTCCTCTATGGTACCTAGACATTATGAATTTAAGTGCAGTTCTAGATTTGTGGCAAGTTGTTATCCTTTTACAGTTGAAATGGATAGATGTAACCATAAGTTCTATGCTAACATTTTCTTCTCTTACACTTCTCACTTGTGGAATTCTCTTGCAGCTTCTTGCTTCCCTGTCAACTTTGATCTTCAGAAATTTAAATCCAGTGTCAATCCTTATCTTCTGTCTTCTTGATTCTTGTTCTTTTATTGTTTTTGCCCCTTAATAGTGTTTTTTACTCATATTCTCTAACACTTAGTAAGCCTTTCATCTTAGTGGCTTTGTTGCCATTGTGACACTGAGGCTGTGAGGTGGTTAAATATTAATTCTAAGCAGAAAAGGAGTTAATCCCAAAATGAAATATAAACTGGAAGATAGAAAGAGAGAATGGAAATAATTTCCATGGTGAGAATGGGAACATCTGGATTTCTTTTCTCCTAAAGTCTTTTTTTCTTATCTATCATGAGTCTGGTGTGCAGATGAAAACAGATTTGGAGAAATAATTTTTTTTTCTCTCTCTTGAGAAATTAGAGAAACATATATTTTCATTAGCAAAAACAAATTTAAAAATGAAAATAGAGAATGAACCTTTTTTCTTAGGGTTGAAGTTATGAAGATCAATCATGTCATACCAAGAAGATGATCTGGTTTGTGTTTTCACTAAAATGGCAATCAGTCATGGAGGGAAAACAGTTTATCTCTTGTTTGAGAATTTAGATAAACAAATATATTTTTGTTGACAGATTGAGAAATAATTTTTATCTATCACTTGGAATGTTAAAATGAGAAGGTGATCTGGTTTGTGTTTTTTTTTTGCTGGACAGGTGGGTCCCAGAAAGGAGTTATAGAATTGAAATTAATGAGGAGAATAAACCACACCCTTTCTCCTATGCACTTTAAAAATTAGATTTGTCACAAAGACAATTATGCTAGCCTGAGAAATGGGTAGAGTTAGAATACCAAGAAGGAAGGTGGAAAGGGCAGAATTTGGTGCGAGATGTGAAGTAAAGCAGGTTGGAGTTAAGGAAGACACAATCACTGTGGCTACTCCCAAAGAAGATGGATGATTTTCCAAATTTGGAAAATTGATTAAAAAAGCAGAAACAGGAAAAAAGAAATCCCTTATTAAAATTAATGTGAAAATTAAAAAATCAATGAATCCCAAGATCTCTTCGACCCCATGGCAGTTTTGGGCTGATGTGCATATAAGCAGATGGCTTTAGTGAGCTCTAGAATTTAGTCTGAGATCCCACAGTAAGTGCTTCTGAAATCCATGCCAGCTGCCAACCAGAATTCCTTATTCCAAAACATTGAACCCAGCTTTCCAGAGGTTCAGACCCAGTGTCACTAGAGAGATTGATGAGGGAAGGGTTAATTTTGTTGTACCAAGAGCTATATAAACCAATTAAAGATTAACCTCACAAATCTCTCATTTTATTTTTTCATTGCAAAGATATATTTTTTTTAATATAGCACCCACCATAGCTTGACCAGTGCTGCGAGACCTTTGATTTTCCACTGCTCTGAGATCAAGAACATAATGTTGGCAAAGACAGTGTGGATCAAAGTAACCAACAACCAACATCCAGCTTTGACCAGCATCAGCATTGACCAGTGCAGAGTTAGCCCATGGTTAAAATGTCATCCTAAGATCCTGAGGACTGGACCACTAAATGTGTTTATACCACTGGGTGGAGGCAGCAGCAAAAGTTGTTACACCTTGCTTGTGGTGAAATGATTAAAAAAAACCCAAAAGCATGTATTTACAGATGTCCTTTTTTGTACATATGTGTATACACTGATTTTGTTCACATAGATTCACTTCAGAGATTGTAGCAGACTACATTCAATAAATTCTTCAAATATTTGTTATTAAGCCGAAAACATTAAAATACTTTAAAAGTTTAAATATTTACTGAATTTGTTTCTTATTTACTAATAAACACTTCATTTTTTAACTGACTAAATAAGAGAATTGTTTATGTTCCTACTATACATACATACAGTAAAGGTGAAATGGCACATATTTAAATTGTTTATAGTCTACTTTATTTAACTAAGACAGCTGCTTAAATGGGCTTTATTCCTATAATTTTTATAAACATTTGTTTTGGTTTAATACAGTTTAAATCAAGTTATACAGCTTTGTCCATAAAAAAAAAAATTAAATTATGATTGATAGAGTTTATAAACTTAGAGTTGGTTGGCTCTCTCAGCGATGGCTGGGGTATAGAAATTGAATTCTATATATATTTTTCAACCAATAAACTCCCATAAGAAGGTTTGTTGGATCAACAATCATTACGAAAGCAAATACCACTAAAATATTTGTGGACATAGTTGTAAACCTTCCATGTGTTATTTTTGGATCACTTAGAAAATAAAATAAAATAATAACTTCTTTTACCACTCCTGTAAATTCGAGAAAAAGATTTTTGCAAGCCAGTGTAAAATTATTTTCTAACTAATGAAAACCTTGTATTCAAAAAGTTCACACCTCTATTTGAAATTAGATTTTGGATCTCCCTTATGGATATAAAAATAGAAGCCTACTCTTCTTATGGATGTGCATGAACACACATACACACAATGGAAAAGATGACAGCCATCAGCCACTGACTAAGTCCTTGTCCACACACACACAATAAAAGGAATCAACCAGTAGCTGAAGACTAAGCCTTTGTCTACTAACTCACAAACAGATTAGGCTGACCATCATAATGTAAGTCTGTACACGCTTTTCACATAGCACTTAATTACTTAAAGAGTTCATTGTAAAGACAATAAAATGTTATTATTTTGAGAGTCCACTGTAAAGAAAGATAATGTTCAGTGGAAATATAGAGGGTGTGATAGCTATGATTTATTTTGCCAGCTCTAAGGTAGCAATATTTCTAACTATAGAAACATGCATGGATTTATAGTAAAAACATTAACAATTAATTATTAGGTGGAACACTAGTGCCATGAAAAAGGATGAGTCTCTGTCAGAGTATTTAGTTCATTGTGGAAATGACAAGCACTGGTCATAGATCACATGTGTAAGCTTTTTGAGAGTGTATTTGGTTTTAGTATGCAAAGCTCATATTTACAAATAAATCCAGTTAGCAATTGGCAGGGCATTAATTCTTGTGTCAAATTCCTCAGTTGGAAGTAGTGAGTGGAATTTCATGGCACTGATGTCTTGAGCAGATTTGTCATTTCTGATCTGTCAATGTGGTTTCCTCTGTAGCTATACTGCTATCTATATAAATGCTGATTCTCCTCTGCTTAAATCAGTAGAGATAGGCTCAACTTGAACACACGTTTAGATTCTCAATCTTCTGCTTGATTGGTCAGCAGTGAATCCTTAATTCTGATTTGCTGGTTTTGTTATTTTACTGAAGCTAAATCCACATGTTGTTTATGCTATGACATCTAAAAGTTAACAAATGCTTTAATCCTGGCTACATACATCCATGCACAGGAAAATATTTTTACGTTTTTGGAGGTGTGACAGATACCATAGGTGGTGTTAAACCTCGTGTATGCATGGTATCAAAAATTTGGAGAGAAATTGGAAACAAATCGTTCAGTATTTAAAATATTTTTCTCTCTCTAAACTAAAGTGTTCTGCCTCTTGGATTGGTCTAGACTTGCTCACAGTGTTTTAGGTGTGAAGACTTCTTATTGGCTGAAATCTTTTTAAATTCTTTTTTATATTTTATATTTGACTCACTTGTATTCCAGCCACAAGAGCCTCAACTTCTGCTTTGGCATCCTGTTTATTACAAACTAGAGATTTATTAGACTAAATATATATATATATATATATATATATATATATATATATATATATATCTTGGGGGAGTTCAATGTGGTCTAATGGTTAGCAAGCTTCTCGCTAGATCAATTATGACTGAATAGTGAGTTTGATCTTCACTAGGTGCCCCATACTTTTGTCCTTTGACATATCTAAGCTACACTTAGTAAATTGCTACATATCCAAATTGGTAATGGCACACTTCTGCCATAGGAATGGTTTCCTTTTTTGGGAAAAGGTGACACAGGTTTGATTCCTGTTGGGAGAAAGAATTTTTTTTCTTCTCGATCTAGTCCAGTTGACATTAATTTTCATTTAAGAAAATACAAAACAATGATGTCAAAGCAAACACATGTACCCACTTAAAATAATGTTAACAGTAATAAGAAATATATAAATATTTACAAAATTTACCTTTGTGTTGTAAAATGACATCATTGTGATGATTAGACTCTCAAGTTAAAAATCTTTTAATACATAACATCTCTAATACATCAAATGTATTTTAAACTAAAACATGAAATACTTGAACTTGATTTCAATGCAAAACACTTGCTCCCCACCCCCACTTTTATAGGCAGAAGTTCACAAATGCATGATGGGATATTTTTCTTAACCCATAAAATAGGCTGGTTTGCAGTTTGACATGCCTAGATTTGCCTTATCTGAAAGACAGAATGCTACATTTGTTTGTCCAAACTTGCTTTTGTATATCAATGCCAATTCTTAGTTTGTGAACTTTTTGCCTTCTTACTGTTAATTTGCCTTGCATATATTGTTTGCTTGATATTATTTCATTTTGGCCCTGTTCCTTTTTCTTTATTAATTCTATTTGTTGGACAGTTCTGTTATTTATTTTGCATTTGATCATATCTACTGACTCTACGCTTCAAAATCCATCTTCTAAATTCCCTGAAAGTGTCAAAAATTCATAAAATTTTATAGAAAAAGTTGGTGACATCAAAACAATAAGGATCACTGTATTCCCTTACCAAGCATATTGCTAGTATCTTTCTAAAATGACTGACTTTGGTCAAACAAGGTAGGGCAATTCTGACAGTTACATTTATGATAAACAAAAGTTATTTAGTCTTCATGCTTGCCAACTGCATTTAAAATATCCACAGATGTTCAGTGGCTCAGCTTTGTTTTTCCCATGATGCTACTTGCTCTCTGACCTAACAAAGACTGAGAGAGACTGTCTAGTTAAATTTTATATTTCTAGGCTATATTTGTTGAAAAATGTGTTTCCCTTTCTTTATATATATATATATATATATGCCAGTATATATATATATATATATGCCAATATATACGATATATATATATGCCGATATATATGATATATATATATATATGCCAATATATATATATATGCCAATATATATATATATATATATATATATATATATATATATATATATATATATATATATGAAGAAATATACGCTTAAGTTGTGCTATATTTATGGGATAACGTGCTCAATATAAGAGATAGAGCATGTGTAAATATAAAAGTGAACATTAAGTCAACACTTAGAGGCGACTGTCTGTTTCATGCTAGATGCAATCATCAGGCCACTCGATTGCATCTAGCATGAAACAGACTGTCGCCTCTAAGTATTGATTTCAATGTTCACTTTTATATATATATATATATATATATATATATATGCCAATGGCCAGGAAATTGTCTCTTGAGGTCGCTGACTACTTGTTATGAATAGAGTACTCTCTGGGATAGACATTGTCAGGTCAACAGATGGTAGCTTGACTGGCATTCAATATGGCATGCTGCTTTTATAGAAGTACTTCATTAACGTACAATACTACACCTCCTTGAACCAAAATGGCTTTACGTCTTTCATTGGTCTTTGACTTCTTCTGATTATTCTTGGGAATCTAAACTGTCTTTTGTGCTTTGTATCTTGATTTCTTCTTATTGGGGACCTAGGTCTGAGTTCTTTTTCCTCTTCCAACTCCTCATCAGATTTCTGGTCATTAACATACATAGATAGTTCCATTTCATTACTGGATTCATTAGTTCTCTCCTCCCCTTCATGTTTTTCACTTGATTCGTCATCCATTTCTATATCCTCGTGTTCCATTCTGCTTTTGAATTGATCTTTCATGGGCCAGTACATTTTGTTCATTTATCGTTAGTATTGCTGTGTTGTGTCCTTTCTTCACTACAAAGTTTGCTTTCTCTAGATTAGATTCTTTGTCTATTTTATAACATACACTTTCACTTGTTGAAAATGACATTGTTATGTAAGCTCTAATCTGTCTACCCATTAATGTGGAAAGACTTTGTAGTCTGCCTGCATGTGGAATTGTCCTATAGCTTGACAGTAATCTTGGTAAGTAACTCTCTATATTATTAGATGGGGAAAATGCTTTTAGTCCCATTTTCACAGTCTGCACCATTCTTTCTGTGATTCCATTTGATTGTGCGTGGTAAAGTGATGTTTTATACAGGACACATCCAATATGCTTTAGCCATAAGCACAAACTTTCCTTGTAAAATTCTGGCATGTTATCTGAGACCAAAGCACCCCATTCCTTGAAAATATTGTTCTTAATATTTGTTTTACAGTGGTGGCTTTTCTGTCAGCAACCTTAATTACTTTGGGTCATCCTTGAAATTGAGTCTACTAAAATTAAAAATAGCCCCATGCCTTTAATATGGACATTATCCATGTGTACCCAAGCCAATGGTTCTTTTTTGTTAGGCCATGAGTGAATTTTGTTTTGCCAAAAGTTTTTATTTCAGCACATTTAATCTTCTACATCTTGAGAATATCCTGGCCACCATGCTTATAATTTTAATCTCATTTGTGTTGCTATTATACCACAATGTACATCATTGTGTACACCTTTTAGTACTTCTTTTCTTAAACATTGTGGGGGTATTATAATATCTCCATTGCATATTAGGTTGCATATTGATTCTTTGTAGAGTCTTTCTGCCATTGAACAATTGCTCCATGTGTTTCTTTTTATTCTGTCTGAAATTCTACTTAACACTGGATCTTGTATGGTTTCCTTTCTAAGATGATTTAGGGGTAACACATTCTTTTCAACCCAGTGCAGTATTTTATCTTCTGAATTTTCAGATGTTTCTAATTTTTTACTGTCAAAATTTAGTCTGAATAGAGCATTCATGTGTGGAATATTGTTCCCCTTTATGTATATGATGCTGAAATCAAAGGCCATGAGTTTTATAGTCCTTCTTAAAATTCTAAAAAATGTGACTTTTGGTAATTCCTTTCTGTGGTTAAATATAAATTCTAAAGGTTTGTGATCTAACTTTAGCAAAGAATTTTGAGCTTTGGATATTTGTATTTGAGTAGGTGCTCCAGTGTATTTATTTATTTTCATATACTGGCCTGAATGTCTAAGAAATCTTATTAAAGAAAAAATTTGGAAGAAAATTTTCCTTTAATAAAATAAAAGGCTGGCAGATGAAAATAAATAAATATACTATTTAATAAATAAACAGAGCATCTACTCAAATATGAGTATCCACTAAGAATAATGTTTAAAGTGATAAAACTCTGTTAGATTAAGAAAAAATCCATTCTAAAATTCTCTTTGTTTCCATTTGGATACAAAACTATATATATATATATATATATATATATATATATATATATATATATATATATATATCGACTCTCCTGTCGAATTTGACGTATGATGGTCAAGCAGATCAGTTCCTAGGAAACCGACAGCCAGACAACAACACATGAGATTTGATTTATAGTGGTGAAGGTTTTGTGCAGGACCATCCATACTTTTCGAAGGGCTGAATACAGAGACCTGGTGCACTACGTGCCACAAGGTCCCCAAACGACCCTCCACAGGTTTTGAATTCAGAGTTGTCCTTCTCCTAGACCAGTTGCCATCCAAGGCTATAGAACCCAGTCTGTGCTGCTATTTACCCATAGCTGTGGAGAGAAGAAGAGGATTCATACTTTTCCCAAGGGTATTAGCACATAAGTGAATGTAATGGATTCAACTGGAATTCGAACACAGCTCTCTGATTCCTCAATCCGAGCCACTATCCATTATTCCACTGTGCCGCCATTTCTTTTTCTTTACTATCTGCAAATTATCATAACTTCTTGGAAGTTGTTGCACTTTCTTGTTACCTTTTCTGCAGTTTTGAATTTTGAATTCAGAGTTGTCCTTCTCCTAGACCAGTTGCCATCCAAGGCTATAGAACCCAGTCTGTGCTGCTATTTACCCATAGCTGTGGAGAGAAGAAGAGGATTCATACTTTTCCCAAGGGTATTAGCACATAAGTGAATGTAATGGATTCAAGTGGAATTCAATCTCGGCTCTCCGATTCCTCAATCCAACCCGCTATCCATTACTCCACCGTGCCTCCTCTAATATATATATGTATATTCAGGCAGCAACCTTTCTTTTAAACATTTTTCATGAGCTGACAGACAACAGAAATTTAATTAATTATTATTTAGTTTTTCCAGCATTCTTACATCTTTATGTTTGATGGGACTGCATATTGTCCATTGTTTCAAGTGCTTTCAGCCACTTCATAGCTATATATGGTGCATTATGCATAGTAACGACTATTGTATTATCCTAATGGTTATTGTGTGGGTGGTATGGTTATATTCATAACATGGCTTGAAGATTTTGTTTAAGAATAAAACAGACTGTCACTGCTTGGTGGTGACCACAGTTCCCACTTTTATATTTATATACACTCTATCTGTGATATTGAGCACTTTTACCTATAAGTATAGCATAACTTAAAATTATAGCATATATATATATATATATATATATATATATATATATATATATATCTTAAAAAACACACATTCTTTAGAGGTATCTTTTTAAAAAGTTTCATATGATTACAATATTTGTTGAATTAATCCACCATCTTTTTTTGGTGTAGGTGTCTTTTTGCAAAATTCATATTATATAAACAACTGATCCAGATTATCAAAAATTCTTAAAGTGGAGCATGCCAATAATTCAAAGAATTTAATTTTTTTCCTGCTTAAAAAGTCTGCTGCTTTATTGTTTATAATAATAAATATTCAGTTTTAGTGCTTTTTAAAGGTAATATTCAGTATATATTTGGGCTTACAGATTTTAAACATAGTATACGATGGCTGATCAAAAAGTATCAGGACTGTTGTTAATGTAGAAAATATATGCAGAGTGAAGCCACTAATTGTCCTTGAACTCTGTCACATAAGCAACACTAAGTTATAATGTTCCCGCTCAGTTATGTTCTTTATAGCAGTGCTTGAAAGGAAAGTGTGTAGAGTGTGGTTGTCTCACCACAGAGCTTCCATTAGTGACCATGGCTTGTCTAGTAGTTTTGTGATAGGCACATTTCCTAGGTCTGACAACCACCATATTCCCCAGATCTCATACCTTGCGACTTTTTCCACTTTCCAAAAATCAAATTCCTCTTGAAAGGAAGAAGATTTCAAGATGAGAAAATTCAAGAGAATGTAATGAGACAGCTGCTCACTAACTCAATAAAAGAAGTCTCATGCCTCCATTAATAGAAATGACGCTGGATGAAGTTTATGGCATCAGAAGGGGACTATGTTGAAGGAGATTAAAATCCCGAATTGATATATATTATAGTTTTCTTTTTATATCATCAGTCCTGATACTTTTTGATCAGACCTTGTATTTTGGCAGTAATCTTTTGTTTAAATATGTTTTATTAAATTAGAACAAACAGTAAATATTTTAGTGAGTTCCTCTTGGTGTTGAATAAGTCCTTTGTGGTCAAATGTTATTTCCTTACTCCTTCTGACTGTCATTGATCACATTCAAGGAAAGAAGGTTAGAAGCTGAGAGATAACAAGACAACTGCTATATTTAAAATGAACATGAGTTTGTATGCTATCAACATGGAATAGATTTTAGCATCTTGCAGCAAAACTGATCTTACAATTGTAAGGAGAATCTATTTTTTATGAATGAAGTTCTGGGTCATTTGATGTGGTCAGATGACCTTACAAAGTGGAGGTCTTTCATTCGGGTATTTCTATTCGTTGGTTTGCACTAAAATTAAGTGAGTTGGCTTGCTAAGTCAGTTGTTGCTTCATAGTAGTCTGTTTACCACCATTCAATAACTGACATGTAAACTATACCACAAAAACACAGCAACTCCTGAGTTATTTTGAGGTATTTCTAACTTCTTACTGCTAAGCCTTTATGTTTTTCTTTTTAGTCAATGACCATAATCACTAAATTATAATAAAACCTTTTTTTTTTTGCTTACTATAAAACTTAGTTGGTCTTCTGTTGTTCCCTTTATTTCTCTTTCTCTTTTTTTAGTCACACACTTAACACAATTCAAAGGCATTTTAATACAGGAATGCCTAGATTGAAGTAGCTTTTATTGATAGTGTGTTAATTTACTTTGATGAAAAGGGCTTTCAAAAATTGTAATCTTTCTTACCGTTGGAATGGCAAAGTACTGTTCTATTGTCAGACAAAATCTGGTGCAAATTAAAAGAGGCACTGTGGATATACTTTTTATCTATTCCTTCAGATAACTTGTGGGACATAGGGTTACAGTTACTCCAAAGAATGTTACAGCAGCCTTGGTAATAAGTCAAAGTCAAAATTAATATAGTAAATTTCCAATAATTGTGGTAAATTTAAAAATTCAATTTACTTACATTTTTACAACAAAGTTGTTGAATGTAAATGTGTGTGTTGATTAGCTTTTTACAACGTATCAAACTTTTGTAGGTTATTTAAAGCCAGAAAACATTTTTAGATTGTAAGAATGTTTTGTAGATAATAGTGATTTTTGCTGATACAAGGTCTACTAATTAATCTGTAGCTAGGAGAAGAGTTGGATTCATACCTTTCTCAAGGGTATTTGCACATAAATGAATGTAACAAACCCAACTGGAATTGAAACTCAGTTCTCTGACTTCCAATTCTGAGCCATTATCAATTACACTATCCACACGGATTAGATTGTTCTAGTTCCATGTGCCATGCCTCTTCAGTTTCTGTTTCAGTCATTTCTCTTTAACTCAACTCTTCATGTTTTTGTTCCCCTCTACTGTATATTACTTCAACTAACACCTTTATCCAGTGGGTTATGTGTGTACCCTGGTGAATGAAATAAAGGGTTTGGTTTGAAATTCCAATGACCTGAAGAAGGCCAGAGCATACAATGGCTGAAACGTTGTGAATATGGCAACAATGTAAACAGTGTAAATAATTACAATACCTCATCTCAGAAATATAGATGAATATAAAGCAGTTTAAAGGATTTTTACATTTTAATCTAAATATTTCTAACTTACATTTTCATAGCTGCCACAATAGAATTACTTATATATTTTGTAGGATTTGCTAATTTTAAGTTTGTTAAATAATTAAATATCTGAACATGTCATTGAATTTTGTTAAATAATCTGTAACTAAAATGTGACTTCTGATAGTAGTTGAGAATTTAATAACAAAAGATTGAAAAAAATAAATGAAAAATCATGAAAGCTATTTTTATAGGCAGTCAATTAATTAATTCTTCATGAATATGGATCATTGAATAAATCTGAGTAAAACATGAAATCTGTTTTTATTCCCTCTGTATCCCATCGGTGAAAAGTAAGTTCCACTCAGACAGCTTCTTCCTGCAAAACCAAAACTCTGTGGAGCCGATGTTTTCCCAATCACTAAAATCTTAAGCTGTTCAAGTCTACAATTGTTCATTATCTTCCCCTCCTTTCCATATAAACTACCCCTTAATGTAATGCTCTGCCTTCAGTGGCCCCTGGGCCTTGTACAGAATGAAGCTTACTGTAAAAAATAAATAAATATTTAAAAAGTTACAAATATATTGACATTTAAAGATAAATTAAAATTTTGCAGTTAAGGAATAGACTTCAAATTAAAAAAGATAAGAAATACATTACTAGTGATGCTCACTAATAGAATATAAAATGCTTCCTAATTATAATATTAGATTATCCCATATGAAATATCATAATTAGATGAATGACAAAAATATTCTTTCTTCAATGTCTGATCATTTAGTGTACTTCACTGACACTTTGCTCTCCCTAACATGGACTTCAGCTACAACTGTAAGCCACTTGCTTCTGAATATTTTTCTTTACCTAACTTAATTCCTTTAGATGATCAAAAGATTATTTTGAACAGTCCCCTAAACCTATCTTCTTTTTCACATAAAATATTTTGGCAAATAATTTATTTCTGCTTCAATATTAATTCTAAGTAAAAATTCTTTTTTCTTGTGTGCCTAGAGTGGTGTTAATATTTTCTTTGTATCTGTTGGTCTGATGTTCCTGCTATATGTTTAGAGTTTCTTGATAAAATCCAAAGAAGAATCAGCAATATTACTGGTCCTGACATGGCATCCCAGCTTCAGTCATTTTCACACTATTGTAATGTATCTTCCCCAGGCCTTTTCAATAAATGCTTTCATGGTAACTGTTTGGATGAACTCTTCACTATGGTACCTAGACTTTATGAATTTAAATGTAGTACTAGATTGGCAGTAAGGTCTCATCAATTCACAGTTAAATTGGCAAGATGTAACCGTAGGTTCTATGCTAACATTTTATTTCATTGCACATTTCACTTGTGGAATTCGTTTCCGTCTCCATGCTTTTCAGCCAACTTTGATCTTTAAAAATTTTAAATCAATGTCAATCGTTATCTACTGTCTTCTTGATTACACTTCTTTTATTGTTCTCACTCTTTAATAATGTTTCTCTTTTTTCATATTCTTTCACACTCGGTAACCCATTGCGTCTTAGTGGCTTTACTGCCTTGCATAGGTTGAAATGATTGTAAAAAATAAATGGAAAAAATCTCCATATTGTTAATATTTCTTAAAAAATAAGTGCATATTTATTGGGGTTTACTAACCTTTTTATATGATTGTATATAAAATAATATATATATATATAGTAAAAAAATAGGACAGTATTTGATTGGTGGACAGGATGTGGGAGCAGGATAGGTAAACAGGATGTCTCCTACTGCAGATGTGATGAGATGGCTGCTTGTAAAATATTTGGGTGAAAATAGAAAATTTGTGAAATATCATCAGTTGATAGAGGAAAAATGTGCATGTTGGTACAACGGGGAAGTAAGAGTGATAGAAGAAATTAGGAATATGGTTGAAGTAACTGTCTGCAAAAACAAACAACAATAAGAGAGAACAGATTATTATGGTCACATACCAATCAACAGTCATTCAAATTGAACAAAAACACACATGTATATGCATTCAGATATACTAAATGCTTTGAGTAGCCTGGCTTAGCTTAAAATATTTATAAACAGTATTCTCAAGGGAAAATATCAATATATAACTCCACAGTTATTTATTTACTTATTTATTTATATATATATATATATATATATATATATATATCAAATGTTAGTTAACATGGTTTTCTCTGAGGAAGTGAAACAACTGTCTATAAAGGGGTGATGAAAAATTAATAAATATGTGAACAAATGAATGAACATCAGAAACCTTGGGAAAGTGTTCATGATTGGGCTGAGAACTTTTCAACATAACCACATAGAATACAAATGTTTGAAGTCTCTATATATTAGGGATTTTCTGGGAGAGAGCACGTTATCTAGCATGATTAACAGTCTGAACAAGGTCAGCATGCTCAAACCCTCGGTCATGATGACTTGTGACTTTGTGCTAACATAGCCATTGACGGCTCCCAAGTGTCCTATCTACCCAATTTGGCTCACAAAGCTTGGGTCAACCTGTGGTATAGTTTTCATGCACTTTCCAAGAGTGCTGCACACTGTAATTGCCTCCTCTTGACCAATAACATCAAGAAGTCACATTCCTGACAAATCGACCATGGTGAGATTCAAACCCAGGTATCATGGTCAGTCATGAGTACACAGCACTGTTATACTTCCTCTTTCTTTGTCCACTTTTTAGTTTAGGTACATTTTAGATTATTCACTGTTTTTGACCACTTCCTTTTAGCCCTTAGTTATCTCCAGAACTGGCACAATAAAGCATTGGCTCAAGCACACAGTTCTTATTATTTTATACTCCTAAATCTATCCCCAACAATAGCATCTCCAGTATGTACCTTTTAAAACCTTTTCTCTTTGCATTGGCCTCCTTTAATATCATATCTGATGTAATGGAATAACCTGTCACCCCCTTGAGTGACTACACTATAGAAAGTAACTCCCTATAAGTATCTGTAAGTCAACGGACTACAGAATCTAGCTGGGATCTGTTGAGTACAGTTTGGACTTACGCGAAAACTACTGACCTTCCAATAGTAGTACTCTCTACTGGATTGACTAGCGATGACCTTGTGCATAGCTGTTACCTTTATTCTTATTGTAGTGGTTTTTACAATAAACCATTACTTATTTTATCCACCGTGTTTTTCAAGTATATATTCCTATTAGCATGGAATATAAAAATATCATTATTAAAATTTTTGTTTAAGTTAGCCACATTTGTATACATTTATTTTATATTTATATCTCTCTATGTCATAACAGGGTTGGGGTAGGGAGGGGTTAATTAAAAAATAAACAAAAGAATACAGCTAAGTTTGGTAATGTTTTGTGATTCCCAGGGTCAACTTCTTGCTTGTATGCCCCTAAGACTCAAGTAGGTGTCCTATAGGGCCTAGTATTGAGAATTGTGAAAAAGGAAGACATTTTAAATATGTAAAAACAGATGAAATATGAAATAAATACTTTATTCATATCAAATATAAATTAAATCTTTATTTCCCTCTTTGATTGGATAACCCCCCCCCCCCCGATATAGATTCCCAGGTCATCACACCCTCTGCTCCACTTCTGTATGCTACTGTTGTTATGTGATGTCCATGCCTTGGTAAATTTGGACCTTTGTGCTTGTAAAAAGAAAAAAAAAACAGTATCAAAAAGACGGTTTTTCCATTGACACCACTATTCTTTTAACTACCTTCACTCCTCAGCAATGTTTATTCTTTTAAAAAGCAATGATTAGAATTTTAATAAAACCTAAACATATGATGAAAGTGAATTATACCTTTTTTTTATGTTCTTGAGAATTTACAAAAATATTAAACACTATTTATTAGATTGTTTTTTTACAAGTATATATATATTTTAGGTAGATGGAACTCATCAACCTGAGAGGATAGTCCATCTAAGAAAAGGAAAACTCTGAATTTAAACTTCAGCTGCCTTGTAGTCATACCCAATTATGTGAAAGGCTTTAGGAGTAAACCTTGGAGACAAATCTGGAGCCAGAGTCCCTAAGACAATTTGATATTATGTTCAACTTCATTCTGTAACTCCTGCGATACTGCCAATGCCAAGCTGTAATGAACTCTACCTTTCCCTCGGACAACATCGATGATGTGGAGAAAAGAGACATATTGAATGGGCAACTGTCAATTACTTATCAAATCCTGCCCAGGCTTGCACCCTGGACAGAACTATCTCCAATTGAAGCATAACTTTTTGGTTGCAGATCTATGGTCTCTTGAGACTGATGGATGCCACACATATATTTACAAGAATAATTTTATATTTACAACATTCTAAAAACTAATTCAATTAAAACTAAAGCAATGCCATATTTATCATTTACCAATTTATAAAGAAATAAATATGAAAACAATTTTTTATTCATAAATTTATAAACATGTACTAAATTATTAAAATATGTGAACCAACTATAAGGAAATTATTTATCATTTTATAAAGTTTGAATCAATTGGCTATTAGTCAATGTTTTGCCAAGCATTTCAATAAACAATATAATAAATAAACAGTGTTTAATATTTTTGTTGTAAATTCTCAAGAACAAAAAAAATAATAGTATAATTTCACTTTCATCATATGTTTAGGTTTTATTACAATTCTAGTCATTGCTTTTTAAAAGAATAAACATTGCCAAAGAGTGAAGGTAGTTAAAATAATAGTGGTGTCAAGGGAAAACCATCCTGTTTTTTTTTTTGCAGGCACACAGGTCAAGTTTGCTCATGCTTTTATATGGCAATGAATGCTGGACTATCTCCCCACAGATGAAGAGAAAACTGGAGGCAACAAAAATGTGGTTCTACAGAAGGATAATGAGAATACCATGGGTAGAGCAAGTAGGCAACAAGGAAGTATTAAAGAAAATGGCAATAAAAAGAACACTTATAATCAGAAAAGGGACAGCTGATATTTCTTAAACAAATAATGAGGTTGGAGGGTTTGGAAAACTTAACCTTCGTAGGGCATATCAAGGCGAGAGAGATAGTGGAAAGCAGGAAGCCATGTACCTGACAAGTTTATGTGAATATGGAACAGGAGACTGGAGCCTTAGAATATGACCACAACGGATAGGAAGTCACAAAGAATAATAAATAATAATAATAATAATAAAACTATCAAAATACAAGCATCTTGAAATAGAAATCTCAAAAATGTGGCACATGAAGACATCAATAATTAGTTGAAGTTCTCAGATTGATTGGAAAAGATTCCAATAGACACATTGAAGGGATTCCTGGAAGCCCATGCCTTAAAGAAATACAAAAAAATTGTACTCACAAGTACAGCTCACACATTACGAAGAACTTTATTTTAGGTGATTTTTTTTTTACAAAAGTAATCAGTGGAAAATATCCTGAAGCCATTTCTGACCTTAGGTCTCTGGTTGGGACTTGGAAGGAAATGTGTATACAACAGAAATCAAAGGAAATAATAATAATAATAATAATAATGATAATAAAAATAATAATCATTTTAAATTGCAGATAGGATGTAAATATATAGATTATAAGAATGGATAAGCTATAGTTACTTATTTGATGAAAATAACAAAAAAGAAAAGATTGATGGGAATTCCCACCAGATAAAAGATATATATCAGATGCCTATCTTGTTTGGGGATGTTTTTCAGCTATAATTCACTTGTTCCCCATTCAATTAGCTGGTCTGTTTAGATTCTAAATTAATAATATACAAATAAACTCCTTTTTTGTATAACTCGTATTATTAAAAACAGTGATATTACCCTTGATAAATATTTAAAGCATAGTGAATACTAAATCTCTTTCGGAAGTTTATTCTCTTAAGCTCCAAAATGATATACCATAAGTAAAAATCTGAAGGGCTGCATATAGATCTCTGTCAGAGGCCAATTTTTTAAAAATTTTTATAACTATTTGTACATTCAGCACGCACACAGACATGCACTATTAAAACATTTTGTGTAAAATATGTTATTCAACAATGGATGCAAAAATTAGTCTCTCAGATGATAGATAAAGAAAAGATTTTTTTTGGAGTCGTTAAAATTAACAAGCCATTCCTTGCCCGAGTTAACAGCAGATTATAGGTCATTTTTTAGATCAGCTGCTAATTTGACCATAACAGACTTAATATTAAGACATGAGCAAATAGTTGTACCATCAGCATAAATACTGAGTTGAGAACTGATGCCATCAGGAAGGTCACTGATGAAAATTAGGAACAGCATAGGTTCAAGGATAGAGGTCTGGGGAATACCTGCATTAATACAGAAAAATATACAAGAGTGGCTGTTAATGACAAATTTCCTTTCGTAATTTGATAAGAAAGACTGAATCAGTTCAAAAATTTGTGCAGAAATACCATAACCTTTCAACTTGTGAAGACCCATATGCCAAACCCTGTCAAATGTCTTTGAGATGTCCAAAGCAACAGCCTGAGCTTCACCATTCTTATCTAAAGGTTGATAGACTCTTTCAGCAATAATCATTAACTTATTAGCAGTTAACCTAGAGAAGTGAAAGCCATATTGTTTATCTGAAAGAAAACCCTATGATGTGAGATGCTTGATCAATTCTGAGTTGATTAGGGTTTCTAGTACTTTGCCAAAAGAAGGTAGAAGGCTAATAGGCCAATAGTTGGAAGTTTCAAACAGTTCACCTGAGTTCCTAAAGACTAGAATTACAGATTGTGGTCACATGAGTTTTATTTTTCTGAATAGCAAATGAAACTGCTCTTTTTTAATTGTCTTAAACGTTTTTGGCCTCAGGAGAGTGTCTCATTATGCCTTCTCGAGCTAACATTTTTCACTGACATGAAGTGGAAAAATTATATTGAATCAATTGCTAGGTCTTCTACTAGGAACGTTGGTTCACTGTGTTGTGCCAGAGAATTTTTTCACCAGCATCTATCTTACACATTTATAAATCTACCATTTGCCCATGCATTGAATGTTGCTGTCACATCTAGGTTGGTGCTTCTGCTATGTATTTAGAGATTCCGGATAAAATTCAGAGAATAATCTGCAAATGTTATTGGTCTTGACCTGGCATCTCAGTTTCAGTCACTTCTGCACTGATGTAATATAGCTTCCCTGTATCTTTTCTATAAATATTTTCATGGTAATTGTTCTGATGAACTTTCCTGTTTGGTACATCGACTTTATGAATTTAAGTGCAATACTAGATTGGTAGCTAGGTCTCATTATTTTACAGTTAAAATTGGTAGATGTAACTGTAGGTTCTATGCTAACAATTTCTTCTCTTGCACTGCTCACTTGTGGAACTCTCCTCTGGCTTCTTGCTTTTGAGGTAAACTTGATCTTCAAAAGTTTAATTGAAATGTTAATCATTATCTTCTGTTTTCTTAGTTCTTGGTCTTTTATTATTCTCCTTAATAATGTTTTAATTTTCCTTATATATTTCACACTCAGTAACCCCTTGCATCTTAGTGGCTTTATTGCTTTGCTTGGGGTGAAATGATTAAAAAAAGGAGACTATAATATGTGTGTGTGTGTGTGTGTGTGTGTGTGTGTGTGTGTGTGATACACAATGTGGTTCAGTTGAGTCTAAATAGTCAGTTTGCCTAATGACTGAGAAATCTCCTCAGTGGAGAGACGGCATGTCTTGTCATGTAAGAAGCCTATGATGGAAGAGAGAAAAGAGAAAGAGGGTTTGAGTACCTTACCTTTTAGACTGTTTTATAATACACCACTTAATGAACATTAAGAGAAGTCTCCTTCTAGACAAGGTAAGGTAGTCCTACAGTATGATAAAACTTTGAACTAGGAACTTCAATTGATGTTGAAGTAAGTTTCCATTATAGTGAACTAAACAAGTACATTGGAGTTCATAAATGCTGTTGGCATGATGGAGACATTTTGGACAAGTTGTTATTCTTTGATGAACATGTTCTTTATCATTGCCATTATTATTATTAAACCTGTAGTTTATTCAGTTTAAGAAACGTCAGTATCATCATTATATGGTCGGATGGTGAAGTTTCAGAAAGTCTTTTTTAATTATTCTTGTTAAGGATAGTTAAAAGGAGAGAGTGCTGATAACTATGATGGTTTCCTCGTACTTATTGCAGCTTTGGAGGCATCAATGTGCTTGCTTAATCCATTTGCTTGTGGAATGATATGATGCCATGAAAATCAATAATATTTGACAACTCTGAAAACAACTCTTAGTTCAAATTGAGTACCTTGGTTCGTAATGATGTGAAACTTGACCCCAAACATAGATATCTCAGTTTCAATGAAGGCTCTCCCTTTTGTCCTAGCTGTGATATCACTTAACAACATTGATACTGCCTTTTTGATACATCTAAATAAATAATGAAAAGGAATAATGCAAAGGTTAGAAGTGTCCTTATTTTTTTTGTTTGAAGAAAGAGATCAGACTATATCTATATGTACTGTCTAAAGCTTTGGAGGTAATAATTCAAATAAATGAGCCATATTCTGTATGCTTGGTAACCTTTGCCCCTTGACACAATAGATGTTTTTAACATCATCTTTTGATCATGTTATCCATATTAGGCCCCAAATTGTGTGATCTTATCAAATTTGATGTAGCTTTTATTTTTATGATGAGATAAACATAGACTTATGGAGATTTTGTGTAATAAAAGGTCTTGAATAAGGCATATCAGGGCTGGCACATACTACCCACAAAACTCATGACCAGTGGTGGGTGCAAGCTTGATTGGAGGCCCCAAGCAGTACTTTGTGACCCTCACTATCTTATCAACTAAGCAGAACTGACTATTAAAGAATGAAAAATTTTTGTGGGTTTTGGCATCATTCTGGGGTTTGTTTTTTTTTCCAAATTTGTAAATTTGTTTTGCTCATGCTAAATATCCAAAAAACACTGTATAAAATTTACTATTTTTTATCCATAATGTTCAATGTGTTAAAATTATTAAGCTTTTTAACAAGAAAAATCTCAAGTTGCTGTTAAAAATTTGCTGCAAAACATTGTCAACTTATTTAAGACAGAATAATCTATTATGGCATATCTTGAATTTGTATTTAGAAACATTGTATTTATTTTAAATTTTCTAGTTGAATTGTTCACCTATATTGCATATGATCCATTATTGTACATAATTAGGTAACAATATAAAATTTGTATTTTATATAAGTACTACTTTATGAAAATTGAGATGTAATACAGTGGGGTGCTATGTATCATAGATTCAGGGTGGGGGCATAGTATGGTTTCATTTTTTCTTATTGAATATGGTTTTAATTTATTTTGATAATCTTTGGATTCATTGTCTCTGACTTGTTTTTCTAATTCCTGTCAACATCACATATATCAATTGCAATTGTAGTGACAGGTTGAGACAAACAATCAGCAACTATATTTTGATTTCCTTTATTATGTAAAACATTTCTGATATATTTCTTCATGATGGAGAGATAACATTGTTGGATTTCAATGTCTTTAAGAGTATTGGTTAGTGGTTTATGATCTATTAGCAATATCACATTATGGCTGTGGCAGATACAACAAATAAATAAAAATAAATATTATAAAATAAATAAAATTTTTAATTTTAAAAAAAGCAGAAAATCCTTTCCCATCATAAAAATTAACCAGAAAAAGCCTTAATCGGTAGACTTCAATCCCAAATCGAGGCTCTGTTTTGACTGCAAACATTTGTTGAGATTGGATGTCAGCAAATGATTCCATGAACCTGTGAACCTGGACATGAAGATAAGGTGTAAAAAGTGAATACAGACTTTTATGATATATAAAAAGATATATAAAAAAATGTAAATTAAATAAATGATTAATAAAAAGGTGAAAATAAAAAAATAAGTATTATAATAGATTAGGTTTATTACACTTGCTTTTAAGTATTTAAAATAATTAAAAGAAAGCCAGACAGTAAAAAAATAACTAATAAATTTAATGTATAACATTTGTTATCTAAATTTTCTAAAAGAAAATAGCTTGAATAAATTTTGTGTGTAAAATTTTATTTTCAAATTGTAAAAAAAACAAAAACTAAAAAACAGCAGTAAATAAAATAAAATTTTATACAAATTCCTGTAAAGAATATTTAAGACTTGCACAATTTTTCTAAGGAGTTTTAAGGCATCAAAAAGTTGGCAGCTAAGTATTAATAACAGGCAAGAGAAACTAATATAAAAAATTTTAAATAAAATAAAAACACTTGTAATAATTCATCTTACTTAAATACCCCATCCTATCAGGACAGTAATGATCATAACTCTCCACAGCACCCTTTTCTTTTCTTTAAATATCTGTATATTCAGCTTTATTCTCTTTAATTTTGAATTCAGAATTGTCTTTCTCCTAGATTGGTTGCTAACAAAAACTAGAACTCAGTCTGACCCATTTAATTCATAACTAAAGTGAGAAAAGATAGGTTCATGCCTTTCCTAATGTCATGAGTTATGACTGGAATTTGATCTCAGCTTGCTAAGTTAATTTTTTATGCTGTTAACCATTTATAATATTTACAACCATGGAACTAGGCATACAACCTTTCAAAATAATTTTAATAATTGCTATTATAAAAAATGAATAGTTTTAAATTATAAGAATGTAAATTAAATAAATGATTAATAAAAAGGTGAAGTTTAAAGCATAAATATTATAATAGATTAGGTTTGTTTATTACACTTTCTTTTAAGGGAAGTGTTTAAAATAATTAAAAGAAAGCCAAACGATTAGTAAAAAACAACTAATAAATTTAATGTGTAACATTTGTTCTTTAAGCTTTGTAAAAATAGAATCTCAAAAAAAAAAAAAAAACACCAAAATAAAGTCAAAGGTGGAGGTTTGTTACTTGTAAGATTTGATTTTCAAATTCCATAAAAAGATGCATTTTTGGATTTTTTAGCCAAGGGGGACTTCTTCCCACACAATTTAAAATTTGGGACTTGAGTTTGAAGCCTATTTGGGGCCCCTATATAAGGGGTGAAATTGGCTGGAAAAATCAGAAGGGGAAAGGCAGGAGAAAGATTAGTAGAATAAAATGATGAGAAGGATTTGTGAAAGACAGAAGGATTTTGGTGTTCACATGCCCCCCTGTAAAAAGAATTCCTTTTACATACCTTCACCTAAATGACAGTGCCCATCTCCTCTACTTGTTTTTTATTGCATGCAGTCAAGGAAAAAACACTGACTTAGCCTTCATGTAAATTCCTGCTCTAGTAAAAAGGTTCTTACCATACCTTTAAATAAACCACTTTCATAAAAGGTGAAAAACAGTTGATATGAACATCGTCAAAATAACACAGCCATTGTTTTATAAAAAAACTGAGAAATTTCCTATAATAATAACTCCTTGTTTTTTGTTTACATATTTGTTTACTTAAGAAGATGTTGTATCCATCTTTTTGACTATTTGTTAATACTGTTTTTTATCTCAGCTAGAAGTGTTGAGTCTCCACTTTTCTCTTATGATCTACTGTTTCTCTCTGTATTTGTGGGAATTTAACACATTATTGCTTACGTTGAAACAAAGTTAAGCAATTTTGAGTCAGGTCAGTACCTAGATAGGTAACCACTTGGAAATACCACGTGCTGCAAGCTCAGGCATGATATGATGGTGATATAATGGATAATAGCCTGGAATGAGGATTTGGAGAGCTGAGTTCAAATTCCAGTTATGTTTGTTATATTCATTCACGTGCAAATACCCTTGGGTGATAATGAATTAAAAAGAGACATAATTGCCCAAACATTTTACATTTGCCCCTACCAACATGCATTGAGTCAGTGTGGTATGGTAATGGTCTATTCCTCCCCGTTAATCTGGAGAGGGCCTACATCCAACAAAGGATCTTCACAAGTTAAGAAGAAGAGAAAGAACATGTTTTCAGTCAAATAACCATTTTATACCATTGATACTCCTGTCAAGCTCACTATATTACTACTTCTTAACATTCATCATGACATGTCACCTGTAGTAATTTAATATTACTAATTTCAGTTAATCGAAAATAAACAATTAACAGTTTTTATTTATGATAGAACATCTGGTAATATTAAATTAAAACACTCAAGATAAAACAATTTTATGTACTAATTAGTGTAGATTTTATAATTTGAAGAACATTTGACAAATAATTCTCTAAAAATGAGGAATTTATAGAACACATCACATCAGATATTGTATTTTTATTTTTTAAATTTTAGTTTGTAGCTTTTCTCTGACCTTTCTATAAATACTTTCATAGTAATTATTCAGATGAACTTTCCTCTATAGTGCATTATGAATTTAAGTGTAATACAAGATTGGCAACAAGGTCACATCATTTTACAGCTGAACTGTAAGTTCTATGGTAACAGTTTTTTCTCTTGCATTTCTTCCTTGTGGAACTCTTTTCTGGGCTTCTTGCTTTTCAGCCAACATTGATCTTCAATGATTAAAATGCAATGTCACTCATTATATATTGTCTACCTGGTTACTCTTCTTCTATTATTCTTGCTTGTTAAAATTGTGACTGGGTGTGGTCATATGGTCACTGCACAGCTGAGCATCTGACCAGTTCCTTTCACATATCCAGGCTGAAAGTCAGAAAGAAATTAATTTAATTCAGAATTATCCAAAGTCAATAACTGTTATTTAGCAGTTGACAAAATGGTACCAATCAAATTGTTCAATACAAGGTTACAAACTTTCAGCTTAGGAAAAGGCTCCCCCTCCCCCAAAAAACAACAAAACAAAATAATGTAATATATATATAATATATATAAATTACAATAAAACAAAATACAAAATCAGAAAAGAAAAGGGCAGAAGATTGTATTACACTAGCCTAAGTAGGGATGACCTGCCTTTAAAATCAGCATTCAAAATCCTAAGTTTGAATGTTCCCTTCTCTAATTGCCAAGTAGGTTATGAAATAGGTTAAGTTAATTTAATTTTGGGGGGCTGGCGAGTGGTGTAAGGCATCAATAATTTGGCAGCTTAATGATGAAAAAGACATTGATGCAAGAAATATTTATTTTAAACTATATTCCATTTCTTTATTCAATGAACTTAATTCAGTGGAGATTAATCCTATAGATCAATCAGCAGCAGCAGCAGAGCTGTTTCAACTCGAAGGCACACTGCAAATCAGTGTGATTCTTGTCCTCAGCATGTCTTACAAGGATACCCTTCTTGCTCAGGCCTATTTGTATTTCTTCAACATCCACAGAGCCAACCTGTGGCTCATATTACAACTATTCTGAGTGGACCTTAGTTAGAATCAAAGAAAGTGCCCTGCCAGTGCAACACTCAGTTTTAAATTGTCCATCTAGAATTGGTTGCTAACCATGGCTAGAGTGTCTAATTTGTCATACTATTATACTATAGTTGAGGAAGATCAAACATAATGGTAGAAATTTCATATCACAATATCTCAGCTAATAACTAGTAACTACATATCAGGCCATGGACTTAGTGATCACTTATATTTAACTGTGATCTGAACAAGCTAATTAATTGCTAAAATTTGATGTGATTGATATCAATTAGATTCCTCACGAATAAGAACATTTTATTTCAACAGATGTTAATTTTTGTGAGTATAAAAATGTTAAAGGAAAAAAACTGGTAACTAAAGCGCAAAAATAAAACCAAAAATAAAATTAAAAAGAGAAATACAGTTTAAAAAATCTTATTATAATTCTGCTTGTCACTCCCTTAGTTCCTTAATTAGGACTTATGTATGTTACACTCTGCCAATACTTCATAAATAATGGCATCCATTTTTATCACGTGGAAAGAGACGTTTACTTGGTTTCAGTGAGAAAGTGAAAGAAAGAAAGAAAGAAAGACAATAAAACGTGTTTAACGTCTGTTTCACTGAAATGGAAAAAGTTGACAATTTCAGATCTTTTCATTTGTACCTCCTTACTAATTGTTATTGAAGTATTTTGTTAAAGTTGTTAAGTTCTAATTGTCTCTAACGATGCTAGGGGATTTTTTTTTACGAATATTGTTGTAGAACCTGCCATGAGCTTATTCGGTCATTAACTTGCTTAAGAAAATTAAAATAGGAAAACTGTGAAAATTTTCACGAGTATTTCTAAGTTTAACTGTTGTTAGTTAAACTTTAACAAATAGTTGTCAAAATGTCAAATTTTTAGAGAAACGCTAATCATTTCATTTAATTTAAAAATGAGAAGAAAAAAATGTTGAAAATAAAAATAATTACTTGATTCCTCAAAGTATGTGTAAAAATAACCAGTCTTTTTATTAATAATTTTGTTTTGTTTGTATGATGTGTGTATTAGAGACAGGGAATCCTTTATTCAAGATGCACTGCCCGAGGCAGGGAACCGCTTCTTCATTATCCACACGTAGAGACAAAAATCACCACTTATCACAGAAGAGTTCTACAGTTTACCATCGCAGCAGACAGGAGTTCTGTGTTTTGGTTTCCCCCTCCTCATCAATGGACTATATATATGGACTTGTTTGTACTTAATTTAGCCTTATAGATAGAATAACAACAACTTAGTATCCGGACTGCTGTATTTTTTACCATTAACATTCTAGCAACAATAATGTCCCGATTAGAAATTGAAAAGTTTCATTGCTCGTAGTGTTACGACGAGGAGGGATTTTCCTTATATTTACTTAGTACTTACTTATCTGCTTTTTACTTAAGTGTTTACTTAACTGATAGACAAATATTTATATTTTTACGTGAGTTAACTGAAACGTTTTTAAACTTATCGGACATTAAATGTAACTTTCAGTTCGGTGGGCAGTCTCCATGGACGGTTTTCTTGGAACAGGACTGACTTAAAGAGCGAAATTTATACAAAGTATCTAAAAACTCCTTGTTGAGAATAAGAAATGACTGGAATTGTATTTTAAAAGTATTTATCTTTTTTTCTATAACTGGTCGGGGGAAAATCATTCACTGGCTGTTTTGGTAATACAACTGTAAATTTCCTCAACACACTAACCCACAAAAAAGTAGGGTAATTTAAAAATTGTCTTATAACGGGACGTTTAATAACGTTACTTAAACAAAAGAAAAAAAAAAGTAAGGATCCCTCTTTTTATGTATTAGTTTTTTTTGTTAAATCATAGAGAAACTCTATCAGTTGACTTGCTTTAATTATTAAGACTTCCCACTTTTTTTGTTTCCCTGAGTAAGTTTTAAAAAAAAATTAACACGTCCATGATGTTGACGAACAAAGAGAATTTAATTGGAAAAAGACAGAAAAGGACTATTTATGTAAGCAACAACACCCTTGAAGTCTATTTTGAAGAAGAAAAAAACAATAACTTAAATGATATTTATTTAAAGTGTAGAAAGTGTCTAGGCACAAAAAGGCAAACATCTTTACATATTCAACAAGAAAAAGCATGTCTACGTTTTTCTTCTCCGTTTCATAAGTTGGGAATTCTACTCGTGTTGATGTTTTTGCTTTCATTGGGAGCAACATCCTCCGTCAGTAACACCATAACCGCTTCACGGTAAGTGTTTTTTTTTCTCATTTATTTAATACAAAACACTTAAATAATTACAATTTTCTTATTTGAGTATTTTTATTTCAATATTCCTTCTAAGGTTGAGATTCGATCGTCTAAAATTCTTTTTCTGGTGTACATTTCCAATTTATTTTGCGTTTTTTTAGGACATTTATTTATTTATTTTTTTTTTTTAAGCAGTTTTTTATGTTTAAAACTTTCAGAAAAATTCAAATTTTTTTTTCTTTAATTTATTATAAAAAAAAAAATCCCTTGCTTCACCTTTTTGTAGTAAAATTGAATAAAATCTTAACTAAAGATTTCGCAGCGATAAGGATCCGGACCTAGGTAATAAAACTAGCTAGTAGTTTATTCTTTCAAAATTCGTTATTTTTTTTTTTTATTTCTTTTAAATTTTAAAATAATTCTACCAATGTTACTTGTATGTATTCTTTTACTTTATTTAATGTTTGTATCGTGATTCATAAATAAAAAAAAAAAAAAAAAAAAACCTCTAGGCATGAAAGAGTTAAAATTTAAATTTTTTTTTTTCTCCTATTTTTTTTAAATTTCTGTATAATATAAAAAACGTTCTTAAATCCTTTATTTTACTTCAAAACGATTTTTAAAAAGAAAACAATGTTAATTAAAATAACGCTTTGAAGTTCGTTTCCACACACACACAAAAAAATACCTTTATCGTTAAAACGAGTATGATGACTTTACCCACAAAATCTGTACTTTGAGGTTTTCTGTGGGATGGGAGGATGTCATAGCTTCTATTTATTAGGTTTGAATACCTGAACATTTACCGCGTACATGTTGCATTTTTTTCCCCACATAGACACACTTACCTAGCAAAATTATACCAGTCAGACTGTTATTGAGCTCCCTATCCTAAGTTCCCGCTTAACAAATTCTTGGAGTATTTGGTTTTTTTACCCAGTCTAAAAAAAAACAGTTTAAATCCCCATCCCACGATATGACTTTTTTAGTTTAATGATCTTTGGAAATTATTCTAATTTCTTTTTTTTAATGTCGATTTTGAAGGGGAAAAAAAAAAAAAAAAAAAAAAACACGTGGCAAGTAGTTTGAAAAAGTAACTCCGTACTTTTTGGTTTATCTTGGAGGGGGGGGCAATGAAAATTTAATAAGTAGTTGTCTTGTGATGAACAGCTGTTCGTGTTGATACCGATTTTTTTTTTTTTTTTTTTTTTTAAATAACGTCAATGTTATGTGACTTTAAATTTGTGTTTTCTTTAAAGAACATAGATTAGCTTCCAGTTAAGTTATTTTAAAATGAATTCATTTAACTTCAGGCAACTTTCCAAAAATATCTTGTTTAGTTGCGCAAGTTAGCATAAGTTTCCCGCATTGCCCAATTGTTGGATTATAGTTTACTACACAATCACACACACACACACACACACACGTATTTTTAAAGAATGTTTCAAATTTGGAAATTTTGTAACTCGGACCTTTTGTTTTACAATCTATGCAATGTAAATTGTCTGATTATCGACCTACTGAAGACTCTTTGAATAGTCTTAGTCTTGTTGGTTTAAGAATTTTTTTAAACCAGATTGTAAATTAGACTTCCTGAAGTATTTTTTTTGTCACATGGCAGTTTTTTTTAACTAATTTTTCAAGAAAGACAGCATACACTTAAATTTTAAATTGATTTTTTTTATTTTAAAGATTAATATCGGTGTTCTATTCCAATTTGACAGAATTAGTCATTTAAAAAAGACTTCACTCAATAGCCATAATGTAATTGTTTGAGATACTTTATTCAATTGTGGTGACGCATATGACGAAATTTACTTAGTGCTTTCTTTCGTCACCTATTCTGTTTATGACCGACCCTCTTTTCAAGATTTTACTGTGTTAAAAATATTAATTTCAATTAAAATATTTTCTACAAACATGGTTCTAATTTTTTAATAGAAAATGTAGGTATGTGGAGTATTTTTTTTAATTTTTTTTATAAAGTTTCTGTCCATTTGTAAAGACTTTTTTTAGTTTTACCATTTTTATTTCAGTACAATTATTTTTTTAAGTATAAAAATCTTCCTATTTAATGCAGTTGAGTGAAACCATGTATTCTTTTCTTACCGTCTTGGTAAAAATACGATACTTTTGTCCACATTAATTTTAGCCAGGAACAACTTTTTTATTTCTAATGTCATTAATGATTAATTTAAAAATATTAATTTTGGCTGACAAAAATTGAACCGTCTTGGCGATTAAGCAAAATAACTTCGTCTGTGACTAAAGCGCTATTTTACATTGGACCACTCTTCCATGAAAATACTAGAATCAATTTTTAACATGGGGAAATGTTTGAAAATAATTTTGCTGTTTTCAATTAAGAATTAATGAGGCAATAATATTTCACTGGTTTGAAATGTAAATAAAAAGGGAAGTAACTCGATTGTCTCTTACCGTTCTGATTCATTCACCACTGATGGTTAGAAAAACAATTTCTAATGGTGATATTTTAATCTCAATTATTATTTAATAGGCAGGAACCACGGGTACGAAGTAGTAACCAATTATGAAAGCACAGCTTTTCCTTAATATTTCATAATTTCACTGTCATCCGACGTACAGCGGCAAAATTTAAAAGTTTTAAAAAAATTTCCACACCTGAACTTTTTTTCCACTTTAAAATTTTTAAATAAAAAAGTATCTCATATCATTTTACTTAATCTCGTTTAACCACATGTATAATTGATTTTTTTTTTTTCTTAATTCTTTGGAATTAAATGTCAGTTGCAGGTAAAAGTAAAAATCCATCTGCAACTGACTTTATTCAGGAATCAGTCTCTCTCCTGAAGCAATCTTGCATGAAAATGTCTAACTTCAAAGTAGGGACGTCCCAGGTAACGCTAAAAAAAAGTGGTATACCCTGGAGAAAAAAGGTCCCCAAATTGATAAAAAAAATTTTAACGTGTAAAAATGTTTGTTAAAATTAAACAGGGAAGACCAAAGTATTTTTTGAATATTTTTTTCAGATTTTTTGCTCTTCCTATAAATTTTAAAAATTTTATTAAAAAATCTCGTTTTTCTTGAATAAAAAAAAACTAGTAAATTCGATTTATCGGCCGTTTCTGGCCGAATTTGTAAAAAAAAATTGGAAAAAATCAAAATTAGTTAAAAAATCAATTAAAATTCAATTACACCTTTTTTGTTATCTTAGGAAATTTAGAATGATTAAAGTATACTTAATGTAATTTGAAAGAAACATTACTTACTTTTTTAGCAGAAAATTTTTTAATAGAGATATTTCCAACCATGGTACTCGCGCGGGTACGTTATTGAAGGGTGTTAAATGTTAATTGATGGGTGTCAATATATTGACAACTTACGTCAAGGGAATTTATCGTACGGTAGCGCAGAAGTGATGTAATTCGTTCTAATTTTAAGTGAACCTGGTTTGTGAATTTAAAAAAAAATTCACTTTCAAATCTTTTTAAACTTACATTTGAGGAAAAATTTCTGAAGTAAAAAGAACTTGCTTCTATCATGAGAAACAAGTCTCTCATGTGACATTATTTCAAAGCTGTGCATCCATACTTTCGTTGGAGACGATTTTATATACAATTTTGGAATATTAAAAAATTATTTTAAAAATATCACTGGTTGTCAGATTTTAATAAGCTTTCAAATTTATGATCTTCAAAAAGTAGAGAACAAAATGTCATTTCCATGAGGTTGCATAAAGAAACTTAATTTTAAAATATATAATTTTATATATATATATATATATATATATATATATTTTTTTTTTTTTTTTTCCGATAAGAATTACCTTAGTATACGTTATTCAGAAAGGTCCTAAAAAGCTATTTTAATTAAATATTGTCTTAGTTTTATTGGGTTTTGTATGTTTACAAGTGAGGTAAAAGTTTGGACAATTCTACCCATTTTTTTACCAAAAAAATCGATGATTTAGAATCTTCAGATTTAATAAAAAAAAAAAATCCAGATACAAAATTAAATTTTTGAAGTTTTCATAAAATTAAGTTCGGGGGGTGTAACATATATAAAAAAAAAAAATATTTATACCATGACTTTCAAAAAGACAAACATTTCTAAAATAATTTCATTCATTTGTGAATAAGTTCTGAAAGTTTCATAAAAATCCAACAAGTACTTGATTTTTGCAAGATTTTCCAAATCAATGTGTATTTTCCAACTGAAAATAGTGAAAAAAAAAAAAAAACTAATGCTAATATTACCTAATTTTTGACATAAAAAAAAAAAAACAAAAAAACAGTTTCAAACTAAATTTAAAATATGCTGCAAATGAAAAAAAAATTTTTTAAAATAATTAAAAAATACCTTGGTCTTCCCTCTTTAATTTTAACATAATCATTTACACGTTAAAATTTTTTTTATCAATTTGGGGACCTTTTTCTCCAGGGTATACCACTTTTTTAGCATTACCTGGGACAACTCTACTTCAAAGTTACTAAAAATTCATTGGGTGCACAACCCTTACATGACCTTAGGGTCAGACATGGTTTCAGGGGTTAAAGCATCATTACTACCAATAATGAAGTGCACCCCAGCTATCTCACAATGTCAATGAACTATTGGGCTTTGGGTTTCCCTGACAGTGTGTAATGCCAATTCTTGGAGACTTCTGATATATTTCCTCATTCTTTTAGAGTGGACTGATAATTTTTAGCATTCCCTAGTTACAATATATCTCTACATTTACAACCATGCATGGGGGGGGGGAAAATCAATGACATTGAACATCCCTGATCTCATAATATTTGCTATGGTTTCTATTTTTATCCATTCACGTGCAAGTGATCTCTTGGGGTAAGGGCATAGTGCCCCACAGTTTCCTGACTTGTTCTCAGCAATACATGTCCCCTTATGACTTTTTTTTTTTTTTCTTTCGTATTTTTCCCTCCACCACTTCAAACTTTTCAAATAATTTTATTGCGACTTTCCTGTCCTGTGAGTATTGAATTCTCTCAACCTTTTTCCTCTTTGCCCTGAAAATTAAAGCTCTGATTTTTAGAAAATTTTTTCGTTATTCTTAGAACTGTCACATCTTGACATTTGTTGGAACCATCTCATTTGAAATCTTTCATTTGTAACTAAATACTCACTCACACAATGATACAACCTAAAAATGTAAAATTAAGATTTTTTTTTTCTTTATAAGATTAGAACTTCTTTCCAAAGGTGCTCAATAGAGCTGTAACATTCACATTGCTTAACATAGAATGAATTTGGTTATTAGTGTAATGTTTGAGAAATTTAGTGTTAACATAGGTACATCCATGAGATTGCTAAAAAAGAGCATAGCATGATGAAAAAGATGCCAAACTTGACGAAAACAAAAATTTTATTGTCTAAATATTTATTAAGAGGAAAGAGCAGAGTATATATATATATATATATATATATTTTTTTTTTTAATCATTCCTAGCATGTCCGAAATTTTGTTTAAAAAATTTTTTTTTTTTTTTTTTGATTCAGCAAAATTGACAGATATTCATGTCAGCCATTTTTTTCCATTTTTTATAAAAAAAAAAAAAATGAAAATCTGTTTGAATTTCTTTTAAAAATCAATTATTTTTTCAAAATTTTATTTTAAGAAAATCAGAAATTGTGTTTATTTAAAATATTTTGAAACCAGCACTATTTAGTTTCTGCGTCGAAAAGGTGTAGTTTGAAAATTAAACAAAGCAGGTCATAACATTTTGTGTCACTTGACAGGTGATGAATGACGTATTGACAGATTATATGAGGATAACTTGTTCTATGGAAGGAGAAAAGTGAAATTATTTATATTTAAGTGAACAAGTTATTTACCTTATTTTTAAGGAAAACTTTCAGCATTTTTTTTTTTTTTTTTTTTTTTTTGTACTTAGCTTTCACCTTTACATTTACGATGCTTTATGGAAAATATAAAGAAATTAAAATAAGACTGTTAAGAGTGAGATTAAGTTTGATAAGAAAGGTATCTAATTAATTTATTTCTTATGAAATTTTATCAGAAGTGTACATAAAATACTATAATTTTATGTACGCTTATTACATTTTACCATGTTATTTGTATTTCCATTCATTTTATTATTAATTTTGATATTTCATTTATGGAAAAAAAAATATTTTTGCCGTTACTTTAATAAAAAAAAAATACTTTCATCTATGAATAGTTTCTGAAACTTTCATTAACATCTGACAATTGTTTTTATTTTTGCAAAATTTTCCAAATTAATGTATGTCATACAATCTTTAGCACTTTTTTTTTTTCTTTTTTTTTTTTTGTAATGTTATTTTGCTAGTTTTTGTGATACAAAGAGAAACAAGGTTTTTTAATCAAAATTTAGAATGTTCTAAAAAGAAGGAAAAATTTTAAACTTTGGTCTTTCCTCTCAATAATAACAAACATTTAGACAATAGAATTTTTTTTTTTTTTTTTTTTTTCTTTCATGTTCTGCTCTTTTTTTTTTTTTTTTTTTTTTTTTTTTAGTGATCTCGGAGTTACCTATGTTAACACATGCAACTTAAAAATAAACAAATTGATAAGTTTAATTATTATGAGTTATCTAATTAGATTGTAGTTAGTCATGACAGAATGAAAATCATTGTTAGTATTATTTTATTAATACTTTCACACAATCCCCCCCCCCACATGTTTCATGACATGGGAAGAGATAATGTGGGAGGGGAGTGCAAAAAATATTAACTTCTGACTTCAACTATAATCAAGAATTTTGAAGCCCACTTCTCATGGATGTTTCCTTAATGGCTGTCCATAAAAGATTCGGTCGTCATCCTTCTTTCATTCTGTACACCATGTTTTGCTGACTAGTAAATGGTTGTTTCAGGTCAGGCTTTCCGAATTTTATTCTGTGCCCCTTTATAATGGCTACAAAATAAGTTTTTTTTTTTTTTTTTTTTTTTTTTTTAAGCAGTTAAACCATAGCATGACTCCATGCTCAGACATGGAATAATTTTGGCTCTTCTTGCTGAAATTCTACTCCTCCTACCCGCGTGGAGTACATTCTCTGTTCAAAAGAAGTTTTAGAATAAACATTTCACATTTCCACTTAAATTTGATTCATTGTTGTCTTTTGAGCAGTTGTTTTGCATTTTTTAATTATATTTTGTATATAATCTACATGTATTTTAAATACACTGAATATACATAACAGTGAATGTCTATCAAATATCTAAGTGGTTTTGTAATGTGCCTAAAGAACTACTCTGTTCCTTGTGCATTGTAAATTTAAGGTCTTTTAAAAACTTTAATTTCCTTTCCTTGAGAACACTTAAAACTAGTAATTGTAGTTCCTTTTTGTAGGATTAAAATCCAAATGTCAATTCGTACTACTTTATTAAAAAAAAAATTCTGCACTTGAAGAAATTCCTGATGAAAGGCTACTGTTTTTATAATTGTGATAAACATTTTTTAATGGTGGATTTTAAAGGCTATTTTAACTATTTTACTAACTACCTTGTTTGGATACCTTAATGTAATTTTGATCCAGTGTATCTTGATCCGTTTTTCATTGTTTAATGCAAGATACTTTTAAACGTCTTTTTACGGCCACTACGTTTAAGTGGCACTTGAATTATCTTGATTGCACTTGGATCATGTTTTATGTGCACAGACTTTTCTAATTTTTTTTTTTTTTTTTTTTTTTTTTTTTTCTCCCCAGCTTGGTAACCTTTAAAAAAAAAAAGAGGCAAAAATAGTCTACTTGAAACAAAAGCAGGATAAAAATGTTCTTTACCCATAATTTATTTCTTCCATATTTACAAAACTGGATTTTTATTACTTTGCTCAATCTCGTTGCTTTTTGTAATAAATTGATACTCATTTGACTACTGGAACACATTAGCATGGGAGCCGAGCATAAAAGTAACTTATACTGTGTTTTTAGAGGTTAGCTTTTAAAGCAGAAATAAGTGAAGATATTGAAGTCTACTGTTATTCGTTTGGATTGGCTAGTTTTTACCATTTACTAACAGGATCAGAAACTTAGCTCAACAAAGCAATGTTAGAAAAAGGCTTAAGAATGTAACACATTAATTTCTAAAATTGGCACTGATCTTTGCATGTGATCATACTTTCAAATGTCTGGTCATTAAATAGTAACAAAGCATATGCCTTGGTAGACTGAAAGATTTTGGTATTTCCGGGTTTCCGAGTGTTGAGGACACTCCCCAATTTTAGCTTTCAAAATCTTAGTGGGGAGAGAGAAAGTAACCTTTGTTCTGCAGGACGCGGATGTGAAGGGAGAAGTAGTTTCCTTCAGAGTGGCGGGGGTGACTTGAAAAAAAAAAAATGTATCCTAAATATGTCGGTCCAGTGTCTATATTTTACTTACAAAATCAAAATTTGTGTAAAATCGGTAATGCAATGTAAAATTATTTTTACCTATATAGAAATCATCCAATTTACAACCCTTTTTAAAAAGGCAAAGTAATGTCCCTTGAATTTAATACAAGGGAAGTAACCCCGTATTTTAAGAGAATCGAGTAAATGACCTTTTTAATAAGTTTATTCCTTAAAAATTAAAGTATTAAGCAAAAAATTTTTTGCATGAATTTTATCCCGTCCAGAAAAAAAAGTAACTATAGTGGGACCAGTTACTGAAAATGCACCGTTTTTTATCTTTAAAAAAAAAAAAATTACCTGTGTATGTATTTTTAATGAAAAGGAAATGTTACATAAAAACAAAGTACTCGATGGCTAAATAAGGCAGAGCAATCAGATTATATAAATATGCAATTCTTTGTAACAAAAACATTGTTTTTTAATTCTTCATGCTTTGAGTGCAATAAGTCTGAAGAAGTGAAAATTTGCTGTTTTTTTTTTGTTTTTTTTTCTTCTCATTCTCACACTCTGTAACCCTGTGTCTTAGTGGCTTTATTACCTTGCTTGGAGTTAAATGATTAAAAGTGTATTTGTTCATTTTAAATGCATGAAACTAATGAAATTTAGATGGAAACCTTATCAGACAATGAAATGGGAATCTTATCTCTGCATTGCTTTTATCAAAATGGAAGATAATTCAGAAGCAGAATTAAAAGGAATAAAATCTGGAACAAAGACTTAAATTTAGTGTAAGTTGGTTAAAGTAAGCTGACTATAGTTTAACAAAATCTCCTATTAGCTCTTTTAAAGATATATAAATTTTTGGGGACAAGGTTAGGCATCAGCTTCAAGACTTAAAGTATAAACTAGCTGTTACAGTACAAGTATATTGAAATTCCAATCAAAGGTGTGAAATATTGCAGCAGCAGCAAGAACAAAAAAAAAAAAAACGGGGGTGGGATAATGAAATTTGGGTCAATTACATACCTCCTAGCAATGAAAATTAGAAGGAAATTACTGGAAAGTAATTGAAACTCACCTGAAGCGAGCTGAATGTGTAATGCTCCTCATACCAATGACACTTTCGCCGAGTTTCACTACGGCATATGACTTCACTGAATTTGATGTGTTCCTCTCGAATTTTAAACTGGGGTCATCAGGAGAGAATGTGCACCGTTTCAGGGCCTTCCTCTCAACGGTTTCAGTTGCACACCGGCCCTCCTCACTGATGTGAGGCTCTATTATAACGATATACAAGTGTTGTAGATAAACTAGTTCAAATGTGTAATGGCGAAATTAAATTTTAAAAAATTCTGAAAAACAGCAAACCTCACGTTCTGAGAATGCAACATGAACCTCATTACACATTCACGATCAGTCGTGTCATGCCGTCATGTTCGCTGAAGCATTCCACGGAGTATTTCTGTTACTTCTATTAGGCGTTTTATACTTTTGGCCCTATTACACCCTTTGATTCCAATTTGGCCCAGGAATTGGTACAGAGTGCCTGAAATGAAACCCCTTGCTCCAATTTCCACTGCTCTAACAATTGCATTATACCCCTCCTTTATTAGCTCTGACTTTAGATTTTCATATTTATTAGTTTTATTATCGTGGCTTTGTTCCATCCGGCATTCATATGGTACTGTTAATTCAACCAGGGTGATTTTATGGTTCACCCTTGACAGAAGAACAATATCTGGTCGCAGAAGGGATAAGGAAGAGGATGAGATGCAGTCAAAGGGGTAAAAGATAAGTGGAGGCGTGTGATGATGGATAATTTTAGTTATCAATATCTATGGAAAGGAAATTTGATAAATTTTTGTTTTTATATTTCAATGTTTATTTCTATCCTTAGAATGGCAATAAAAGATCTGTGATTTTAATTTATAGCTGCTTACCAAACATCTAAGTGATGTAACTATAAATTCACAACAAAATAATTTATGTAAATAAATACATCATTTGTATAGCCTAATGATAAAAAAGCATTTATTTTTCAACACTTCTCTTGTCAATCTAACTCCTTGATGAATTATCACACTGAATATTATAAAATGTAAATTCAGTTGGTAACTAGGGTCAAGCTGTGTATTTATTGATCCACCTTTTGTATATTTTATCCTAAATTTTGTAATTCTTTTCCTCTTTTTGCAGAGGTCGTTGGTGTCAAAAAGTCCTAAAAGAATATCGAACAAGGGAAGTTACAGACACCAGACTTTGTTCAGAAAAGTATAATACTTCCTGTGGTTTTTTTTCTTTTGACACTTGTGTATTTACCAGGTAATTTTGGTTCTTTTTTTTTTTTTTTTGTTAAAAGAAGTGTATTTGACAATGATATGATAATGAACAAATAGGAAACGTTTATAAGTTTGACATGTTTCACTTTTATTAAAGCTTCATCAGGGAATGAAATACAGAGAAGAAAAAGAAAATTTTGGTACTTTTAATTTTTGTGCTATCATTGGTATGTTGGTTTAGAGACAAAATTAATATAAAATTAATAAGGTGATATTTAATTTGTCTGGACCTGTATTTAGGCATGCCAAACATGCTGTATTGTGCAAGAATTGCATACAATTTTTTTTTTTTCTTTCTACAACACATGGATACCACAAGATTTGTAGGTGGTCCTAGCCCCAGAGACAGTTGCTTTTGGCAACTCTATATATTTGCCAGATAGGTGTTTTGGGTTTAAGGGTTAACAGCCTGGATAATTAAATTGGAAGACCCAAGTTCAGACACCAGCTGGTACATAGTTTGGATGTACTTGTGCACCTTTCACCTAGCTATGAGTAAATGAAGTTGGCTTGTAAAGAAGTATATCTTGCATGTTGGGAGTAGCCTGAGCCTGCAAAAACTCACTTCTTTCATAGAACTGCAACAAACACAGTTGTGACTCTCTGCCAAAAAGTATGCAAAAAATAAATTTCCAGGTAATTTTATTAACTCTTTACTTGTCTTTTAAGGTAGCATTGGCTGAAATCTTAAACTGTAATTCTATTATAGTAATTGTGCTAAAGGTGGGATTGTACAAATGTTAACTCAACATCTTCCATAACCATACAGTGTCATGTTGATTTTTAATACTTTTAGTTAAAAAGAAAAAGAAAAAAAGGTGGGCATGGACTTTCATGCCTACAATAAAATGAAGTGACAAAAGGACAGTATTTTTCCTCATACCACTTTTATTTTAATCACACTTATTTTATATTCATTTTATTTTATTCAATCTTTCATGATGTTTGTTTTTTTAAAAAGCAATGATTAGAATTGTAATAAAGCCTAAACAAATGAAAGTGAATTTATGCTTTATATTCTTGAATTTACAACACAAATATTAAACAATATTTATTTGTCTATTTACAAGAATAATTTTATAATTAAAAACTAATACAACTAAAACTAATGTAGTAATTATCATTTACCAATTTATAAAGAAATATGAAAATTTTTTTATTCATAAATTTATAAACAGTTACTAAATTAAAATGTGAACCAACTATAAGAAGATCTTTAACCATTTTATAAAGTTCAAATCAATGACATATTTTGTCAGCCATTCTAATAAGTGTAAATAAACAATCTAATGTTTATTTTTGTCAGTTCTCAAGAACAAAAAAACTGTATAAATTAACTTTCATGTTTAGGTTTCACAATTCTAATTATTACTCTTTAAAACAAACATTGCTGAAAAGTGAAGGTAGTTTAAAAAAAAAAAAAACTGCCCTCTTGAACTTATTGTGTGTACAAAGGTTCATGTTTACCAAAACAAATACCTAATGGCAAAAATTACAATTTGAAGTAATTTAAAACATTTTTTTTAGCCTACAAATGTAGTAGATGGTACCTTGTCATTAACTTTCTTTATATATATATATATATATATATATATATATATAGTCTTAAGATGTGGTGTATTTATGGGATAAAATGCTCAATATCAGAATGTGTAAATATAAAAGTGAACATAGAAGTCAACACTTAGAGGTGACAGTCTGTTTCATGCTACAGGCAATTGTCAGGCCACACACACACATATATATATATATATATATATATGTATATATATATGAGTGAGTTTTAAGGTGTGCTATATTGATGGGATAAAGTGCTCAATATCAGAGATAGAGCATATATAAATATAAAAACAATGAAGTCAACACTCGGAGACAACGGGCTGTTTCATGCTGGACGCAATCATCAAGCCAGCAATAACAGTCCTGAATAGACTACCAAGGTTAAAAGGATGCAAAATTCAAATTTTGTCATTAAAAGCTTATTTGAGTCAGGTTTAAATAATTGCATAATAATGATCTGGGAGTTTTGAGACTTTAAATTACCTTCCTTTCTGCTGTGCGATGATAGCCTAGGGGTAAGACATCTGACTGTCAAATCATTTGGGTTTTGATCATCAGGCTGTCTGACTTCAATGTTCACTTACTGTTTCACTGTATCACAGCTCCTCAGTGTGGCTAGATGTCTGATTGCTTTAAGCCAGGTTCAAGACCCAACTGATTTGACATCAGTCAGATGTCTTACCCCCTCGGCCATCGTTGCACAGCAGAAAGGGAGGTAATTTAAAAATCTCAAAACTCCCAGATCATTATTCTGCAATCATTTAAACCTGACTCAAATAAGCTTTTAATGACAAAATTTGAATTTTACATCCTTTTAACCTTGGTAGTCTCTACTCAGGACTGTTACTGCTGGCTTGATTACAAAGACGTTATCAACAGAAGTAAGCAATGGTGATATGATGCTTTTCCGAATACTTCTAAATTGCTAAATTGTTAGTTTATGGTAATTGTATTGAATGTAATAGTCTGCAAATTTCTTAGAGGGAGCCTGCATTAGTCCCCTCTTTTATTACTTGTACATCTTATTTATATTGACTCTTATTTTTTTAATTTATGACAATTGCCAGATTGTTGATCTATGATCATTAAGCAATACAAATCTGAACACTAGGTTCCTGCAATAGAGCATTTATGGTTATTGATTTCTCTGTATGATATTTTTCAGCTCAGTTTTGGAACTGTATTAATGTTTACATTTAAGATTAAAATACAATTTCTCTATTTGGAATATATTTAAAAAAAGAAAAAAAAAATAGGGATTTTGGTCTAGAAATCCTGTAAAGAGCTAAAATTCTGTCTTAGGCTTAGGAAGTAAGTTTTTGTCTTTCTTTTAGGACATTAGATATTAATTCTTAAAGCAGCATATTGAAGTTTTGTTCTGCAAAAAATTTTCAAATAGGACTTTCTCAATATTTGCTTTTCAAAATAATGTCATCTTAGATTGTGAAAAATATGGTATTTGTAAAAATTGCAATTTTTTTTTTTTTTTTTTTTTTCCTTTCCCCTCTAAGTGGGGAAGTGAATTTGAGCTGTGTGCATGCATGTGCACATTCATAATTGTAATATTTCTTATTTTATATTTGTAGGAGTAAAATTTGTTCTCGGACTTATAACAAGACATTTGTTATCTCCAAATCTGTATTGGACTGTTGTCCTGGTTGGGAAAAGAGTAACAATGATACATGTGTTGGTAAGAATATTTTATTTATTTACTTTTAATTTTTCTGTCTATAACAGCCATTGTTATAATTTGTTTGTTTTTTGTTTTTTTGTTTTTTTTTAATATATATTTATATTTCTCTGGTAATATTTCCTCAAATTGGTCTTGGTTTATCACTTTGAAGATGATTTGTGTGTTCAGTACAATCAATTTTGCTGGAATTTTAGTGAATCCAAACTGAGATGAATATGATCTGAAACTCTAAGAATCACCAAACTTGAATAAGCTTGATGATACAGTAGTAACAGTAAGTATAAACAAACCTAGGAATAATCAGCTTTTTAAAATGCATAATGAGAAGAGGGCATTTGAAACCTTTCGATGCAAGGTTTCTGGATATTATTCAATGCTTTCTTGATATATTTAAAAGAAACAATTTTTTCTTCTCTTACAGAAATGGCTGTGAAACCAAAAACATTGCCTTCGATTCATGAATTGTCTGTAGGAACATTTGCCGCTATCTGCAGTGCTGGAGCTTTTATTATGGTTATTGTGTTCTTGATTATAAAAGCTGTATGGAAAAAGTGAGTTTTTTCTTCTTTCTTCTCCAATTTTCCTTAATTAGAAATCTTACCTATTGATGTAGCAAGATAATATCCATCTTCAGGTGTCTAGAGCTTTTCAACCTTCAACACACAATACTATTTACAAATATTATTTCTAATGACCACAACTCTGTAAATTTGAGTTGTTCAACATTCATTTGTTTCATTCACATGTTCCAAAAGTGCTTAAATTTATTTGTACATGTGTGCTCCATTTTTTTTTTTTTTTTTTTTATCAAAAGCCTGCTGTTATTAATGAGGAAAGTTTTTGTAAGAAAGCAGTTGCTTCTAAAAAAAAAAAAGTATTTGGTAGCATCTATCATCTACCTGAACAGGGATATCCTGGGTATGACAAACTACATCCAACAGCAAAGCCTCTGAATAGGAGTTTTTGATGAATGTGGAACCACCTTTTAATTGCTGTTCCCAGGTTCACCCCAACCCAGAGTGGTAGCACCCGTTAGGGCCCCAGCTATAGGCAAATGGTTATTACCAGCAATACATTTTTGAAAAATTATTACAAGCAATACATTTGACTCTTGACAAAAACCCTCTTAACAAAAATGTTTATGAAACCTTATCTATGAACTGATTTCTTACAAAAAATACATACTCTATTCATTTGAACCTATCCTATAAATTTTGTTGACATTAAATAACCCCTTGAGGTGTTGATATGCTGTAAAACAAAATAAACCTAAATGTAACATGAACAGTGATGTGGATATTGTTTGAATGGTGGCTGACAATAAAGACAGTAACTCTGATGGCTCATGTCTTCTGGAGTGCCATGTTTATGGTGTGTTTTGAGTTAGGTTTGCAATTGTCAATGTGTTGGAATACCTGCGGTGATTCATCTTCAAAACGGAATAATTATCCTGATTAAAAATATTTCGCTTTTCATTTGCCTATTTTATTCCTCTGCAATGAGTTACCTTATTCCTAGATTTGCATTAGAATAAGGTAACATGACCCATTCAATTCAACATATCTGCACTTGGCAACATAATCTTCATTTACCAACATGAAAAGTTAAAGAAATATACCATTTTGAAGTATGTTGAGTATAAGGCTTGTCATCTTTATGTTCACCCTGTACAATGCCTGGAGCCACTCAAGGTAGAGGCTTACAGAATGACATACACTTTATGCAGATATGTAGAGAAGATAAGTTAACTCTAGATTTGAACAGGTTAAGATTGTAGTGATTAGGAAAGCATCCTCTTGGGAGTCAGTTCCACAAAGCACAAGGGAAATGATGGTGGTCTGCTACGATGTGCGTAGCATGGTGGGTCTTAGTTGTGATGGTTAGAACTGGTGAAACTAAGGAATGTATGTCTGAACACTTTCCATGGAAATAGTGCTAAAGCAGTGAGAGGTTTGCAACACTTTGTTTGTAGGGTGGGAAATAATTTGTCGCCCACAAGAATGCTGAGACACTTCCAGACTCTACTGAGACCGGAGAGTGAAGACTGGGCAGTCCCTGCCCATCTAGGGCAACAGTACACTGTCTTTGGCCTGATTTGGTTCTTGTAGAGGATAGGAGTTGGGTACTTACTAGAGCAGTACAGGGAACTAAATATTTTTCCAGCATCTTAAACAGAAAATACTGTCTGTCTCTGTCAGTGTGTCTGAAACACCTCTAACTCAGGCCACACTTGCTCAACATAGATATATACCTTTTTTGAATTTGGGATGATCGCTGGATTGAAAATCCAGGATTGGGATTTGTTTCTGGATGAGAGAACAGTTCAAAATTCAAATTTTAAAATAACTGGAAAAAATTGATTAAGTTTTTTTTAAATACTGAATTTAAAGTAACCCAAACTTCAAATTTAAAAATTTCTGTTTTAAGATACCTCCAAATCTTTGAGAGAATAAATTTTATTTTTTTACCAGAATTAGACTTTATAGCCCAAATCAGAGTTAAAGTGATGTTTTGAATTTCCATGGAGTGAATTGAGGAATTCAGAGTTAATTCTTCAAAATTATCATTGCTGGTTTTGAAGCTGAATCAGAGGTCCCTTTACTTTTGGACCAGAGGCCCTATTAGCTCTCTGCAGGAACTAGTATAAAGTCTGCACAGTGCATTTTTTTTTTAAGCTAGCTATTAATAATTAAAAGAACTTATTCTCTCAGCCTGTTCCTCATTTACCTACATGTTCTTCTCGTCGGGTTATAAATCACATGAACAATTATCTAGCTATTTAATATATTAGTTTATCCAGATATTTTCATTTTCATTATTGTATTTTGCTCTTCGGCTTTTTTAGTGTCTTGTAAACAGTCTACATTCTTGCCAATGCAAGAGATAACTTTTTCTCTTTAATAAAATCTGTACATTGTGATATTTAGCAAACCAGTATCAAGCTGTTAATTTTTTAAATTTTTTTTTTTTAATCTAATACAATACTTCCCTAATGTAGTGTTTTACATAAAATATTTTTGAGCTGATCTTGAAAGGCTGACAATTAGTTCATTGCTTCTGACATAGCATTCGAAATAACATCAGCAATGGTTGAGTAGGTTAAAAAATAATCCTTTCTGTAATAGATCCCTTTAGTTTTGAACTGGAGGCCCAGTTAGCTTTCAGCAGGAGCTAGCTTAAGTCTGCACAGTGTGGCTTTTAAGCTACCTATTGATAATCAAAAGAACTTATTCTCTCAGCCTGTGAGATTGTGCAATAACTACATCTATTTTTTTTTTTTTTTTTTTTTTTTTTGTCAGGAAACGGAAGGAGAAAGCTGCAGTGGAGAGTATATACTTGGAGCAACTTGAGTCTTTGAGCATACTTCGGCCGCAGCAGGTCCCTCTAATACCACCCCAGCCTATGATGGCCAATCCCAGTGCTCTTTTTCCTTTAAAATCACCTGTCTCTGATAAACCTGAACCAGAAGCAGCTGCTGCAGCAGCAACTGTTGTTACTGTACCTGTAGAAGAAAATCAAAAAGAGACTGGAATGGAAATATTGAAAAAGATTCCTGACACTGAAGAAATGGCAGCAGCTGCAGCACATGCAGATGCCACTCCCCCAGAAAGTGCAGAAAACTTATCAGTCTCTGACCCACCTGAGCTTAAAGTTGAACTCTTTATCCGTGAAGAAGGAGATGTACCCAAGGAATCTCATACACAAAATCAGGCATTACCTGAAAATTCAGAAAATTCAGAAACTGAATCTCCAGAATTACAATCTGATCCCAAAGCTTAAGGACTTAATTTTTTTTATTTATTTTTTTTTTCTTAACTTCTATCCAACAAAACTTCTTTACATCAATGCATCCAGCTTTTCCACAAAACTTTCACTTTTCCTTAACCCTATCCAGCCTTCAGGGTTACTTATCTACCTGCCAATTGAAATTTGAAAGAAATAAATGCTATTCCATTTTTATTTTTCTTTCTAAATTTTTCAGATAAAACAAAAAGAACTGTGCTTTAAAAAAAGAAAATCACACATGAAATAACTTTTTTTTTTTTTTTTAATTTTTTTTTTTTTAATTTTTTTTATATATATCTATAACTCAAATGCTGCATTGAACTTCCTGAGATGAATACTCAAAAGATTTAGCAATGAAATACTCATGGTTAAACATGTTTAATTTCTATTATTGCTCTTCAAATGTTTTAAAGGTAACCATGAAAAAGAAACATTCTTTAATATCTGCCATATTTGACAATGTATTTTCTTTTGCTTTTCTCTCACTGAAATGTTTGATTAATCTGAGGCCTTTTTTGAGGCCATTTATTATTATTATAATTATTATTATTATAATTATTATTATTATAATTATTATTTATTATTATTATTATTATAATTATTATTATTATTATTATATATTAATAATAATAATAAACTTTTATTTCTGAAATGGTGTGGTAGTTTCTACAGTTTACTAATAGTATTTTGAATTTAGGCAATGAGGAAAACCTTGAATTAATTATGGTTTTAGTTTTTCCTCTTTAGGTATGTGTATAAAAAAGGCATTTCTCAGAATTGTGATCTCAAAATAACAAGAAACAATTCTGATCAGTGACTTTTTGTCTGTAATTTATAAAATTACTAATTTTTTTCCCCCTACTTAAAAACATGTTTTCTAAATTTTGTGGAAAAAGTACTAGTAAATGACTTGAAGTAATGAACTCTTGCAGAATCTAGTTTCAAAAGGATACTCCCTAGTTCTCTCCCAAAAATACCAAACTTGCAACAGATATTGAAAATTGATGAAAATGTTGGTTCTTAAAGTTTTTGATATAAACAGGGTTAGTTTGAGTGACCATTTAAGTCTTGAGCAAGTCTTTCACTTTCTAGTTAAAGTATCTTGAATATCGTTATACATATGCGGACAATTAAGATAATTATCTGAAGATTAAATATTCACATAATTGTACACTTTGAACATTTACATGCTTATTTCATGTATTAATAAAACATGGTGAAAATGTCAGCTAATGCAACGAATTGTATGTAATGTAAAGGAAAAAATTTTTTTCACCCCAATTTTATTTTATTTAATATAAACAGTATGGAATTGGAAAAAGTAGCTATTGTCAACTTCTTTTTTCTTTTTTTTTTTTTCTTCACTTATCATTGGGACCTGAGTACTTGGACACTCTGAGATTTTTGGCTAAATTTCAGTGAATTGCAGCAAATGACTGGTAAAATCTCTGTAAATGTTTTGCAATGGCAACACACTTTAAAATTTGTTTGTTTAACAAAGTTACATTTCAAATGTATATATAACTGTTTCATCTCATATAAAAAAAAAAAAAAAATAAAGTAAAATGTTTTGTCTTTGTGTTTTTTTTTTTTTTTTTTTTTCTTTTTTTTTTTTTTTTTTTGTAAATGTCATTTCCCTTCAAAGGCAACCCTAGCTCTTTGCATACTCCTTTTTAGTTGAATTGCCATGCCTTATTTGGGATGATAATGGAATAGTTTCTCCATTGCGTTTTAGATCCAAGGCTAGGGAGCTCTCACAAGAAGAGATGACTTCATAACTTTCCCAAGGTTACTAGTGTAAATGAATGCAATTGTAGGCAAAAATTTGGGCTTGACTTGATTTCGCTTTCAATGTCAATAACTTACACATTCCTCTACATAAACTATATATAAAATTCATGAATATGACAAAAATAAAATTTAACTTTTATCCTCTTTAAATATCTTTCAGTTTGTCTCCAACAATTGGTCTGTAATATCAAAACTATTTACAAAAAAATATAAGTATTTTCCTTTTTATTCTTCTCAAACACGCAAACCCCCCCCACATTTTATTGGGTTGTCAGAAATTCAACCCCCACCACCACCACCACACCTGATTTTAATACTATTATTTATCTATAATTATAACAAATCTGCCAATAACCTTCTCCCTTATTGTTTGCAAATTCTTGCCAACATTCCACTTGCTTGTCAATGTCTTGACTCGAACCAAGCCACGTTTTCAACAATGCATTGAATTAAGCCCTTTGTAGACTGTTGGAAAACGAGTGAAAACAATGATCTGAATGCACTTAATCAGTATATGGTGTGCGCATAAGAACTTTTTGACCAAGTTATTGAAAGGTGTTTTTGGTCAAATTAGCAATATTGATGGTAAGTGTTATTGTGTTGATTGATGTGAGTTTGTGACCTTGGGTTTCACACTTTTGCAATCATCAGACAATGCAAAAGCGTGAAACCCAGGGTCACAAACTCACATCAATCTAACCAAATATGTTAGCTCTCTCTAATATTTTTTTTCTCTTGTTTTTTAATAAATACTGTGCATATAATATATTGTACACACACACACACACACATGTATATATATATATATATATATATATATATATATATATATTTTGTAAAATATATCTATTGGATGCTTTAGTACATCAACATCATACCCCCTCTCCATGATGACCCAGCCGATGCTGATTGGGTATTGACTTGTGTACCTTCTGTCGGCTACACCTTTTTCCATCTTGGCTCTTCTTGACAATTTATTGCCCAATTGCGGATGACTACTGGTTCACCAGCAGAATTCACTCTTCCACAATTTGTATCTGACCAGGAATATGGTGGCCTACTTGGTTTGAGGTGGTAAGTACAGGTTTGATACCCCACTTCCCAAATACATATACATGCACACAAACATCACATTCTGCTTGCATTTATCCCCTCTTTCATTTATTTTAATCAACAGGAAAAGGACAAAGTGGGGATTTTCCTTCTCCCCTCTCACTATTTTTTCCTCTTTCTCTTTTCCTTCCCAACCCTCCACCTATATGAGTTATACACCTATCAATGCCGCTACACACACGCAAAAAAAAAAAAATACTGTAACCCTGGTGCTAGATCTTGGTTTGGGGTACCCTAATTCTGTTCCCTAGTCAAGACTTCATTGTTGGATGTATTTTTAGGTCATACCCTGGACCCCACCAAAAAAAATTATGTATATATAAATTGCAACTTCCTTTCATTTCCTTACTGACTGCCAATCACTTCTTTTCAACCAAAGCCACCTTGAAGCTTCTTTGTTTTTTGCCTAACCTGTTAAACTTAATTTTGACAACATCTTACATAGAGACTGCAAAGTCTCTGCAACCAATTTCAATTGGTTCGCACTGAGCTTGCCAACTATGTCTTTTGCATTCCTCTACAATCAAAAAATACTTCCCGAGCTTCCTTTCATAGGCTTTGTTCATATTTTCTTCCAAGGAACTGTTAATTCCAACATGATTTACTTTGTCATTTCAGAATAATCATGTCTGAACAAAGCATAGTTTGTATTATTTCCACTAGAAATTTAAGCTGCTTGCCTATATCTACTCTCAATTGCCAGTCCAGGGCAGAGAGCTGAGGATGGATGTTTTCTTTTTCTGCGTTGTCTTTACTCTTTCCTTGGCTCTGACAAAATTCATCATAGTCTTATTTGGATTGTATATGTTTTGTTTTAGACTCCTTGATAGTATTGTTGCAAGGACTCCTAAAACTTTATCATAGTGCCACCGGTACCTCCCCTCGCTAAGCACTTTGGGGCAACCACTCAATATATGTTGGAGGGATCCTTTGTTCTGGCACAATGGACAAAGTGGAGACTCACTCTTTCCTCACGGGTGGAGGTTTGCCGGACAAGGGAGTGTATCATACACCTGCCTGCACAAGGGATTGGTGTACCAGAGATTTATCCATGAAATCTTCCATTTTTCCAGGTTTCTCCATCTTGTCAAAGGCCCTCTGTTGACCTATAGTCACCATTTTACTTGATCTAATTTCCTCCACACTTGCTCTCACTTCAGATAGAAGACAGTGTTTATGGTCCTTCTTTTTTTTTTTTTCCCTCTCCAATCTTGTGGATTGGAATAGTAACCTGGGCCTGATCTTCCCACTGCTACTGTTCCTACTAGCATTTTCTGTCTCAACCTTTGCTCTGCTGTACTGAGCTTGTGCTATACCTTCCACTTTCTCCCAATTTGAATCTCAATACCGGCTTCTGCAACTTTAGGATCTTTTGAATCCCTATATTGGATTACTGCCCTCATCTTTGACACTTTAAACTCTTCCACTAATCCTCTGAAGGGAAGTGGCAATGCATTAGAAACTCCATACAGAGCTGCACTGCTTAAACTTCTCAGTTAGCCAAGCCATCTTCTCAAATATCTGCTCACTTTTTTCTCCATCTTCTTAATTGTTGTCAATGCCACTTCATATAACCTCCATGGCCACAGTATCTTTGGCAGAATGGTATGTTGGTATATGCATGAATTAAAACGACCTGATTTGTCCACTTTATTCAACATTACTTCGAGGTCTGAAAAACATTTATGGGTAGCATCAGTATCTTTTAAATTAGCATTGAAAATTTTCCCCTGACACTTGACTCATTTTTCTTTTAATGACTGGATAATAGTTCTTGCAATTTTGAAATGGAACTTTTCTGTCAGAATCCCTCTCTTCAGTACTAACGACCTTGATTTTGTCGGTTTAAAATTCATTCTTGCCCAGGTCATCTATATATGCAAGAATTGGGGGTGGTTGTACTCCATTTCTCATTACTGGACCTCAACACTCAACCTCTGCTGATTTTACTAACATGTTTTTTTGTTAAAGTAAATAATAGTGCAACCAGTTATAATTTCCCTTTTTAGCTGATGCCAATCGGAAGATATTAAATCAGTGGTTGTTTTTATGTTAAAATTATTATAATAATCTTGTATTAGATTCCTTACACAAATAGTGACATGGTATCTTCTTAAAGCTTCCTTGACCAATTTGTGTTGAACAGATCCATATGCATTAGCTAGGTCCAGCCATAGTACAATGAGATCGCCTTTCCCTTCTTTAGCTTCCCTTAGGAGCTGCATTAATATACCAATAGGCTCCAGACAACCTAGGATGCCGGCAATCTCTACCTTCTGTACTGAAGTGTCTATGTAATTGTTGGCACCTGGATAATGTTGAAGTCGTTGGTATAAAATGTTGAAGATTTTGTTCTCAGTGTCCAGCAAAGAAATCATTCTAAACTGTTCAATTCCTTTTGAATTTTCTTTAGGAATCCATACTGCATTAGTGAACCTCCACTGTTTTGCAACTTTACCTCTTCTCCAAATTATTTTTATTATCTTCCAGAGATGTGATTGAATATTTGGACATCTCTTGTAGACACTATAGGGAACACCGCTGGGTTCAGGGGCTGAAGCTGATCTAGCTGCCGATTTGACTTCCTTTAATTCTTTCAAAGTTGGTGCCCTCAAGTTGAAACCTGTTTCTGGCAGTTCAGGGTGCACTGTTGCATAGTTTTCACCTAGATTATTTCCCCTTTCTTGGTCGCTGAGTGTTTTCATAGGAAAGAATTTATTTCTTCCATCGTACACTCAAGATTACCATTTCTCTTATCTCGGAATAACCTCATCAAAACGGTTTGAAATAAAGGCAGATCTTTTCCAAGCCCTCTCTTTCACCCGTTTTCTGTGACTTTCTGCTCTATGAAGAGTTCTAAGTTTTTTCCTCAATATATCTTTGAATTCCAAAAGAGGTGCTTTTTCCATCTTATGTGCTTGTTTATATTCTCTCTTTAGATATATATATATATATATATATATATATATATATATGACAGACTCTCCCGTCATTTTCAACTTATAAGTGTCTTTCAGTTCAGTTTTTATCTTTCTTTCATATGAGACAACAATCCTTCACATGAAGGGTTGACAGTCATATGGGTTGAGATTTAGTGTTAATTCATAATTTTCTCAGATGGTTGAGATGATTCTTTTCAAAGTTAGTTATACCTTGGTAGCAGGTATTTCTCCAGTTTGCTTGGTTTTCAACAGCAAGTTTGAATTCCTCTATGTGGATATTTACAGTAATTACATTGTATTTAAGTTTATCTTTGACGTGTAACGAAGGATGGCCTACATTATGCTTACCATTAAAAAGTTGGCTATAAGGCTATACATGAGGATTTTCAGCATCTGATCATCACTCATTCTGATGACATGATGAGCCCATCTGAACTGTAAATGCATCAGAAAAGATTCAATACCACCAACACCACATTTGATGAAAAAATAAAGGTTAGATTTTGTCCTGTCATTTATAACTGCATATTGAACAAAGACAGTGTTTATGAAAAGCATCAAGTTGATTGATGTGGGTCTTGTATGGCATCAACGATTCTGGTCCATAAAGGAATGTGGTAAGAATGATTGCTCGATAGACACTGATTTTCATTTTCAGTGAAATCCCATGAACATCCCATAGGCGATGCTTAAGCTTCCCAAAGGTATTGGTTGCCTTTGATATTTGGTTAACTATCTTGTCATCCAAATAGGCACTTGAATTGACTTTGCTTCCTAAGTACGAGAATGATTTCACATCAGGTTATTGCTGCCAACAGTAATGGGAATGTTTGGAAAGGTATGGGCAGGTGGCTTTTATTTTACATCCTTGACTTGCTTAGGTGTAGGCCTTGGTTGATGGACAGCTTCAGTTTTCTTTATGCCTATAGTTAATCCGAATGCATTGCAAGCAGTGGAAAAACGACTGACAAGTGCTTGAGCTGCTTCGACTGAGATGGCCAAGATCACGAATAATGCAGTGATTTTAATTTAAAACATTGATGGTTAAAGAGGCCTCTTTATATGTGTGTGTGTGTATATATATATATATATAAGAAATGGACAAAGTCTGACAATTTATTTATTAAAGACATTTTTATGTTTAACGTTCTTTTTTTATAGCTACAAGTATAATGCTTGTTTTATGAAAACAGTATTTAATTAAATACTTGTGAATATTTTCTAAAAATTTCTTGGACATTCAGGCTGGTAAATGTTATTTAATACTGTTTATCATAAACAGAGCATTTGCTTAAATACTTGTATCTATAAAATAACGTTAAACATAAATATATATATATATATATATATATAATATAAAATTTTATGGTAGTAGGGTGCGTCTCAAATAATATAACCTGATTATTTTTATAAATTAACTTAACTCCACACACAACCACTCCACTAGGAAAAACGCTATTAAATCTAAATGACAAGTTGGGGAGATGGTTGAATCACTTAGATCAGTTATTTCCTCCTTCTCCAGGACACATTTTCGAAATGGGAATTTGATTGCGCATCACCAAATTTGTAATAAATATTAGTTTAAAACAGAGTTAAAGGGAGATAACCGCTTTTTAATACTTGATATAATGCAAAAATACCACCATGATCAATTATTTATAGCAATACTGGGACTCATTCATGCAATTACAATTATCCATAATATTTTACATTTTGAAATCATATTTATTTTTGGCATATGAATTTTTTGAAACTGTTTCTAAATCTTTGTTTTTCATTCATTCCACTTCACTTGCTATCCCCCCCCCCACATACACACACCTATGAATGCTTCATCTAAAGGATTAAAACTATCGCATTAAAAACATATTACTTATAATAAAAAAGACAGTATTATAGCCCTGACAGCATTTTATTACTTTTAGTAGACAATTATCAGTCACCACCTAGAAGAGGAATATTAGATGTTATTTACTGTTTTGCATCTATTGGTAGAAAAGCACCAAATAAGGATTGAACCTGAAAAGCTATCAAAAATTGTTTGCTCACTGTTACTCTACTGCAGGCACCCACAGATTAACATGCCTTCATCATATGCAAGAAGAATTAGAACTTCTTCTGCTGTCTGGGTTATGGCCATAAGCAAGACATTACATTGAAACTCTGTTTCTGGTACAATCACCAAATTTAAGCAACGTCAAGCCTGGTCAGTATCTAGATGAGTGACCACTTCAGAATATCAGGGTGGTATAATGGATACTGATTCGGAATTGTTAATTGGAGAGCAGAGTTCCAGTTATACTTATTATATTCACTTACACACAAATACCCTAGGGGCAAGGTATGAATCCACCTTTTCTTCCTCCAGCTATGGGTAAGTAAAGCTAGTATTGCTAAATCCATTATCTTTCAAAAATAAAATTGTGAAAAAAAAAAAAAAATTGGCATTAAATAACCCATAGAAGTTGATATACTCTGAAACGACCAACCAACAAATTCTACTTTTGTCTGAATTTCTGGGTTGGGTAGTTATCATTAGTCTCATTGTAAATAATATTCCCATCTTTGTTCCTGTTCACAATGTTTTGGCTATTATGATCTCTAACCTTCTTCAGACATTTGATTTGGGTAACTTTCAGGGAATTTTGAGCTGAGCCTTTTGTTGATTATAGGAGTACCTGGTTCTAATTATACGGTCCTTGTATTGGTTAACCTTTGCCACTCTGTGACTTCATATGCTGTACAAAAAGTTTATCCTACCAGAAAAGGTGACTGATCCCTGAACAACCATGTGTTTGAATTTCATAGATGTGTTGTCATATCCTGCTATGGCAACAGAAAACAACTTTGAGTGAAATTCATAAAAATACTCCAATTGAGAGGCCTTGGAAAGGTAAGTAATATTAATAATGCAGAGTGCTAAAGGTTAATTGTCCTTTTATTACTGTTTAATTATTGTTAAGCTGGTTTTCACTGACTGAGGATATCTTCATTAGTGAATTTGCTGGCATATTAAATGTTAGTTCAATCTTTGGGATGGGTAATACAGGTATGCATTCTCTAACTTGGTGGAAACAGGATGAGCAATAATTGAGCAGTACTAAGAGGACTAATTAATCAAGACAAAATATCCCAACACATGGACAGTGGAAAGATAGCACTATCTTTGTAAATTGAAGATAGGGTTGAGATTATTAAAGTTATCAGGAGGAAGACAGACACCTGAAGGTGTAAAAGCTTGTTACTTCATTAATGGTAAAAGAAAAAAATGATTTTAGAGCTCTTTTTTTAAATTTTTTTTTATTACAATTATTCATCAAAATGTGTAAGCAATCTGGGATTGCAAAGGAAATGTTTGTCGCAGATTATTTCCACGGTGGCGAGAATAAATCACTAAGTTCAGACTTGAACATCGGGGACAGAAAGAAAATGCCGAAAACTCGATTCGCAAGTACTATTTCACAAATCACAATGCATGCAACCAGTCAGAAAAATAACTCCCTTGCCAACCACCATGGCAGCCAAAATCACCGACTTTTCCCCCCCAATTTGAGAACACCAACTGCTTTTATCGGCTGAACATTTTTTTTTTCCGTTCGTCGACAGCTGGGAGAGGATGTTCTGTAATTTGCATATCAACATACTTTTATAGCGACTCCTGTGATGGACTTGTTTTTTAATTCAAATATTCCATTTTCAGCATGTCATGTGGAATATGTGCCCTTTTGTTTGGTAAGTAATTTTCTTTTTCGCCACATTTTCTGTCATAGAATACACACAACGCACTGTTGCTTGGTTTGATGAGATATGTCACCGTTTTCTTCGCTATAAAATATATAAATTGCTTCTGTGTTAAGTAAATCGCTTCCTATCACTTTCAACAAAAACAAATATTTGCTACTGTGAAAGCAATGGAATCTGGCTTAAATTCAAATTAAATCAAACACTATATATAAATTAGAAAATACCAAAAAATTAGAAATGCCTTTGATAGTTTTACTTTTTCTCTAATGGATGGTTCAATAGGTAAAGAGATTGTGTAGCAACACCTATAACATATTTTAACGCTGACTGCAGAAGGATTAAGACCAGAAAGATGGTGCACTCTACTTCTGAAGTGGCAATTGCAGTAGCCAGCATATATGAAGAATGAGAATTCAAATAGACATCAGGAGCATATGAAAATTTTGGCAAAAAGGAACATTGTATCTTATGCTCACAACCTGGACTGCATACACTGGATGATGTCATGGGGTTTTGTATTTTTGAATAAAAATTACTATTAATGACTGCAAAGCATTGTTGCTGTACATCACTCAGTTTTGGGAATATTGCCATTGGATAGGTGGAAAACTGGCACACTGTTGCATATTGAAGAAGACTACATGAGGCTATAGATATAACCTGTTAGCAGGAGGATCTATAATGAGTTTGCAAGCATTATTATTAAAACTGGAATCCATCTTGACAGGTGTGACTGCACCTCTTTTATGCTCATCTGGGGGTAATAGTTTTTTCAGCAAAATAATGCCTGGATGACCTGAAATTGGTTACAGGAATACTTGGCTGATATGTTTTTGTTTTTTCTTTTTTAATCATTTCACCCCAAGCAAGGTGATAATGCCACTCGATCACGAGGAGTGAAAGAGAGGGAGAAGACTAGTCGTGATGATTGTGGAAAAGACTAAAAAGGAATAGAGTTCAAGAAGACAGATGACAATTGACATTGCATTTAAATTTTTGAAGATTGTAGTTATCAGGGAAGCAAGAAATTGGAAGGGAAGTTCAACAGGTAAAGAAGTGCAAGAAAAGAAACTTACAAGTGGCAGTAGCACTTCCGTAAGTCCCCTTACTCACCAGATCTAAATCCCACTGAGCATATATCAGAGATATCGACTTCACTAAATTCATTGCAGCCACACTCAATTTCATACAAGTTATGAATGGCCCTGCAATGTGCCTGGTCAATATGCTCATGTTTCAGCACTATGCCATATCACATAAACAGTTTGATATTTTAAAAATAAAGTCCAAATATGTTGCAAGTGTTCAAAATGTCTGATAAAATAGATAAGATCTGTTCGGAAAGTATCCATCCATTTTGAATATCTCTACTATGAGTTGGCACAACCTTGATGTAAGGCCCTTATTGCACATGTACGAACAGGTACTCTTCAATCGGGTTTCTCAGCAAATAGAAGGTTCAGAAGGAAACCCCCATAAATACTGGAAGAGTGATAACAGCTGCTAGATTTGAGAAACCTGTTTTCCTGAAAGAAGTTTTAAGAGGAAATTTTTGTAACTGCTCAGTCAATGAATGCCAGATGTTTCCTTATAGGGAAACGGCTAATATTACCATCAGTGAGACACAATTGAATGAACTTGTGTGATTTGTTGTATTCACAGGAAATATGCATTGTATTTTGCTTGAAGTTGAACATTTGTTTGTGGAAATTATTAAGAAGGCTTTTAAAGATGATTCAGTGAGTGAAGCTCAGGTAAACATTTTGGTACCATTACTTCAAATTTAACTGAAGATCCCCATTCTGGAAGGTATTTAGTAAACAGAATTCTCAAAAATGGTAAATATGCATGAACTGTAATCAAAGGAAATTAGCAGTTGGCAGTGGTAGAATTAGATCTGGTGAGTCTATAGATTGTCCAGCAAGTACTCTAGCATTTTACTTATCCTGGCTGTTTTTCTTCATGTCCTGTGCAAGTTTTTTTCTTCTCCAAACCATTACTTTGCCCAGGTCCTCTATTCCTCAGAGTCCAGATTTGGCACCTGGCAATTTCTAGGTTTTCCTAATTCTAAAACCATTGTTGAATGGAAGGAGATTTCAGACTATGGGTGAGATTAAGGAGAATGTGGCAAGGCAACAGAAAAAGACCTTTGCAGACAGTTTTGAAAAGTGGAAGGTTCTCAAAGGCAGTATTTTCCAAACTTTTTTTTCTGGGCCACATTTTCGGAATTAAAATTTGCTTGTGCCTCACCAAATTTTTATGTGATAAAGAGAACATTTAAAAATAAAACCAGAGAGAGGGTTAAAGGGAGATAACCGTAGATTCAAAGTCAGAACATCATCATTGATAACTCTCTCCTCTAATTTGCAGAGCCTAGTTACTATATTCTTAATATTTGATATAATGCAAAAATATTACAATGATAAAGTCATTTATACTGGGACTCATGCATGCAATTACAAGTAATCCATAATAATATTTTAAATTTTGAAATTATTTATTTTTGGCATGATTTTTTAAAAAGTTTCTGAATGTTTGATTGTCTTTCAATCATTCTGCCTCACCTGCTATCCTCTTCTGTCACATCTATGAAGTGCACCTCACTGTTTGGGAACCACTGAAGTTCCAAGAGGTGTAGTCAACTCATGCTGAAAACACCGGTTCCTGTTCTATCACCATAGTTAAGCAGTCTTGAGCTCAGTCACTACTTAAATGGGGGACTGCTTAGGAACACTGAGTACTGTAAACAACCTCCTACAATGTGAAATATGGTTTGGCTTTAAATAACCCACAAAGGGTAGAAAAATCATAAAAGCAAATCAAACAACTTTCACTAACTGGACAAATCACTCCATGTATTTTGATTCTTGTTTGTGTTAGTGTGATTTTGATTCTTTTTTTGTTTGTGTTTTAGTGTCATTTAATGAGGTTATTATTGGAATATTATTTTCCAATATAATAGACCCTTCCATTTCCACAAACGGAGAGGTTGTTAAGACTTGGTGTATGTTTAGTAAAACAATGAACAGTGAAAGTATTGCCATGGCAAGAAGAGAGAACAAATTTGGTTATTTATTTACAGATTCACCTGGTATGGTCGTGTGTATATGTAGGTGATACTTGGGACATTTTCACTGTTCTGTCTTCTCTCATGACATACTAATGGACCAGATTTTCCCTTCAGCCAGCAAGATTGTTTCCAACTCTACATCTCACTTGCTCTAACCATCTTTCTCTGTTTGACTGCTGTCTTACCAGCTCTCTGTTCATCTCTACATCAAAATACTCAAGTTTCTGATTCATGACCCCTACATCTACAGGTGATTGCTTGTCACCCTCTAACAGCCAGTTTGTAACTGACCTCTATCTCATCGCACTATATAGATGGCTTGTAAGTGAATTACTCTGTCACCTTGCCTATACATGCCCACAACTGTAATTCCCTAACTTCTGGTGAAATGGCTTATTTATTTATTTGGTTTATTTTCTTTTATGGCATATCAACCTCAATGCCAACAATATTTTTCAGGTAGGTCTGTATGAATAGAACATGCATTCTTTGTAAGATATCTGTTTGTAGATCAGGTTTCATTAACATATTTTTGTAAAGAGGGTTTTTGTCAAGATTCAAATGTATTGCTGGTAATATTTTTTTTCAAATATGTATTGCTGGTATTTTTACTATGAAAATCTATTTTTATACTATCATAGTGTTTTAACCTCTGTTTGGGGGTTAACTATTTGCCCATACCTGAGTCAGAGTGGACCTGGGAACACCAGCAATTAAGAGGTGGTTCTACTCTCCTGAATAGACATGCAGCTGGATGTAGTTTATCATCATATCCAGAACAAGTCAAATGACACTTGCTCCTGAAAGTTTTAATTTATTTATTTACTTGCTTCACTTGTGCCTACTTGTAGACAGTGGGTGGCCACTTTGAAGATCTTACTTTTGGGCTTTACTATTGGTCATAAAACACCAGACTCTTTAGCTTCAGATAAAATCATTTAGGATCCATTTGACATCATGTATGTTTTAAGCTAATTCAAGTAGATATCCATTGTGTTACATAGAAGTATTTGGAAGGAGATTACAGTGCATTTTATATGGTAACACTTAATACTTTTAACCTTCTGTTGGTACTGTGGGGGTGTTTGAACAACTGACAAAATGTATGTCAGGCTTATGACCACTTCATTTTGAAACACTAGTTCCCATACTATCACTGAAGTTAAGCAATGTCAAATCAGATCTGTATCTAGATGAGTGACTGCTTGGGAATACCAGGTAATGTAAGCTTGGATGTGTAGGTGGTGCAATGGTAATGGCTTGGAATTGTTAATCAGAGATCCGAGTTCCAGTTGGGTTTGGTATATTCATTTATGCACAAATAACCTTTGGAAAGTTATGAATCCACCTTTTCTTCCCCCAGCTATGGGTTGATTAGTAAGACTTATAGTGCTAAAGACATTATTATCTAAAAAATTTTTACAATCTAAAAATATTTTCTAGTTTAAATAACCTGGAAAATGTTGATAAGCAATGGAAAATCAATAAATCAAAATGTATTCCCTCAATATCTAGCAAGTGGTAAATAAGATTTTCATGATTTGTTTAATCAAGTTCACCCCCAAGCAAGGCAGTAAAGCCACTAAGACACAAGGGGTTACTGGGTGTGGAAGAATTAAAAAAGAAACATTACTAAGGAGTGACAACAAAAGAAGAGTAATCAGGAGAACAGTCGATAGCAATTGACATTGCATTTAAATTTCTGAAGATTAAAGTTGACTGGAAAGCATGGAACCGGAAGGGAGTTCCACAAATGAGAAGTGTAAGAAAAGAAACTGTTAGCATAGAACTTGCAGTTACATATAGCCATCTCCATGGTAAATTGGTGAATCAGCACTAGTCTAGTGCTGCATTTAAATTCATGACGTCTCGGTACCGAGAATGAAGAGTTCATCTGAACAGTTTCTATGAAAATATTTATAGAAAAGTCACAAGGAGGCAACTTTATAGTGGTTGAAAAGTGACTGAAGCCAAGATGCCAGATCAGGACCAATAATATTGTTGATTCTTTGGATTTTATCAAGAATCTTTCATTATATAACAGGAGCACTAGACCATGTGGTAGCAATATTCTAAGCAGGGGAGAATGGTAGACTTATAGATATGTAGAATAGATTCTGGAGAGCTTTTTGAATACTTCTGTCAAATAACTACAATTAAATTTTTGTTTTTAAAAGCATGTAACTGTAAAGACTAATTGTGGTAGAAACGTATGCAAAGATCACTGTAAACTTTTTGTTATTTGTTTGGAATGTGAGAAAAACAGACGCTGATCATAAATTGTTTTAAAAGATTTTAATGACAATATGGTGAAGGCAGGGTGGAATATTGAATAGTGGCTTGGATTGAAGAATTGGAAAGCCGAATTTGAATTCCAGTTGAATTTGTTACAAGGAAATGTATGAATCTTCTCAACCCCCACTATGGGTAAATAACAAGACAGACTGGGTCCTATAGCTTTGACTGGGAACTGGTCTAGGAGAAGGACAACTCTGAATTCAAAATTTGAGAGCCTGTGTATTGACTGAGGGGGACCCACACTATATTCTGTGGTTTTTGGCTGTTGGTTAAGAGTTTGGAGAGGAGATTGGCACTGCTAACTGAAAACCCACTGAAAGGATCATGAGGAAGAAAAATCAGTATCTTTGAACCAAAAACCAGAGAGAACAATATATAACAAGGAAATCAAGAACTAAGTGACATATCTATAATATTTTAAATGGGGTGTTTGAAAACACACAGTACTGATATAGTGACAATGACCCATAGTACTAACAGTGACTTAAGAACAAAGAAGGCTATTTAATGATACCAGTTAACATAAACTATTTACTCCTGTCTTACTAGCAGGTCTGACGAAGTAAAACTGGCAACTGCACTCAAAAAGAACCTCCAATCAGTGGTTAACTGGGGCAAGTAATGGCTTGTAAATTTAAAACCTCCAAGACAAAACTGCTTTCATTTAATCACTATAGAGAACCATTTCTACCTTCTATCATCATGGCTTATGCTAACCTCCAAGAGAGCAACTCTTTGTACTTTCTTGGCCTCATATTTTCCACTGACATGAAGTTAAGTGATTATATTGAATCAATTTCTAGGTCTGCCACTAGGAAAGTTAGTTCACTGTGTCATGCTAGATAATTTATATCATTAGAATCCATCTTGCATGTTTATAAAGCTACTATCTGTTCGTGAATTGAATATTGTTGCCATATCTGGGCTGGTGATCTTACTATATATCTAAACAGTCTTGATGGCATTCAAAGAAGGGCCTGTAATATAATCGATCCCAACCTAGCATCTCAGCTTCAGTCACTTTCTTACCAATGTGATGTGGTTTCCCTCTGTCTTTTCTACAAATATTTTTGTGGCAGTTGTTCAGATTAGCTTGATGCCTTGACTGCATGAATTGAAACATGTTACTATATTGAAAACTATTTTAATATTTCTTTTCTTGCACTTTTCGCCTGTGGAGCTCCCTTATGATTTCTTGCTTCCCTGCCAACTACAATCCTCAGAAATGTAAATGCAATGTCAATCACCATCTTCTGTCTTCTTGAATTTTGTTCTTTTATTGTCCTTTCTCCTAACTAAAGTCTTCTCATTCTCTTTCACTCCCAGTAACCACTGGTGTCTTAGTGTTATTATCACCTTGCTTGTGGTGAAAGGTGAAAGATGAAAAACAATTTTGAAAACTAAAAATCACTAGTAATAATTATAAAAAGTTTGGTTCAAAGCAATAACCCAATTGCACTGAAGTAGGACGATCAAAGGCATGTCCTGATGTCTGGAGTAGGATCCAATAGAAATATGCAATTTCTGGATACATTTATTTTACACAAGTGTGTGAGATCCAATATTAAAAAAAAAATTGGGCAAACTTGGACCTTTGTGCCTGCATTTTTGTTGTTATTATCATAACATTTCAGCCATTGTGCACTCCAGCCTTCGTCAGATACTTGTCAATTGGTGTCATTTTCAAGGAATTTTGAACTGAACCCTTTATTTAACCCCTTCACATTCAAAGCATTCACAATCCACCCCATAAATATCGACCCTCAAAGTTTCATTGTTTGTGGTCAAAACCTCATCATCTGCATGACTTTCTGTATTATTTGTGATGATGTTCTCATATATTATGATAGAATATACATGGGTGGGTTCAACATTGAGAGCCAATATTTACTGGGTTGGTTGAATGCTATAGGGTTAATCTACAGGGCTATATAGTTCTTATTCCACTGTTCATGTCTATGGACATCTTGTCTAATTCTTATTTAGTACTGCTCAGTTATTGCTCACCCGATTTCCAAGTTTGCTCTACCCAGCCCAAGAGTAGAACTCATATTTCTTTCTTCTTGATGTGCTATGTCTCCTCGGGACATTGGCAATCATGATTCTCTACAACTTCCTGTTCCTTGTAGCTCTTAATAAATTTTGTTTTTCTGTTATTTCTCCTAAATCCTGTTCCATCACCAATTTACTCAAGATCACTAAGTATGTCATGCACTGTTTTCCTCTGTCTTTCTTGCCTTCAATATGCCCTGTGGGTATCAGATTTTCCAAGCCTTTTCCCTGCATTATGTGCTCTAGAAACCTCAATTGTCTCTTTCTGATGTTAAGTATAAGTTGTCTTTTGTTCCCATTTCTTTACTAAAACTTTGTTTTTGCTCACATGTTCAGTTCATGGTATTCTTAGAATCTTTCTGTAGAACCAAATTTCTGTTACTCCTAGTCTCCCATTCATCTTTTAAAGGATTGTCCAGCACTCACTGCTATACAGGAGGACAAATATCACATAACAGTTTAGTACGCTTTTCCTTGTTTCTAACAAAATTTTTCTATTTCTCAGTGCTTTGCTTAGGTTTTGGAATGCAACTTTGACCATCTTAATATGATTTCAGTGTCACATTTTCCATCCTCTGCTAAAACATATATTTAAACTTTCACACTTGTTTAATTTTGGTATCTCCAATGTGCAATTTGCATTTTGGGCTCATCTTTCTGCTAACAAACTGTCACCAAATTGATGAAACAATACATTAATCCACTAGGCCATTGTCCCATGGATCCTAGAACTTGTAGTCTTAAACCTGTCCTGCCTATTTAACCCAGATGCCCAAGGACGGTGAGTGATACCTCTGTTTTCTAAGATTGAGCTCATTGATCAGATCATTTTGAACAGTACCCCACTAAGTAAGACATGATATTATGCTTTCTCAGTCAGAGATCAGCTTTAAGCAGTAAGAAAATCTTCAAAGCATTATGACACAGGCAATAAAAAGTGCATCCACCTTATCTGATGACACACTTCTTAAAGCTGAGAAGGATTTTCTGGTGTCTTTCTTCCAGAATTTGCCATTTCCATCCTGTTGTGTATGTATTGAGTCCTGATAAAAATAAAATTAAATATAAAAATAATATATATAAACAAAAAAGAAAGAATTCAAATTAAAATAAGGCATTTACGCTTTCCTTTAAAACCCTTATCTCTTTCTTTCTCTCTCTCTCTTTAAACTTCTCTCTATATACTTCTCTCTCAACTAACGAAAAGGCAACCCTCAAATAAAAAGAGGAAGAAGAAAAGACTGAACCTGGCCAATAAAACAACTGAAGTTTGTGGGACCTGAGTATACTAATTTGTGACTGAAAACGTAAGTCAGTGAGGTTCAATGTATAACTTCCATCATAAAAAAATGAAAATTAACATGAGACGTTTGATGTTAACTGAAACCAATGTTTGCACCAGAGTCTCGAAGCCTGGTCAAAAGGATATAAGCTCACACCTCTGGGTTAGATGAGGAGGAGGATGGCAAGAGACAGAACAAAAGACGCTACTGCAAAAGGAACCAGTCATGCAGGACACATGAAGTAGTTAAGAGGTCATCTGCTAATCATATTTTTGCTCTACTTAGGGCCGAGAAAAATACAGTAGATTGACACTGACCTATTTCTAAGATTATTATTAAGTGCTGACTTCCAAACTCTCGAATACTGAGCCAAAACAAACTTTCTCCCAACTACTATCAATATCCGCCTTATAAATGAAAATTGTCTTACACCGAATATCAAAGAACTCACTCTAAAGCAAATAAATAAACATATATTATTTACCTTATACATCCTGTCACTACAGTCCTTTTATCCCAAAAATTCCAGTAAAGAAAATCCTACCAAAAACACCACACTGTTGACCCCAACATGATATATCTGATCTAGCAACTAAAGAAATTAATGCAAAGCAAATTGACAAATCTCAACACTTGGCATACCTAGATTGGGATTGTGATGAAAAATGATTGACTCAGCTGATACCTTCCTTTATAAATGTTCAGGCCAGTTCATTAAGTTAATTTTCAAAATTGTCTCAAATTCTGTCCTGATTGGTTGAAAATAATCATGAGAAGGAACCCACTTCTCAAGCCATTTTTCCCCAGTACATTTTATTATTATTATTATTACTTTGTATCAAACCATTGTGTTCAGAAGCATAAAGAGTCTCATTCAAACACCTCATTGGTTGGAAATGTCTTTGCTCCAAGGATTGCCTTGCTTCACTCTAAAAATAGTGGGAGGTGGCGGAATGTTTTTTTTTTTTTTTATTTATCTATTTATTTTTTCACAAGAATTTTTATAAATAAGTAGACTACTGCTAGCTTTTGTCAGTAACACAAACAATATTTTTTGAATGGGAAAAGTATTATTAACTTTTGAAGTAATTTTCTTTTTAATCTTACCGACTTTTTAAGCGTTTGATGGAAAAACTACAAAAAATAAAAAGTAAAACTGGAAAATAAAATGTATGACAACAAAGAACATAATTCAGATAAAAGACGACAGAATTTTTGGGTCGCACCTTGTAATAAAATAGCAAAGACGAACCAAGTGAATTAAAAAACGTCACTGACTTTTCAGCCGAGACAAGGTTGACTAGTCATCTTAAAAACTTTGATTCATATATAAATTGTAATTTTCATATTACACAACGCTGCAATTGCTAAAGGGAAGTCACTCTGTTTAGCAAAACAAGATAAACTGCCGAAGTGTAAACACGAGGAAGTCTTCGAGTTACGGATAAATATGTAAGTAAAAAAGAAAACAATGTTTTCTGTTGTTTCTCTTCATGTTGATAACAGTTGCGATTATTTCTGAACTAGTTTATTTCTAAGCATCAGTTTTTCTTCACAAAACTTGTCTTTCAACTCACCAATGTATCTTTTTAAATGATACGAAAAGGTTTCGATTTGCTTCACTGCCTACAGGCATTTTAAAAAAATTAAACTAGTCTTTACCATGTTTTGGTATATTCTTTGAAGATTAAGTTTTTACATATTATTTTTGTTGATGTTAATTTTTTCTCTAATTTGTTGTAGGTAGATCATAACATGGCAGTAGACTTCCTAAAAACATTTATTTTATTCTACTTATTTTTTGTTTGACCTGCGACATTTTTTTTTTATAAAGAAAAATTCAAAAGCCTGATTTACATTTTTAATTTTTTTATTTATTTTTCTTCGTCATTTACTGAGTACTGGGCAATAAATTGTTTTACACTTAGCCCCCCCAAATATGGAAAGTTTAAAAATGAACTGAGTTCCAGTGTTTACGTTTGAAAAATTAGTTCTGGTAAAAAGAAAAAAATATTGTAAGTATGAGGGGTGCTGAAAAGTTCATATTCTTCTGAATCTTTTTTTTTTTTTTTTTTTTGGTAGAACTGTGAAGTTTTTTTTTTTTTTTTTTTTTAGCGTTTTTTTTTTTTTCCCTTAGAAAGAAAATGTTTGGTCAGATTCTGCATTGGCAAGTGGATCGAACAGAAAACTTTTCAGCACCTCCACCAATTTAAGTTAACCAAAAAAGAGAATTTTATTAATAATGTCTTAAATTTTTTTTTTAGTGAATCACTGACGGAATTGTAAAAGTAAAAAAAAAAAAATTGCAACATTACCTGTTTTGCAATAAATACAAAAAAAAAAAAAAAAAATTAAGCAACAGATTCTTTTATTTAAATTTTGCATTAAAAAGAGATAGAGAGACAGACAGAAAAAGAAAGTAAATTGGAATGCCGTGAATGAAAAAGCCAAGGTATTTTCTAGTTTAGTTTTTTTTTTTAGCAGTGAAGTCTGAGAAGAATGAAATTTAACTTGTTTTTTAAAAAAGTAAATCATTGATGTGACTTTGTTCCTACGACGTTATTGTAAAATTCCAGATATCCACGGTATTTTTTTAAAACACTAACCCCAAGGAAGAGAAAGAAACAAGATTCTGTGGGATTGAGAAATATGATTTTTTATAATTTCTAAATTGAAAAGGGGTGTGTGGAGTGGAGGATTATACTTTTTCTTAAATTAAAAAAAAAAAATAAAAAATATCTATATTATTTTTGTTTTCTTCTCGTACTCTTTCACGAATGTAAAAATGTAATTACTTACTAATTATTATGAGTTTTCAATACTTCCAAATTAAAAGAATAACATTTTTTTCAGGTATTTTGCGTTTGATGAAAATTGAAAAGTTTCAAAAGTTTACATTTTTTTATTCATTTCTTAATGAATGTAAAATGGTATATCCTAAGGACCTATTCTTATTTATTTAGAAACCTTGAGGGCCAAGATCTTTCTTTCATATACCAAGTCCTCTCAGAACGTGAGTGATTATGGCTCTCCACAATTTCCTATATCTTGGTGCTCTAAATAACTTGACATTTTGCCATCCATCTTTGTCCTTGTTTTTCCATCCATTCATATAAAAGTGGGTTACTTGTTATTTCTCTCTGCTTCTCTTGCCTTCAGTATGCCCTGTGAGTGTTAAATTCTCCAGGCTCTCTGTCTTATGTGTTCATGATCATCAGTCTCCTGACTGGGTGTGGTTGTAGAGTTGCTGCACAGCAAAGTACCAGACTAGTTCCCCCCACATATCTGGATCGAAATCCAGAGGGATGTGCAGGTAGTGTAATGGATAGCATTTCAAAATGCAAAATCAGAGAGATGAGTTTGAATTTCAGTCAGGTTCATTACATTCACCCATTTGAAAATACCCTTGGAAAAGGTATGACTCCACCACTCTTCATCTGTGGGCTAAATAGTAGGACTAGTATCTGGAAGAATCTTTGTTAGCTCCTTAAATTGTTAATAAAATATTAACTTGCAAAAAAGAATTATTCTTACAATCCTGAATCTGTTTTGGCTTTAAATAACCTACAAAAGATTGATAAACCATAAAGAACAAATTGATCAATCAATGAAATATAGAGAGGTATTCATTCATATGAAGTGTGTCTTGAGCAAATAGACCTGGCATTGTCTCTCCTTATCAAACCACAGACAATGTCCTCCAACTTGAAAACTTGCCTTGGTCACAGACATGTGACAAGTGATTCTATTGAGAGAACCCTCTTCCATGGCTATTGACATCAGTCTAGAAAGCCAGCAATGCCATATTATCACTGTACTGGCTGCATACATAGTCACAGAGCCCAGTCTACTATATTGTGCTGGACAGCCATTGACCCTACAAGAAGTTTCATCTGTTCTTTGATAGGTCTTATCTTTAATCTTGCTGAGTGTCTAGACATCCTCCACAATAGAAAAGCCTGTTGGGGGAACCAATTTAGTCAGTGATGACCTGACCATGTAACAATAATGGGTTACATAGAATATTTATTTTGTAAAATTATAAAATTGTGGCACAAGGCCGATTGGGAGGAAAAGGAAGTGGGGATGGTCTTCACTAGCTATTTTAATCCTAGTTAAATCCTCTCACAAGCCATTCATTCATTACAATTTACTCATTCACCACAAGAACTCATTCATCACCACTCAATCCTGCATACACCAAAATACCACATATTCACAGGGAACCTACAAAAAACCCCATGAGATAAAACATCTGGTACTGTGTTACATAGTACCTGAAGCACTTGTAGAGAGTAACCTGACATCATGTGTCCAAGAAATTTAAACTGTCTCTTTCTGATTGTAAGTATAAGCCTCTGTTTTCTTTAAAACGTCTTCATTGTTTACATGTACTGTCCACGGTATTGTCCACATTCATCAATAAGGCCATATTTGTGTAACTCCATATATGAGGAAATTGGTCAGTATTCATTGCCATACAAGACAGGGGTTCTCAACCAAAGGGAAATTTCAGGGTTTCACTGGGGTGGGGGGATCATGGGGTATTATATATTATTTTTTCACAAGTTTCTCATTGACTGTAAACTTCATCAAAATAAAATTGAATTAAATACCCTGGCATTCTATTGAACTTTTTGTTTATTGAAATATTCTTCAGTTTGTATATTTGATAATTAGTTATGAGTCAAAACAAATTACTGTACATGTCTTCAAGTTTAAAAATGGCAAGATGGAGGAATAAATCAGATATTAAATTGTAAAGATCCCAGATTTGATTCTTTCACTTTTTAATGTGTTTGCCTTCCAAAAGCTGAACACAGTATTGAGAAAAAGGGAAATTTAATGAGAAACAAAGAAAAGAGTGCTGAACTGCTATGTAATATCAATCGTCCTATATGGCAATGAATGCTGGACAATTTCCTCACAGATGAAGAGGAGACTTGAGGCAAATGATTTGACTCTACAGATAGATACCATAAATAGAGCATGTGAGCAATGAGTACAAAGCAAATATTGCTAAGAGCTATGTAGGATAGGAAGTTGTGGAGAGTCCTTATCGCTTATGTCATGATGGGACATTACACATAGAAGAAGAAAAATGTACATTTTGTACTCTGTTAACTTGACTCTGAAGATAATTTCTTTTATATTGTGTATGTTTTCTCACAGAACAAAAGTTTTCAATGTGTTAATCCTGAAATATTTTCGCCCACTGTCAGAAATATTTAGGTTAGGCATAGAAAAATAACTGAAGTGAAGCAGACTGTGATTAAATGACTAAATTTATTTGACGTCAATAAAAAAAAAAGGAACATATAGGCTAAAGGTTTGGGGCCTCCCTCTAGAGTTAATAATTAAGTTTAGAAGATAACAATCCTACTTTCCCTCCCAAGGCCTATGTACTGATGATGAGGGTGGTATGCTGATGACATAGGTATTATAGTTGGGCTAAGAATGATCTTGAACAGAATATCAACATCCTCTACTAAGTGTTCCGAGAAATGGGACTGAAGATAAACCTTTCCAAAACAGAAACTATGATCTGGAATTGGAATGAAAGCAATGATGGCACATACCCTGAATCCATCATAAAAATTCAGGATGCAGAATTAGTAAATACTAAACACCTCAAATACCTCAGCCTAGTTATAACATTTTAGTATAGGCGTTAAGGAAATTGAACATAGGCTGTGCTAGAGGTAGTTACACCCAACACTGCAAATTGCTACAAAACCAAAACAACAACCTGAAAACTAGAGTTATGTTCTTAAATAGCCTCATCAGATAAAGACTTCCATATGGATATCTTGCATGGCACCAAACCCATTCAGAAATATTTAAACTGTCAGCTGTATACAAAGACTTTCTAAGATCAGTGGTTAAAATTGGCTTTGAACAAGGGAAGCCTGTGGGTCTTGCAAAGACCATTCTTCTTTGAACCTTGTGCACTGGTGCTACAGAATCACAAAGAAAGATGTGTAACAACTAACAGAAACCATATCATTTAAAGACTTTCAACAGCAGCAATAATTAAAATGAATAGCACCTGCAACCCGAGAAAATAATGACATAATCATGATGTTGACATTTTGCACTACTTCAAAATAATTGATTAGGTAGGAGACCCTCATCAAAGAATGATAATTGCTAATGGACTTGAAACCTATTTCCTGGATTGTTTTAAGAAAAAGATTTTATAAATTTCAACTGAAAGTAGTACTGGCTGCATGGCCAATGAATGCCAAATGTTTCCTTATAGGGAAATGGATAATATTACTATTACCATACCTCCTTTGGTTTAATTAATTCGTACTAAGCTAGGATGCTGAAAATTTAACTCATTAGTACATTGCATCCAATTTTTTTTTTTTTTTTGAGAGGGGCTTACCTAAAATTTTAAATCTGCCAGCAAGGTAAATTAGGCAAAAGAGCTAAGATTTTATGGAAACTTTATGCTGTAAATGATTATGTTGTGATGTGGGGTCTGGAAAAATATAACACTTAATTCGACAGTCAGTTGTGACAGTAGTATTTAATACTCGGCTAAAAAAGTCACTGCAATAGTATTATCTTCCACCTTTGGCAATTACCCAGCACTAATTATCATGAATGGATCAGTCAATTCATGATATAAATGTTAAACCACTTGAATTTTTTTTTTTTGTTTCAGTTAATTTTTTCTTTCTTTCTCATATCCCAGAATTTACTATCATGGTATAAGGGGTATGATGAAAAGATTTTTAGTCTGACCAAGAAATATTATCCCCCTCTCCACAATATTTGGATGTTTGTTTGGTTATATTTTAGGATGTGGGCTGGGCTGAGAACTTTTCAGCACACCCTCATGTATACAGTAGATAGATGGAATGAAAGTTGATTTTTTTTTTGTATTCAGTAAATACTACCTTCTGATATTACAGGTTCTATAAATATCTATTTTTATAATAACCCTCCAATTTTCTAAAATTGTTAAGGCTGGTTGAACACGGAAAATGTAAAATAATAACTGACCAAAACTGGTTTCAAATAAACCAAAGTGGCAAAAAATTGAGGCAGCTACTAAATAACCTATAATTCTCTGATTCACTTGAATAATTTTGGCTACATGACATAGCATAAAGTCTACAAAATGCTGGTGTCATTGCATGCTTATATCTATCCAGATATGTGCCAGGGTTGTCCATAACAAAGTTGTGTTTATTAGGTGTGGCTGCAGGAAATTTAGTGAAGTTTACATGCTCAATGGGGATTAAATCTGGTGAGCATGAGCATTTATCCACTGCCATGTGTCCTTAAAAGGCATTGGTTAGATCAAGTGACAGAGTGAGTTCAATACCTGGTTAAGGCAGTGGAGAGGTGAATTAACAGAAGATAACTGATATCTGACATCCATTAGACATGGCACGTGGAACTAGAACAGTCTACCCCAGCGAGCGAAATAAAGGGTTCAGTTCAACATTCCAACTACCTGAAGGCCAGAGCATACAATGGCCGAAACGTTGTGATAAATATGGCAACAAAAATGAGGACAATAGTTTGAATAATGTAAATAGTGGATGAAGGGTTGTATCAATCTTTATATGACATAAAATCTACAAAGTGCTTGTGTTGTTACATGGTTATATCTATCCAGGGCCGACCATAACTGTGTTCCTTTGTATTGTGTTTGTCACTTCATAATATGCCAGAGTAGACTTGGCAATCATTTATCATACCATACCATCAAGGGAGCTAAATTCAGGGTTGACCTGAGGTTACCTGTAGGCTGCTGAGTGCAGTATCACATGACTTCAACACTGGACATGGGTTGCAAGCATGGAAATCAGCTGCATGACTGAGATAGATACATAAGCACCTGCCCCAGGTGTAAAGGGGCTGTCTCTCTTAGATCACAGACAAGAATTTAAGGTCCATGTTTAGTTGAAGGCACAGGGTTTGTGCACACATTGACTGACAGAAATTGACTAAGTCAAGAGTTAAATAAAAAGTAATATTAAGTATGAGAAATAGTCTTATATGCTCATTAATAATCACAATGACTTCATTATACATTAGGGTTAGAATTTAGTAAGGCCTGTGATATGTCCCATATTTGCTCAATGGGGTTTAAATCTGGTGAGCATGTGCCAAATTGAGTATCTGAAATTCATTGTTCATTGAACCAGTTTTGTGTTTCCTGCACATGATGACAGAAAGGGGGTTGCATTAACTTGCTAGAACAGACCATTACCCCTGTCTGGGACACATGAAAAGCATAAAGGACTGTAGATAGCCCACAACTGGATTTTGTCTGTCACACCTGTTAAGGCTGACCCAAGTTTCACTAGGGGTCCTTATGAATTCCAACAGATCATCATCAGTCCCATGACCATGTACAATTGTAGAGTTGCTGAGCACTTGGCCAGCTCCTTCCTTATATCTTGGTTGCATGCAAATGTTAGAGTTGTTTGCATTTTCTTTTGTTACCTTGTGGTACCTTTTAGGATGGCAATGGATATATTGTTGACTCTTATGACATGTCCATATCATTTCACCTTTCTCTTCTTGATGGTGGATATGAGGGATTTTTTTTTAATCATTTCACCTCAAGCAAGGTGATAAAGCTACTAAGATACAAAGGTTTACTGAGAGCTAAAGAAATTGAAAAAAAACATTATTGTGTAAAGAATAATAAAAGAACAGGATTCAAAAAGACAGATTATAGTAATTGACATTGCATTTGAATTTTTGAAGATCATTGGTAGCAGGAATGCTTTTCATTGGACTTGTTTCTTATTTGATAGTGTCTTGTCTTGTGTCATTTGTCATGCTGTCTACTCAGGGTGTTCTGAACTAAACAAGAGAGGACAAAAATGAACAGATTTTCAGTTTAACTGAATTAAACATAATATCATCATACTTATTATAAAACCCAGGTTGTGTGTGTGTGTGTCTGTACGTTTATATATTGGATCGGATTTCCTACATTTTTCAACCGCTTTCAACAAAACTTCACAGGACTACGTAAAATTACCTTGTGGTGGTTCTGACGCCACCAAAAATTGGAAAAACACAATTGTTTTTGCATGAAATCAATTTGAAAACACGATTAAGAGGCATTGCCAGAATGAAAGGGAGACAACTCATATTGAGTTATACTTATTATAAAACCCAGGTTGTTTGTGTGTGTGTGTGTGTGTATATATATATATATATATATATGGAATCAGATTTCCTACATTTTTCAACCGATTTCAACAAAACATCACATTTTTTTTGGCAGGTAATGTTTCTTATTGTCTTGAACACTTTTTTCTTTATTTTTACATTCAGAATGCTTTAAAAATTCCATTTACAAGACAATTGTTTATAATAAAATTCTATTCAATCGGTAGGCTCATAACGATTGAAAACAATGTTTTTGTTTGGGTTTGACCAATTCGTAAAAAAAACAAAACAAAAAAAACTAATTAAGACATGTGTGTCCGTCAACCTTAAACAATAATCTTTGTCAATTTTATTTTTCAGTCTTTATGATGGTCGATACTTGATCTATCTCTTACTGTTACATCCCCGGGCAACGCCGGGCTCTACTGCTAGTAATTCAATATAATTTAAAATTATTATGCAGTGTGCGATGGATAAATTGTCGTCTAAATTATGCAAAAATGAAAATAATCCTGAAATACTAAAGAGTAAATTTATTCACATTGTCTTCAACCACGTCCACCAGACAACTTTGGAATCTTCTGCATCCTTTCTGGATGGTCTCCTTGTTTAAGTTGGTGAATGCTGCCATAATCCTTGACTTCAGTACATCTTTGGTGTTACAAAGAGTTTTGTTGGTCTCTCACTCAACTGCACCCCACACATACTAATCAAGGGGGTTGCAGTCTGGAGAGTTAAGTGGTCAGATGTAAGTGGTGACGTGGTTGCAGAAATTTTCTGACGGCCATGATTGGGTTCTCCTGCTTGTGTTGCATGGTGCAGAGTCCTGTTGTCAGACATAGGGTCTTCCAGCAGTTACCCTCTTGACCCAGGGCAGCACTACCTCCTCAAGGCACTTGATGTAGGCATCTGTGTTGAGTCTGAAGCCTTGTGGGAAGATGAATGGAGGTATAATGTCGCTATCACTAGTGATCACTCCAAATATCTTTTGTAATCAGCATTAGAATCACCCAACTCTTTCTGAATCTTCTGCACTGTCCTCAGATTGACACCCAAATGCTCTGAAATGTTCGTATTGGAGCTTTCGGTGCAAATGCCAAGCAGTACTGCATGCTGTTTTCAAATTTCTGGTAGAGTGAATTGCATCATACTGCTCTTTTTCTTAACAGATGGTGCCCAACTGACCCTACTATACTGAGCAGTTGACAAAATCAAAAACGAACAATGCACCTATGCATGAAATAAAAAATAAAAAAGGGAGACAATTTACCCATCCCACCCTTATTATATTTATTTGTATTGTGTGTGTGTGTGTGTGTATATATATATATATATATATATATATATATTAATCATTTCACCCCAAGCAAAGCAATAAACCTAATAAGATGCAAGGGGTTACTGAGAGTTAGAGGTATGTAAAAAAACAAAAGAAAGAAAAACTATTAAGAAAAGAGAATAATAAAAGAACAAGAATTGAAGACAGAAGATAATGATTGATATTCCATTTAATTTTTTTGAAGATCAAAGTTGAATAAGAGGCAAGTAGCCAGAAGAGAGTTCCTCAAATGAAAAGTGTGATAGAAGAAACTGTTAGCATAGAACTTACAGTTACATCTAGCCATTCAAGGCAATAAAGCCAGTAAGATACAAGGTGTTACTGGGTGTTAGAGAATATGAGAAAAATACTATTAAGGAGAGTGAACAATAAAAGAACAGGAATTAAGAAAACAGAAAATAACAATTAATATTGAATTTAAATTTTTTAAGTTCAAAATTGACTGAGAAGCTAGAAGATGGTTTGGTTTATTTTGTTTTAAGGCATATCAACCTCAATGGGTTATTTAATGCCGACAAAATTTTTATTGCTGGTAATATGTTTTTCTTTAAAAATCTATTTCTGGAAATATTTTTTCTTGAAGAAATCTAGAGTTGGTCATATTTTTATCAAAGAATGTATAACTGTATTGCTAGTATTTTTTTTTTTTTTTTTTTTTAAATTTATTGCTGATAATAATTTTTCCTTCAAAAATTATTGCTGGTAATAATTTTTTTTTTATTACAAAGTATTTCTGGTATTAAAACCTATTTTTACACAAGTTTGGGTGTTAACTATTTGCCCATAGCTAGGACCCTAACAGATGCTACCACCCTGGGTCAGGGTGGACCTGGGAACACCAGCAATTAAGAGGTGGTTCCACACTCCTCAAAACCTCCTGATCAGAGGCCTTGCTGTTGGACGTAGTTTATTGTCTTACCTGGGACACGGATGTAGTTTAATGTCATACCCAGGACAGCTAGAAGATGGAAGAGAGTTTTACAAACAACAAGTGCAATAAAAGAAACTGTTAGCACAAAACTTACAGTTATGTCTAGCCATTTCAATTGTAAAATAATGAGACCTAGCTGCAAATCTAGTACTGCACTTCATAAAGTGCAAGTCAAATATTCATATTCATTCATAAAGTTTAGGTACCATAAAGGAAAGTTCGTCAGAACAATTACCTTGAAATTATTTATAGAAAAGGCATAGAGAAGGTACATTACAATGTTGGGAAAGTCATTGAAGGTGAAATACCAGGTCAGCACCAATAACATTGCAGATTCTTCTTTGGATTTTATCAAGAATCTTTAAATATATATAGCAGGCGAACAAGACCAGATGTGGCAGTAATATTTAATGCATGGATGAATGGTAGACTTATAGATTTGTAAGATAGATTCCAAAGAGAAAAATTGTTTAGCACAACATAGTGAACCACCTTTCCTAGCAGGAGATCTAGCAATTGATTCAATATAATCTTTCCATTTCATGTCAGCAATTATTTCTTTAAAGATCTTCCACATTTATTTTGCTTTTCTGTATTAGTATTTATTTGTTTTTGTACAACTAACCTGAAGAACATTTGTCTTATTTTCACTTTCTGTTTTACTTACCTAAAGTTATATTTATCAACTTTGCATTTTCTACTCTCGTTCATTTTTTTATCAATTGACATTTTAGGTGTTAGTACTGTCAGAAATGTAGTATAGATTTGTTTTTATTGTCTGTTTTAAACAATGTCTTTATAATTGTCTGTTTTAAACAATGTCTTTATAATTGTCTGTTTTAAATAAGGACTTCATAATTACTGAGTATTTTAGGCTTAGATTCTGGTTTTATGTACTTTTTCCTGCTGTTTTTTCCCAGCTATCAAACTTGTTGATATTTGTTTATAACTCTTTTGTAATTTGTTGTGTGCATTCTAGTGTTTTCATTTTTCTAGCTTTATACATTTTAACATATATATGATAAAATATAGTTCTAAGGTATGCTATATTTATGGGTTAAAATGGTCAATATCATGGATAGATCATATATAAATATAAAAGTGGACTTTGATGTCAATATCTAGAGACGACAGACTGTCTCCTCTGGGTGTTGACATCAATGTCCACTTGGGAGCATCTAAAACATGTAATGTAGGTAATGTTTATATATATATATATATATATATATATATATATATATATATATATATATATATATATATATATTCCAAAGGTTGTCACAGTTGGGGGGGTGGCAGTGGGGACAAGCCCTCACTTTCTATAAAATGCTTGCTGGGTATGTATCTTAAATAGCTTCTGACAACTAAGTCCACCTCTAATTTGGAGATGGGGAAAAAGTGAACCACTGGTGCCTCATAACCAGCTGCTTTGGGTAGATGGAGCTTATCAATTTGGACAGAAGGAAGGAAAACCCTGATTTTAAATATTCACTGCTTTGTGGCTATATACAAACAGGGAAAAGGCTATCAAAGTAAATCCAGATAGAAAATCCAGAGTGGAAGTTGTAGGTTGTCAACACTGACAAACTTCTAATAACTCTTGCAATCATACCAGCCATAATTATAATGCCCTGTATTCCTTTGGATCTTGATACTGTCAAGAGGAGTGTTCCACAAGGTTTGTAGTACACACAGCCTCCATATACAATTGTCCAGCCTTCACCCAGGAGAGTTTGCTCCAGTCTCACCACTAAATGATTGGATTTTTACCAAATTTTTTTTTTTATTACTACAGTGACTTGTATAGTAAATGGCCGCTTACTACTATTTAGGAGATACTTAGGAAGGTTCATTAACTGTAGTAGAAAAAAAAATGTAAACTTATTGTAGCAATTGTGCCTGTAATAGTTTTTTTTTCTGTCTCTCGTCAGCAACACTTGTAGCCAATTCAAAGTTCAAATGAAAATCCGTTGTAACAATCCAACAGGAAACATAGTAATGACAAAATGGGGTCAGAAAACCAACTGTCACTTCTCACCAACAGAAACGCATGGTCGTCCATCAAGCTCCAAAATGATCATTCTCCCGGTGAGCAAAAAACAACAGTCTTTATTTACTGAGTGATTTTCCTGATTGGCTACATCAATAAGGGAGGAAAGAAAATTAGCATAGTGTCTCTGATACTTAAAGTAGCAGATTTTTGCAAACTACTTTTTCTTTAATTCTCCTTCTGCAGACCCCACACAAAACACAAACTCTTTTTCAATTAGGTGATTCTCTCTTTCACTACATTAACATTTAATTTCTAATGTTTGGATACTTCTCTGTAATTCTTCTGTTAATGTCCAAGATTTGCAGCATCATACCCCACACTTTTACAGGGCTACTGAGCATTTCCGCGTCATTGTGGGTGGTAAATTATTTTCCACTTTGCAACTCCCTCACTTTCACAGATGAAATATCTCGCTGTTCTATTGCTACTTTCATGGAAAGTGCTCAGATGAACTATGTTCCTTAATTCCATCAGTTCTAACCTTCATGGCTACCACTTGCCATGCTACATGCATTGTTGTAGACCACCCTCATTCCCACCATATTCCATTGTCGGTATGAAGTAAGTTCCAATAAAGCAGCTTCTTCTTGTGGACCAAGAGGAAAAGTACTTCAAAATGCAAATATTTTTGATTAAATATGAAGTTAAAAATTAAAAAAGACCAATAATGCTCAGAATTTTCACTTTTTTTGATTTTTGCAAATGATCCACAGTTTTTTTTTTCTTTCTTCAGGCTCCAACAGTAATCTGCCATCATTCTTTTATCTCATTTCCTTTGATATCTATCCTCCATAACTTTTATATTCTGATGAAAATATTCACCTTATTTATCATTTATATTGCCAAAGTTTTCTGGAAATCTGTCCAAATGACTATGCAGGAAATGTAGTTTGATACTCATCTTAGTACCAAACTCCCAGTTGTTTGCTAACATCCTATTGACTAGTTCCCTATAGTTGACTGTTTTTTGATTACCAAGAAAGTTTTTTTACTATAAGCAACAAATAAAATACAGTCATTTGATTTATTAACATTTGTAGAGTTGACAAAATTGTCATCCTTAATGAGTTTTCGAATGTCAGTTCCATGAAAAATAACTTGTTTCAGTTTTTCTATGCTGAGACCAGGATATTTTCTTCTATCCAATATATATGTAACACCTTTTGCTGATACCTACACTCGGTGGTGTAACCACGTTTAATGGTCCAGTCCTCAGGGTCTTAGGATGATGCTTTAACCACAGGCTAACTCTGGTCAATGCTGACGCTGGTCTGAGCTGCCCCATTTCTACCCACGTGTTCTTGATCTCAGAGCAGTAGAAGGTCGAATGTTGTCATAGACTTGCAACGCTAGTCAAGCCATGGCGAGTGCCATATTAAGGAAAAATATCTTGACATCAAAAAAATAAAACAAAAGATTCATGCAGTTAATCTTCAATTGGTTTATTTAGCTCTTGGTACAACAAAAATTAACCCTTCCCTTATCAATCTCCCTAGTGACACTGGGCTTTGTCTAAACTTCTGAAAGGCTGGGTTCAAAGTCTTGGAATCAGGAATTCTGGTAGGCAGCTGATGTGGATTTCAGAGGCACTCAATGTGGGATCTCAGCCCAAAGTCCAAGCTCCCCAAAGTCATCTGCTTATAAGCACTTCGGCCCAAAACTGGCGTGGGGCCAAAGGATTCTTGGGATTCATTGATTCTTTAATTTTCACATTAATTCTAAGAGCTTTCTTTGTTCCCTATCTGTGCTTTCTTAATCAACTTTCCAAATTTGAAAAATTATCCCTCTTCTTTAGGAGTAGTCGCAGGGATTGCTTTTCCCTTAACTCCAACCTGCTTCATTTCACATCTCTCACTGCTGCTCTGCACAGGTGGGCTAAACTCTGCCCCTTCCTCCATCCTATTCTAATTTGCCCTCAGGGTGCATAACTGTCTTTGTGACAAATCTAATTTTTAAAATGTGAAGGAGAAAGGGCATGGTTTATTTAAGCAATTAAAAGCTTTTTTAGTTAAATTATGTCTTAATTTTATTGCGTTTTTTTTTTTTTATGATTCAGAAGATTTTTGGTAAGACAGGGTCTGATTTAATAAATTGATGATTTAAATTCTTCAAAGATTTCTGCTTTTAAATAAGCACTAAAAATTATCTTGTTGAATTTTTTTCAAGTTTTCATAAAACTATGGGGTGAAACACATGTAAAAAAAATATTTTTACTAAGATTTTCTAAAAAAACATTTCTAATATAATTTCATTCATTTGTGAATAAGTTCTGAAAGTTTCATTTAAATCCAATAATTATTTGAATTTTGCAAGAATTTCTAAATTAATATGTCTTTCACCACAAAAAAGATGCTAACATTTACTATGTTAATTTATAGTCTGTCTGCTGATGCAAGAAAAACAAGATTTTTAATAAAAATTTCAAATGTTCTAAAAAGGATTAAAAAATTTAATTAAATATTTATACTTTGATCTTTCCTCTTAATAATAACAAAGATTTTTCCAATAAAACTTTGTTTTCATTGAGTTTGGAGCATTTTTTTATCACTACTAATAATTTTTTAGCAAATTTGTAGCAGTACCTAATTTCCTATATATTATATATATATATATATATATATATATATATATATATATATATATATATATATATATATAGAGAGAGAGAGAGATTTGTCAACATCAAAATTTATGATCCTAATCTCTAGCTATCAACAAAACTCAAAACCATATATATATATATATATATATATATATATATATATATATATATATATATATATATATATATATATATTCATCTATGTACCACATATCTTCAGGACTTGGATGATCATGGCACTCTACAACTTTCTGTCCTTTTTAGCTCTTTTGTAAATTTTAACTTTTTTTTTTAATTCAGAGCTGTCACTTCTACACTGGCCACAACTCAAGAGCTGGGAGAAGAGAAAGTAGTCTTTGTTTTCACGGGAGCATTAGTACAGAGGGAATATAATGGATTTGAACCCTGTTCACTGATTCCAATTTCTGAGACATTAACCATTATGCTGTCTAGTTGGTAGTTATGGGAGAATGGTTTACCCAAGAATTCACTAACCAACATTTTTTCTCACTAAATCATCATGAAATAGCATAAAAAAGACATTTTTTGTCAAGATATATAGTGATTAGTTCAGGGGGAAGTGGATTCATGTCTTTTTGAAGAGTATTAATGTTAAATGAGCACAAACAGCCTTAGGTGAATTTTGAACTTGCTTTGCTCATTCAGTTTTTTTATTGGTCCTCGTAATGCCATGTCATGACTTCATGATGGTTCAAATATAAATTGCAGATTTTATTTTGTTATTTTTTAATTGTATAATGGATCTGCTACATGTAACATGTGGGAGGTCAAAGCTTTTAGCCTACATGTGAATTATGGAGATGTGATTTGACCAGTTAATCAAAGATCATATGTCTATTAAATCAAACATGAACAAGAAAGAACCGTTATTCTAGAACAGGGGTGTTCTAATAGCAGCTCACAAGCCACATGTGGTTCTTTGACCTTTAATATACAGCTTGTGGAAATATGTTGGCTGATCTTTTTTCATCACAGTTAATATAAAAGGTAAATTCCCATAGTTCATTACTGTATTAAATACACTCAATATAGTTAAAACAATCATCAGTCAAGATTTGGAAAACATTTGGGATTACCAAAACCAATACAAATTAACAGTTTGACAAAAACTGCACACAGGAATAAATATTATTGTATACATACATTTAAAAATTTTGTAACAAAATGTGCATGTAACAAAAATGTATGTGTAAATTTTGTTCATATCTTGCGGCTTTCAAATATATGAACTTTATCGTATGTGGCTCTTCTATTAAGCACGCTTGGAAACCCATGCTCTATGGATTATTTAATGCTGAAATCTAAATATTAGATATTTATATCTAAACATTAAATATTTTTAGCATAATCCTTTTATATTCATGAATATTTTTCTGTGTATTACAAACAAATCATGCAAGAAATGCACTGTAACAGTGAAAATCACTTTTATTTTCCAAGTACCTTCCATCTCTTTTTGAGGTCATCATCAGGGTTGCAACTAGCCAGGCACACTTAATCAGACATGCCTATAGATAGATAGATAGATAAATAAATAGAGTTAACAAAGTTTTAAATTCAATTCATGGATTAGATGATCTTGGTAATAGTTCTTTGTTGATGAAAGCTTTGACAAAAGTTGACTACTAATGTCATGAGTTACTTGACAGAGTAAACTTGAGACATATTTAGGATGGAGAAAGGAAGGGGACACCAGGTAGAGACAAGATCTATAGAAATAGACTTCCTGTCCCTTTTCTCTCTGAGTTTCTGGGATAAGAAGTTATCATTATTTACAGATTTTCTTTTTAATATCAAAACATTTTGGCTGCTGAGCCCCACAACCACCCCCACCCAACCCCTCCACAGCTTTCTTTAATTTTCTGCCTATCCGGGTAACCTTCAAGGTTATCAGGGTAACGCCAGGTTGTATATTTCTTTGGTGATTATGCAAAAAATTATTATTATTATTATTCCCTTTGATATCTGGTGTGTACTCATTTTTTTCTGGGTCTCAGGCCAATTTAAAAAAATTACCAGGTGTCACTCCAAACTTTTGAAATGTATCGTATATATGTACTTTGTGATTACTAAAATCAATACAAATTAATGGTTTGAAAAACTGTATACATGAATAAATATTATTGCATACCTGTAAACATTTTGTAGCAAAATGTGTATGTAACAAAAATGTATGCATAAATTTTGTTTATGCCTTGCGGCTCTCAAACATCTGAACTTTATCATATGTGACTCTTTCATTAAACAAGTTTGGCCACTCCTGTTCTACAACTTAAACTTGATTACTTATTTTAGTGCATCATGTTACTTACAATCATTGACCAAAAATTGTACTGTCCTGAGTATGATGATAAACTACATCCATGTCCCGGGTAAGACGATAAACTACGTCCAATAGCAAGGCCTCTGATCAGGAGGTTCTGAGGAGTGTGCAACCACCTCTTAATTGCTGGTGTTCCCAAGTCCACACTGACCCGGGATGGTAGCACCTCTTATGGTCCCATATATGGGTAAATAAACACCTAAATTGGGGTCAAAACACTAGGTAAGTGTAAAATTAGGTTTTGATACCAGGAATGCTTTTTTGTAAAAAATTATTACCAGCAATACATTTTTGAAGAAAAAAATATTACCAGCAATAAAAACTTTGTCAGCATTAAATAACCCGTTGAGATATGACATAAACCAAACCAAACCAAACCAAAAAATGATAACCGTGCATTTTTATAGCCATTTAAAATACAGAATTGCTGAGGGAGTTCAGGGAGTATACAGTAAAGGCAGTGTCAAGAGAAAAACTGTTCTTTTGACACACTGTTCTTTTATTCTTTTTTTTTGTGGGTACATAGGTTAAACATTATCAAAACATTTATAGGAGAGTAAAAAAGGATGTGACCTTTTAACCATTCACCTATTTAGAAAATTATTTTTAAAAAATAAAACAAAAAACACATAATTAACTCCTGAAAAAAAAAAAAATTGGTTCAGTCTCTCTGAATTTATGTCCTGTATTCAACATGGCCGATGGAAGACTGCATTGTCCTTGTCATGCTTACAATTTATAAGTATGAATTATTTAAAACAAAAAAAAAATGATGGAGAGAGAAAGAGGTTAAATTTGAGAAAATTTGAGCAATTGCTAACTACCAATTATTAGCAAGAGATTTTTTTTTAGTTCATGTCCTGTCAATGTTTTTTTTTTAATCATTGCTCTTCCTGCGATTTTTATAAAAGGTACAAGAATATATGCACATGTCAACTGTGGGAGATGAATACAGTTTGTTCAGAGATACATTTTCTCTATCCCTGGCCTTTTAACATATAAAGAGCTCGGCATTATTTTTACTCTTCTCTTCAGGCTTGTTCTGTATTTTTGAGATTTTAGATTTAAAAAAAAAGTCTTCCATCAGCTTCTTGGGATTCCTTACTTATAAAAATGGTATGTACAAAAAACTTATTTCTAATTTTAAATTCAAGGTGTGGCAGAAATACCTCCCACATATATCTTCCAGAAATACCCACACATAATGGTAAGACATTAGCTGGAAGACACCATTGCCACTAATGTCTTGTGGGAAGTATTTCTGTTACACCCTGTAGAATGGATTCTTTTTTTCCTTAGGAAATGGCTGATATCTCTCAAAGTTAATTGTTTAGAATCTTGTTATTAAATCAGATAATGACTCAAGATTGTTTGTAGATGATAAATGTAAGCTATTAAACTCTTTAGATGGCATGGACAACTTTTTTTGAGCAGTGGGACACATGATCTATGGGTCATCACAAGGTGGGCTGTATTACGAAAAAGATTCAAGGTAATTTTTCATAGTAGGTATCTCAACTATTTTCACTACAGAAGACCATATATCTTAGAAATAGGGGAATTTTTTTTTTACTACAATTAAAAAATTGAAATCTTCATATAATTTTGTCACTGATGACAATGGGATTTATTTCTAATTTATACATTTGAAAGTTTAAAAAAATGTATTTTTATTCTCCAGATAAAGAATTTATGAACATTTCTTTTTTCAAAAGCAAAATGTTTACAAGTATGATCTTCCTTAATGAAAATTGCCAGTGGCCTAAAAGGATGAAAATGCTATTTTCACTGAAAGTTTACAAAACTCAAGAAACATTGTACTTAACCAATGTTTATGTATGTGATTATACATGAGAGAGAGTGTGTGAGTGAACAAGTGAGAGTTAAACAAAATAAAATTTTAATAAGTGTTATTTTCCTTATGAAATTAAGTGTGCCTTTCACAAAGACCAAATGGGGCACAGTTTGTCCATAATGACTCTATAGCTATTTAAAAGAATAAGTGTCACTCATCTTCTGTAATAGTTATATTAACTGTGTGAAATTTATGCTGAAATTATTATTACCTGTAAATAAAAGCAAAAAGAGTCAAACTGAAAGAAAACCAAATCATTTATTAATAAAATTATTAGATGCATTAATTTCAAGAGATATTTAAATCCTTTTACAATTACTTTTAATGCAGTTTTCTAACTGGTTTTTATGTCAAAGTTTTGATTTATTCATTTGCCCAATTTTATAGAAATTATTTTTATTTGATAACATGATATACTGCCTAACATATCTTTAAATTTCTATCCATTGTTAGCCTTATCTGCAAATATATACAAAAACAGCAGGTGTAATTTTGAAAATGTCAATCTTTACTTACCTATGAATAGTCCACTTTCAGATATCTCATGCTATTTGATATAAAAATTCAGTTTTGTTATTATTCAAGTTTTAAAAAAAACCCAGTAACCTAAATATCAAAATTATTGCTGCTTTGTACAGTTTGATATTCAGGATTTTGTAAATAAAGTAAAGAATCAATTTTTTTATTCGTCATTAACTGATCACCAATTTTGTGACATAAAAATTACTACCCCTGTTCCATAATAGTTGTATGAAATTTATCCAAAAATAGTTGTTAAATTTGTTGCAAAATAAAAGAAACTATTTTGTTTCATTGAGTTTTATTTATTCAATGCTTATGACCTTTAATTTCAAGAAACAATTTAAGAATTTTTAACATTTAAAATAACATCACGTGTATATTTAATATAGTTTCATAATTGATTTTTATGTCAGTTTTTTCTTTAGTCATATACTTACATTTACAGGAACTATTTCCATTAAACAACATGACATACTGCTTAAAATTTCTGTTTGATACCATCTGATAAAATATATAAACATAGATGTAATTTTGAAAATTTCAATTTCTGTTTACTTTGAATAGTTTGTTTTAATAAACCTTACATTATTTTTAAAAATTACTCTTGTCATGTTTCAATATAACACAGTTATCACTGCAATGTACAACTTAGTGTTGCCAATAATCAAAAGAAAAATATGCAAATGTGAAAACTATTATGGGATAGAAGTTGTGTCAGTTTTCTTAAAATTTTAAACATTTTTTCCTTGAAGTTTGCTGCTTTTGAGGATTTTTTTGTGCTACTATTGCTATCAGTTATCTTGCAATCCTGTAAATAATTTGGGTCATATATAAATGCCTGACAATGCTTGTACAGTTGTTTATGTTAAACATAAACACCAGTTTCCCATGTATGCTACAATGATTAAAAAAAAAATCTTTCAAGTATGGATCATTACAACAATATCAAATCCAAAATTTTCCTGAATTTTTTCACAAATTATATAATGAAAACAGGTTTTAATTTTTACAAATCAAATTTTAACAAAATATCCTTTTTCAGGAACTAGAATTTTTTTTGCAAAACTCTAACACATGTTGAAATCTTCACAGTATTTAGTACTAGCAGTAGAGCCCGGCGTTGCCCGGGGATGTAACAGTAAGAGATAGATCAAGTATTGACCATCATAAAGACTAAAAAATAAAATTGACAAAGATTATTGTTTAAGGTTGATGGACACGCATGTCTTAATTATTTTTTTTTTTTTTTTTTTTTACGAATTGGTCAAACCCAAACTCAAACAAAAACATTGTTTTCAATTGTTATGAGTCTATCAATTGAATAGAATTTTATTATAAAAAATTGTCTTGTAAATGGAATTTTTAAAGCATTCTGAATGTAAAAATAAAGAAAAAAGTGCAAGATAATAAGAAACACTACCTGCCAAAAAAAAGTGATGTTTTGTTGAAATCAGTTGAAAAATGTAGGAAATCTGATCTGGGTTTATAAGTATAACTCGATATGAGTTGTCTCCCTTTCATTCTGGCAACAGAATCATGTTTTATCGTGTTTTCAAATTGATTTCATGCAAAAACAATTGTGTTTTTACAATTTTTGGTGCTGTCAGAACCACTGCAAGGTAATTTTACGCAGTCCTGTGAAGTTTTGTTGAAATCAGTTGAAAAATGTAGGAAATCCGATCCAATATATAAACATACAGGCACACACACACACACACACACACACACACACACACAATCTGCGTTTTATAATAAGTAAGATTATTGACTTTAACAGTAATATTTTTGGCTGATCTTTACAAATTCTGTGTTTCGTTCAATTTTGCAAACCAATCAACGAAATTTGCATAAGCTGATTTGTTTGGAAAAATACTTTGACAAAAACTCGACTTTGCAGTTTAATAATTTCTTTAATTTAATTTTATAAGATTTCATGATAAACAATATTATTTAAGGAAATTTCATTTTTTTCCTTTTTAACAGTGAAGGATATATTATTAGGATTTCTTACTCTTGAGCATGCAACATACAACTGGCCATATGTAAATATTTCTTTCTGGAGCCAAATTCCAACTTTTTGAAGTGCTTGACCTTGTGATTTGTTTATAGTTCTCACAAACACCATACAAACTGAAAACTGAATTGTATATATAAAATCTTAAAGAAAAGATATGCAGAAAACAATATTGCATTTTTATTAAATATGTATTTGTTATTTTAATCCTTAAATTGTTTTTAATATAGTAGGACTATTTTATATGTTAAATAATAAAACTTTTAATTTAAAAAAAAAAATGAATGAAAATTTATTGTACTATGCTACAGACCCTAGTAAAACTGACTGTACTTTGTACTCCCTTACCTGTTTGTACTTCTCCCCAAAATTTGGCTTTGATCAGTCATTGTATGGCTATTGTAGAGGGTGTAAAAGATGGATGGATTAAGAGAAGTCAGCATTTTATATGTAGAAGACTTTTATCTTATTTCAGTTGATTTTTATTTTAACTTGTAGATCATCATTTAATAAATTAGCAATAAAGGATAAGTCTTTGGCAATACTTGAACTCTAATCCTCGGTAGCTTGCCTTTCTAATTAGGCTACAGGGGTTAACCAGTTATAGCAATTTAAATCTAGCCATATAGGCTTTGTTCATTATTTTCTCTGAACACCTGATATGCCAACTTTTTAGAACTATACTTTCAAATCTGTTTTCTTACACGAGAACCTGAATTTGTAATTTTGTAGTATATAATATGAATTCTTTTAATATATTAAATATGAAATGAAAACAATTTATCACCCACAAGACTACATAAACCCCATTTTGGACTCTATCAAGTGAAGACTGGGTAGCTCCAGTAGAGTATATTGTGAGGAGTCAGGTACTTATTTTTTCAGCATCTTTAGTGATGTAAAAGTTCCACTTGAGATCTGGGGTGAACTTAAGTCCCAATATGAAAATGGAAACTTATACTTAGAATCAGAAAGAAACTGCTGAAATTTCTGGGATACATAATGAAGAGAGACAGCTTGGAAAATTTGACACTCACAGGATATATTAAAGGAAAGAGGGACAGAGTTAAACTGTAATAAATTATTTAACAAAGTTGTTTTAAATGTTTGGCAGAACAGGGAGTGGAAGGGGTAGTAAAAAGACAAATTGCTAAGATTTACAAAGATAGTAAGTTGTGGAGATCCATTATTGCCCATGTTCTGAAGGGCCATTTCACATAGAAGAAGATCCTGTGGCCATTTAATATATGCACATGCACATAATTTTACTGAGTTTTCAATAAGACATTGGAATAATATATTCCTCTCTCACTGGGCTGAGTAATAAAATCATAAAGTTGGAGATGAAAAAATATATCAAATTTTTAAATCTTAAAAAAAATCAAATAATTATAAGATTGTATTGAGATTTTTGGAAATTATTCAGTAATAAATAGAATTATTTTTTAAAGTTTGATTTTTTTTTTTTTTTTTTTTTTTTAATATTATATAAATATTTTTTATGTCTGTCATTAAATTATTTTAATTTTATTCATATGCATATACACACACAAAATTTGAATGAAACTGAAATAGACATCTGTCTCAAAATATCCCTTACTGTCTGGCAAAAAAAAAAAAAACCCTTTGAAGTTATTTTCATGAGTCCTGTATTTAAACTGAATCAAAAATTTAGATTTGACTGATAGATTTTTTTCTATGTTTATCAATCCTTTGCAGGTTATTTTAAAGTCAGAAAAATATTTTTAGATTGTAAGAATTTTTTTTTTTTTTTTTTTTTGAGATAATATTGATTTAATTATACAAGTTTTACTAATTAACCCATAGCTTGGGGAGAAGAGGTGGATTTATACCTTTCCCAAGAGTATTTGCATGTAAGGGAATATAACAAACTAAACTGGAATTGGAACTTGACTCTCCAATTAACAATTCTGAGCCATAATTCATTACACCAATCCTACATCCCAGCTTACAGCACCTCGTATTGCCAAACAGTCACCCATGTAGGTACTGACCAGGCTTGATATTGCTTAACTTTTGTGATTGTATGGTAACTGGTGTTTCAATGTTATGTGGCCATAAGCCATAGATTTGAAATTTGATAATCTTACTGTTAGCAAGCTATGCTACAGGTACTGAGCTAATATAATTGTTTACCCCTATTACGAATGACAGAGATTGTTACAAATTGTATCTTTTTGTTTTTATCGATTAACTGATCAGCCAATAACTTACAGTTTATTTATTTATTTTTCAGAACCTATGTACTAAGATGCAGCCTATACGTCTGCTGAGGCTCCTGCAGCACCCACAGCAGATGCAAGTGTCACTCTTACGGCACCATGTCACCAAGCTGACTACATCAGCATTTCCACTTTTATCTTCAGTCCATAACTCTGCTCAGGGTTCTCTCTCTTATTCTTTCAACCGTCCTGTGTATAAGGTTTCTCCTATCAACTCAGTACTTCCAAATAAATCTTGGCCTGCTTTCTTTCATCCCCAATCTCAGGAAATATTCACTCATTCTGTTTGTCGAAATCACCATGGAACTGATCGCAATTTGGAAGAAAACTTAGCAGGCAACTATTTGTCAGATGCAGCATGGGTACGTCTCTGAAAACGTTTCTTAATTATCTCATTATGGCTTTAAAAATGGATACTTTAAAAAGATATATTCATACACAGAAATATATTGAAAGTAGGAGGAAGAGAAAAGGTAAAAAGAAAATTATTACTAGCTATAAAGTAATGAATTGAGAAATTTAACAAAAAAGAAACAAATGGCTAACCAGTTATTGCGTTTTGCTCTTCGGCGTTCAGTTGAGGACAAAACATATTTATATGAAGAACAACAAAAATAGGAAAAAAAAAATGCCAGATAATCAGCAATATAAATTACAAACAAATTAAATTTAAACTCGGAAATATTTTTATATTTATATTTTTTATTTATTTTTTATTTTTTAAATTTTAATTTTTTATATTTTTTGTTTTTTATTTATTTTATTGTTTTTAATTTTGTTGTTGTTTCTTTTATGTTATATTTTTTGATTCACCACTTTACAGTAAGTAATAATCTTTTTTTTTTATTTATCCTTCCTGTTCCTCCCACTTTGTTTTAATATATTTAGATATATTAATAAATACTTTTTAAGATGTTTGTTTTTAAGGTCTTGATAAAATTTTGTCTCCCTCCTTAGATTATTTAATTATTTCAATTATATTACCATTAGAGAAGGCTATGAATTAGTGCCTTGTAAATTAATCCCTTTTGCCAATATGATGATGGTGAGTTTGACCCTCACAAGTTTGATTTTCACCGAGTGTTTCACTCATATGGTATTGTATTGTACTAAGCTTAGTACCAAACTATAACCATTACAGAAAGGGAAATAATATTTTATTTTTTTAACTCTTGTATCTAATCACTTGAATTTTTTAAATGTGCAAGTAGCATAATGGTTATAGCTGCAAAAAAATGAGGTCAACAATCCATTCAATTTTTGACCCAGTTTTCACTTTTGCACTGTCCTTGGGAAAAGCGTGAATCCATTTCTTCTTTTCTCATCTATGAGTTAAATAGTACAGTAGTTAGGGCTCTCTAGCACTGGATGGCAGCCATTCTAGGAAAAGGAATATTCTGAATTCAAAACCAGGACAATTTTCTGTTTTGTTTATGGGTTTATTTTTTTTTCTGGCGAGTTCTCCAAACAGGATGATATGTGGGCTCATCAGTGGCAAAAGGCTACATAGAGGCCCAAAACAATACTTAAAGGATCAGTTGAAAATATATCTGACACATGCCAACATTGACCCTGAGACATGGGAAACCATTTCTGCAAATTAGCCTTCCTTGTGTAGGACCATCTGAGGGGAGACTGAGACTTTTGAGTACAACTGTCAAAATGAAGAGGATCTGTGACATGCTGTCAGGAGGGCTTGACTCGCCTGGCCGCGTCCACCACCCACACTTCTCTGGGAAGAGAGAGGATGATGATCACTATACTCGAATGCAAGCGGGTACTGCCAATGATGATATCTTTTTAAATAAATTCTTTTTTGTAACCCAGCATCATTTAAGGCTAACATACACATGCATATACCAAAAAAAGAAATTGCTTATTGCTGGAACAGACCTCTTAAATCAGGATTATCCTGAACACATGAGGATATATAGCAAGCCTATAAGCAATTTTTTGAGCAATTGAGTATTTGGTGACATTATTTTATAAGAAAAATATCATGTGCTTTTTTTTGTGTTTAGATTTAAGTTAAAAAAGATCTTAAATCTGATAAATAAAACCTTTCTATTAATGATTATGAAAAATGGGCAAACATGGAGAAATGTGCCTGCAATAAGATGTTGTGATAAAAGAATGGTTTTTCCCATGGTAGCGCTTTTTTTTTTTTTTTTTTTTTTTAACTATCTTCACTCTTCGGCAGTGTTTATTTTTTTAAAAAGCAATGATTAGAATTGTAATAAAACCTAAACATATGATGAAAGTCATTTTATACATGTTATTTTGTTTAAATTTTTGAGATGAGGTATTATGTACACTATTTACATTATTCGACATATTTATCACAACATTTCGGCCATTGTATGTTCTAGCCTTCTTCATCTTTTATTTCGCTTATTGAGATAAACTGTTCTAGTTCCACATACCATATTTCATTATCTCCTGTTAATTCCCCTCTCCAAGTTCTCCACTGCCATTTGAACTCACAACTATTTGGGTCCTGTCACTAGGGTCAACCAACACCTTTATTCACTTTATCCTTAAGGACACATGGTACAGGGTTAAGGTAGTGGAGAACTTGGAGAGGGATTTAACAGGAGATAACTGAAACTGACATCCATTAGACATGGCACATGGAACTATTTGAGCAAAATAAAGGGTTCAGTTCAACATTCCAACCACCTGAAGAAGGCTGGATAAACTGTGATAAATATCCAATAGAGATGACCATAGTTCAATAATGTAAATAGTGTACATGATATTTTGTTCTTGAGAATTTACAGCAAAGATATTTAATACTATTTATTTATTAGATTGTTTATTTACAAGAATAATTTTATATTCTTAAAACTAATACAATTATAACTAATGCAATGCTATATCTATCATTTACCAATTTATAAAGAAATAAATATGAAAACAATTTTTTTATTCATAAATGTTTACGAAATGATTAAAATATGTGAACCAATTATAAGGGAATCCTTATTATTTACCATTTTATAAAGTTTGAATCAATTGACAATTGGCTGATGTTTTGCCAAACATTTCAATAAATAACCTAATAAATAAGTTAAAAAAATGCAGTATCATGGGAAAACTGCCCTTTTGTCTTATAGTGGGATGTTTGTTCATGTTCGCTGAAAAATGTTTGGTGTTTAATCAGATAGGTCATATAAAGAAGTGGTTTAAATTAATATATAAATAAATAAGAACATAATTACTTACCAATTTTAATTGAAATTTGTTGAAATCTTGTTAAATATTTCTTTTTATCTTTTATAGGCAATAAGACTTGCAAATGAAAATGGTAAGTTCTGAAATCTACTTGTGTTTCAATATGTAACTGCGGTGAACACAATATACTATCTAATATATATATATGTATGTATGTCTGTGTGTGTGTGTATAGTAGAAATAAAAGCTAAATCTTAAAATATGCTAAAAACTTAGAATATAAAATAAATTCAGGGCTCAATGTCAGAGTTTCAAGCAACAACAATCATCAACCAGACATAATCTGGAACCAATAGCTATAATCCGATTTATATAATCCAAAAGTAGCATGTATTTACTAACATGGATGTATGTTTTTAATTAAATACTGATTCTTATGCCTTCATATGGCTATCAGATTGTTTCTCTTATTCAACCAGTAGGTTACCCATTTGTTGTAGGATTAGTAATTTTTCACTTAGGCATAAAGTGTGTGTGTGTATGTATGTATGTATGTGTGTATATATATATATATATATATATATATATATATATATATATATATATATATATATATATAGTAGGCACTGAAAATACAAAATGGCGACTGTGTTTCATACTTGAATGTAATCTTTAGGCATGACTGTTGCCACTAAGTATTGACTTTAGTGTCTACCTTTATATTTTCATACACTCAATCACTGAGATCAAAAAATAGTTTGAAGGTATGCTATGTTTACAGTTAAAAATGCTAAATTTTTATCTGTAAATATACCTTAAAACTATTTTTTGATCTCTCTCATACACACACACACACACACATACAAGTGTGTGTGTGTGTATATGTATATAAAATACAAGTAAGACTTCTGAGTAGTCCTTTGACTAAGAAGGAATTTCAAAACAAGTTTTCATATCTGATTATTTAGTCACATTTTGGGAAGTGGATCAGGCTGAAAAAACCTGCAACATTTCTTTTTATATATATATATATATATATATATATATATATATATATATATATATATATGAGAGAGAGAGAGATAATTAGTGTGTGTGTGTGGTGAGAAACTGAAGAATTTGATATGGAAGTATAGAAAAGAACAACAAATGTTGTAATGTCTTGTGTATTCACCTGAATGTGATTTAAGGCTAAGAATGCTCATTGTTCAATGCTGATCTCTCATGTTCTAATTCTTTTTATCATCTATTCATATTGTTGACACAAACTTGCATTGTTTGCCATAAAACTGAATCTTTTTAAATCATTTCACTCCTCCTCATTTTCTAGGGTTTTTATCTTGGTGCCGTAACTGCTACCTTTCAACTGCCGTGGGCGTTGGCATGGAGGCTGAAGGATCAACTGCCTTTGCAACGTTGGCTTATGAAAGTAGGTTCCACAAATATTTTCTTCATATCATCAGACAACTTTGTTGTATTGAAAATAATATGCTTGTTTAAATGTAGCTTTTTATGAATGATTGGAAATCTGCTGAAAACACTTGCATGAACAATATCAGTTGTTATGGCAACAATTCCACAAATGTTTGTGAAAGTTCATATAAAAGTTGGGGCAATGTGAATGAGTGGCAAATAAATAAAACTCAGGTAAGGGTTTGCATAGTTCATTGCAACATATGAGGTTTGAGAAATTTGAGCCTTGCACAAACTGATTATAGTATAGACTTTTGTTGGTGCCATTTTATGAATTACCATGCTAACCAATAAGGGTTAAATCATCTGTCAAAAGAGTAGACATCTGCATATAATAAGGGAGAAATCTGTGATAGATAGTAATTGTCCTTAAGAATTAGTGTAATTTTTATTAGTGTTACTTATAGGAAATTAGAAATAGTTGTTACATTTGAAAAAGGAGAAATAGCAGCTGAATTATAATGTCACAGAAATATTACATTGGATTTACAAAACACATGCTTATTTGAAAAACTATGTCTACATTTATGACTCTTGTGAGCCAAACCCATGTCCACATTTTTGATTCTTGTGCAAGCCAAATTCATATCTATGTTTTTGACCCTTGTACAAGCCAAACCCATGTCTACATTTTGAATCTTGTCTGAGCCAAACCCATGTCTACATTTTTGAATCTTGTCTGAGCCAAACCCATGTCTACATTTTTGACTATTGTCTGAGCCAAACCCATGTCTACATTTTTGACTATTGTCTGAGCCAAACCCATGTCTACATTTTTGACTATTGTCTGAGCCAAACCCATGTCTACATTTTTGACTATTGTCCGAGCCAAACCCATGTCTACATTTTTGACTATTGTCCGAGGCAAACCCATGTCTACATTTTTGACTATTGTCCGAGCCAAACCCATGTCTACATTTTTGACTATTGTCCGAGGCAAACCCATGTCTACATTTTTGACTATTGTCCGAGGCAAACACATGTCTACATTTTTGACTCTTGTGTGAGAAAAACCCATGTCTACCTCTTTATTGTTTAATAAAGCAACAGAATTTTGCATTAAATAACATGGAAAAGATTGATATGCCATAATGATAATGTACAATCAAAATGTTAACCATGCAGCATGTGGTCAATGAACATTTGGAAGGATTGCACAGTGTTTCTTTTAAGTCTAAGAAAAAAAAATACAAACCATATGGAGTACTAATCGCAGTCTTAGGAATATCATGTGACTCTTGTGGTAGGCTCTGATGATGTCTATTTTGGTGAAAATGCATTTATCTTTGGTGTTTGATGTAATACATTTATTTTTCCTTTATTGATGCATAAGGTTAAAAATGATTAATGGAAAGGTTTCATCTGAGACACAGTTTAAAACTATTATACCAGTACATATTAAAGTGTAAACAATATGGCATTAAGTAAATTGACTAAGAATGAATGTAATAATACTGATTAAAATGTACATATTAAAACAAGAGAAAAGAATAACAAAAAAGACTAACAAAAAAAGGTTTATATTTCTATAAAGTGGTAATGTCAAAATGCAAAAAATAACAAATAAAAATTAACAAAAAGCCACTTAAACAGTTTATTGATCATACTTTATCAGAGTGCAATTGAGGACAAAAATGTCCACTGTGATTAAAATGAAAAACACCAATGACAAAATGTTATATAATGAATATATAAGCATCAAAAGTTAATTATACATAAAAGTAAAATGGTTGACTCCCTGTACTGCTCCAGTAAGTACCTGACTCCTCCAGCTATTCTCTACCTTTACGATAGCCAAATGAGGCCAAAAATGGAGTACTTTTGTCATATATGTGTGGAGCTGCCCAGACCTCACTCTCCAGCATTAATAGAGTCCAAAAGTGTCTCTGAGCCCTTGCGGGTGATGAATTATTCTCCCCTCCAACCTCTCTCCCACAGGCATGATGTGGCAACCCTTTGATTGCTCTATTGCTACTTCCACAGAAAGTGATCAGATGAAGTACATTGCATGGTCCCACCAAGTCAAACCTTCATGGCAAGGACACACCATGCCACTTACATAGTAGCAAACCACATTCTCTTTGTATTCCATTGGTGAGAAGTAAGTTCCACTCGAACAGCTTATTCCTGCAAACCATTGTTCTGAGGAACCAATTTCCAACAAGATGTTTCCCCAATTGCTACAATCTTAACCTGTTCAAGGTTATGGTTAACTGTTATCTTCCACTCCTATATGCACAACTAGCCACCTAATGTAACTCATTACCTTGAGTGGTCCCTGGGTCTTGTAAAGGATTAATCTTAGTGCAAAAAAAAAAAAAAAAAAAAGAAACTAACAATCACTCCTATTTACATAATGAATGTAGCTCTATGACAAAATTTGAATGACTAAAATAAAAAGATTGTAAAAAATGAATGACAGTTCTTCATCTAGAAAATTGAGCAATTTTCAAGTATTATATTAACTATTACTACAAGGTGTAAACAAACATGGTATTGAGTAAATTGAATAGGGGAGAATGTAGCCTGTATAACTAAATTTGCATGACAACAATAAAAAAAAATTGTAAAAAATAAATGACGGCTCTTCTAGGAAAGTGTATTATTCCTGTAGTAAGAAGTAAGTTCCATTCAGAGAGATTCTTCCCAAGAATTGCTGCTTTGTGGAACAAACTCCTGGTAGGATGGTTTCCCAATCACTACAGTCTTGACCTCTTCAAGTCTAGGGTTAATCATTAACTTTCCTGCATAGCCCCTCACTTCTTACCCTTTCTTATGTTCATACAACACTACACAGTTACCCACTAACTTAAGTAGCTCATTGGCCTTATATTGAGTGAACATTAGTATAAAAAAAAACAAGGTATAGACAAACGATTATAGCATTGGGTAAAATGAATAAGGGAGACTGTTAATACAACTAAATTTGCATGACAAAAACTGAAAGATAAATGACAAATCTTCACCTAAGAAATTGAACAACCTTAGACTATTATGTCAACTTCTACTACTACAAGGTGTAAACAAACAATATGGCATTGCATAAATTGCATAAGGCAAAAAGTAACTGTATGAATAAATAAAATGGAATTCTAATTGCTTTTTCTTATTTATTTATCTATCTTTTTTCTTTTCCAGCTGTGTTTCTCGTGGCAGGAATGAACCTTACTGTGGGTACTTCCCTATTTATATTCAACATTCTGAAAATGCGTCATCAGATTGGCCTGTCCCCAGTTGGTGCTGCCACTTTTGTGGGTGCTTCTTTTACTCACCTACTCTTTTGGATATTTATACTTCTTTCTTATACAGGGTATATTAAGGGTGATTCTGATCCTGATGCTAAAAACAATTCAAACAAGTGATACAAGGGAAAAAAATGGATATCTTATCAAATACGCTAACTCAAACTTACCTGGGGTCCGTATTTCACATGTATATTTTTAATTTTTGTCTAAATTTTTAAGATCAGAAATTACCATTATTATACACCAATTTACTCAGTGTAGTGTCCTCATTTTGGATTTTATAGTCACAGTGTTTCAGTCATTGTATCTTCCAGCCTTCATCAGGTGGTTGTCATAGTTGGTAACCTTCCCAGAATTTTGAACAAAGCTCTTTATTCAATCCAAGGGTATAGAGTGTTCTTATTCTGCTGACCATGCCAGAGGAGATATCATATCAGTTAATTCTTTCTTTAAATGTCATTTGTGTCCTCCATTGAACCAGATATTAATTTTTGTATTACCCAACCCAAGAATTGAACTCACAACTACTAGATAACTAGATTTGCTTAAGTAACACTTTTCTCCTTTTGTTGAACATTACATCATATATACTCTGGTTCAGTGAAAGAGACGAGTAGTATCACAAGAATAAATTAACCCTTTGAACCCAAGTGGCTGGTATACCAGCGGCTGTGTGAAAGTGCATATAGCATACTCATCAGTAGGTCAGGGTTCAAAGGGTTAACTAAGAAAAATTAATTTGTATCAGGGACAGAAGAATGAGAACAAACTACCCTTGTGAATTAAATAAGAGGTTCAGTTTGAAATTTCCAGAAGGTTGCCAACTATGATAGAAATCTGAAGAAGGACATAGGGTACAAAAGCTGAAACATTGTGACTGTAACAACTAAGATTAGGATACTAGTCTATGTAAATTGGTGCATAATAATGACTTTTGAATCGTTTTTATATAAGCTGTTTTATTTTTTAGTTGTGTAAATAATTTCTTGAAATTTTTATTTTTAGATTAAATTCATTTTAATGATTAGAAGAAAAAAAATACTAAAACATTTTTAATAATTTCTAGTAAGAAAAAAACGTTATTTGTTTCTGCATGACATGAACCTAACCTTATAAAATATTGTACAGGGTGCAGCAGAAATACATCCCACAGAGTAGTAAATCATTAATTAGATGAAGACACCAATGCCACTAATGTCTTACCATTATGTGCGAGATATTTCTTGGAGGTATTTCTACTGCACTCTGTATTTACTTAGGGTAAAACAATTGCAATTTTATTTTTATGAAGCTAGTGTGGGTAAATAAATATTGATATTATTACTGTCATTAAATACATACAGTGATACACAAAAGGCAATTTTATAAAGAAAAAATGGTTCTTTGAAATTATGGAAAGTGCATTATTTTTTATTTTTTTTTTTTAATTTTTGGATGAAGTCTTTCCCCCAATATTATTTTATTCCATCTTATTATTGTTGTCTTTTTATCATAATGATCTCAGTTGATAGACATTTTGATTTTTAAAGCAAACAGTACAAAATCGTAAATAAAGAAACAGTTTCCAACAAGATTAAACATTAAAACATTAGGTTTAAGGCTCCAAGTTCTAGACTCAAGATTTTCCCATGGGACAATAGCCAAGTAAATTAAAGCTTTGAATTTGGTAGTATAGTAATTGTCAGTTCATTTTCTAAACTGGATAGAACAGACTTGGACTCAGTGGAATCAGAGCAAGCAATAACTGAGCAGTACTAAAAAGAACAAGACAAAAAACAGCAAAACGAGAACAATCTATCTTTGTAGATTAAAAAATTGTTTGAAATTCTCTGAAGAGTTCTTGAATCAACAGACATCTGAAGAAGGGCACAATAGCCAAAATATTGTGATAGTAACAACAAAGATGAGGACTTTAATTCAATTATAAATAATGTAAATACTAAATTCTATTTTTTTTTTTTTTTTGTTTATTAAAAAGCTTTCATAATTAGTAGAAATAAATTTTCTAACCACTGAATGGCTGAGAGGATTAAAATGTTCGTTAATGAATTTGATGGCATTTTGATTTTGAATTTGACTATAAGTTCAATCTCTGAGCTGGGTAGTATGGATATAGTCTGACTCGGCAGAAACAGAACAAGCAATAAGTGAGCAGCACTAAAAGCACAATTAAAACAAGATGAGATATCCCTAGACATGAGCAGTGGAATGAGAACAACCTAACCCTATAAATTAAATAAAAGGTTCAGTTACGAAAATCACTGAAGATTACCTGGATTGACAGACACTTGAAGAAGGCAACCGTTGAAGCATTGTGATAATAATAATAGAGATTATTTCTATTGTAAATAATATAAATGACAAGATTGAACATGCCACACAAACTTTGAGAACCAGTCTTGTCTTATCCACTTTCAAAATGGAAACTTAAGTGGAGCACAGATTTATGATCATTCTGCTATGTCTTCCTATGCAAATTAGCCTCTGTCATTTTTTTTGTTTTACTAATTCTAAATCTATCAACAACTCTACTGTTCCTAGGTAGCTACCTACCTAGAAATAGTAGCATTGACAACTGATTTAGAATTAGTAAAGATCTAAGCTACATAAAACTTGAAGGTCACTAATTAAAAAAATAGATTACGTCATAATTTTAAATATTTATCCAATTTAGATTTTTTTCTTTTTTTTTTTTTGGATCCTTTGTAATGTGGAGCACTTTGTAGCTTGTTTAGCTTTTGCCTAATTATGCTAATGAATAATTTATTTTCAAACTTTTTCTTCAGTGAAACATTTTCATGATTATTATTTTATTACTAACTTTATTTTGAGGTGTGGAACATGTGATCCATGTTGAAATTTATTTCCTAGTTTTTAATTTTGTGTTGTTTCCTCTTCCGGATGAAGATTGTATTGACCCTGAATAAAATAATTTTAGTAAGAAATAAAATATATATTTAATAAGATGAGAGAAGGATGAACAGAAAGAAAGAAATGATATACCATATATACTTGAGTATAGTGTGAAATTTTTTGATCATTTTTTTTTTTTTTTTTTTTTTTTAATGCCAAAAATAGGGTGTCTTCCTATATACAGGTAATTTTTTTTTTTTTTTTTTTTTGAAGAGGTTAAAAATCATGCATTTTTGGTGACCAGTTGCACTATAAACAGGTAAATTTTTTCAGAAGGTGTAAAAATTCATGTGGCCATGGTTTTTCTCACTATTTTTGGATAGCCTTGTACAAAGAGAGAATGAATACCATCTATTTGCTATAAAAAATAGTACTGTAAAATTTTACTATGGTAGGCCTACTAGTATTGCTCAGAAACTGGAGTTGCATTATACATGAGCTATATGAAATAATCAGGGGTCCCACTATACATGAATTCGGCTTATACATGAGTATATAGAGTAATCACCATAAATGGCAATTTCGAAAAGAGGGAAGAAAAAAAGAAAAAGCTGAACAGTTTTCGTTCCTCTCTCTACAGAGGTTGACTGAGGAAATAAAACAGCTGAGCACCATGTTTGAACTTTAAAATTTTTGGAGACTACATTTATTAAGTCCATGCAGCCTTCTCTTAATGTGATCTGCTTATAATATACCACATTTTCTTGTGCATAATATGAGAAATTTTGAACAAAAAAATCAAAGGTAAAAAAGTAGGTGTCAACCGTTTCCAGAAATTTTTACTCTGCTTAAAAAAAATCATCTTATTTGAAACGGTAAGATTACAAATAGTCTTGGGGCAATAGATAATAAAAGTAGGCATGTGCTGATAACAATTATTTACAAAAGGTATTTAATATGTCTGCAATATTTGTTCTCTTCATTCTTAATGTTGGCAATATTTGTTTCTGTCTTTATTTTTAATGAAAGACAATATTTTTTTATTTTTATGGTTTATTAATATATAGAAATATAAGTCATATCATTCGTTCATGCATGGAATACTGTTGCCATATATGGTCTGGTGTCCCTGCTGTTCATCTCAAGGTTCTTGACAAAATCCAAAGACACATGCAATGTGATTGGTCCTGACTTGATGTCTTGACTCCAGTCACTTTCTCACTGAAGTAATGTAGTTTCCCTCTGTCTTCTATAAATATTTTCATGGCATCTGCTCTGATGAGCTATATTCACTGGCGCCCCAACCGCATGAATTTAAGCATGCTACTAGGTTGGCATCTCGGTCCCACCCATTTACTGTCAAAACAATTAAGTGTAACTGCCTCTTCTACTCCAACAGCTTCTTCTCTCACACTTCCCAATGGTGGAACTCCCTTCCTCTTACTTGCTTCCCTGATAACTATAATCTTCAAAAATTTAAATGTAATGTCAATCGATATCTTCTGTTGCCTTGATCCCCATTCTTCTTTTTATCCCCCTCTGTTCCTCTTTTTATCCTTTCCTTAACCTCCCACTTATACCCAGTCTTTTCCTTTACTTACACTCTCTGTAGCTCCTTGGGTACTAGTGGCACTCCTGCCTTGCTTGGGGTTAAAAAAAAAAAAAAAGGCATGATAGGTTAATTTACGCCTTCAAATGTATTACCAGGTATGTCTAATTATCACCTTTCTCCCAAAACTCAAATATAAGTTTTGAAATGAAAGTTAGAAGAAACATACAATGGCTAAACATCCGATTTATTTCTATTCTTTAATATTGTTATAAATTAATATTTTACTGAAATATGTGTACGACATTGAGATTTTAGTGGATAATATGGTACAACTTTTCAAAAGATTTACATGGGTATTGCTCTACTACAGAGTTGTATTACTCAGGGATGTAATTTATTCCTGTTTTTAACTTCAGAAACACAGGATGGTTTTATCAGTTATCTCCTTTTGTATTATACACAAGAAAATATGGTAGATATACATATATTAGTATGTTATTTTATATATATATATATATATATATATATATATATATTTATTTTTTTTTTTTTTTTTTTTTTTTAAAGTATTTCACCCTCAAGCAAGGCGGGAGTGCCACTAGCATGCAAGGGGTTACAGAGAGTGGAAGCAAGAGTAAAGAGGCATGATAGAGGAAAGGATGAAGAGAAGGATGGGGAATAGATCAAGGAATCTGGAGATATTGATTGACACTGAAATTTGAATATTTGGAGATTATAGCTAACAGGGAAGGGAGGGAGTTCCACAGACAGGAAGTGCAAGACATGAAGCTATTGGAGTAGAAGAGATGGCTACATTTAAACATTTTGACAGTGAAAGGGTGGAAATGAGATGCCAACCTAGTAGCATGTTTAAATTCATGCAGATTGGGAACCAGCAAAAGTAGCTTGTCAGAGCAGTTACTGTGAAAGTATTTGTAGAAAAGACAGGAAAGCGATGACATGTCTGAGTGAGAGTGTCTATAAACAAGATGTCAAATATGTATTTCTTATCCTCAGTGTGGAAATTTGTTTTCCCACTTTTAGTCAAGGTGTATAATTATAGTGATTATGCCTTTGCTTTCTTTCTGTGCATTTTGCTCTAATCTTATTAAATATGGCTGTTTTAATAGCAATAATTAAAATTAACACCTCCCAAAGGAAGATCTATAGATAAATAATATAACTAATTTTAGTAGTAAATAATAAATAATAATTTTAGTAATAAAAAGTAACAATAATATGATGGAGTAATGATGTCACTAATGCAGAAAGTTATTTCTTTCTCTAGCTAGACTATAGTTAAAGAAAGAAATGCCACAAATAAACCATTTTGTTCTGACTGTTGCACAAACATAAGTTTTATTGCATTTTTTAATACTCATAAGTTCATAGGAGCTTCAATAAGCAATACACTTTTTGTTTAATATCCAATGTGTTTTTATATTACTCATTTCATGTGAACCCTTCAATAATAATTGCTCTTTAGATCTAAGGTGTTTTTAAACAATTTTTTTAAGGATGTGACAAAATGTCCTAACAGTATTATTATGTAACAATTAATTTTCATTATTTACAAAAGTTAACAACTGGTATAATTAACAAATATTTTCTTTCATTTGACTCTAAAAGGATTTAAATTCTATTAATAGTATATTTCTAGACATTTGTAAAAGTTCACTGAGGTTTGTCAGTGTGAAATGACTCTGATGTCAAACAATGCAATAAATATAAGTACCATTGTATTTTTTCTGAAACATTCAATATCAATGTATTTTTGTTTGGTTAATGTTTTAGAATTATTTACATTGATTTCTTCATTTAAAACATTAAAAATAAGAGTTATTTCTTCTGTCTTAACCTCATTTCCTTTCTATCAAAATTACTCAGATCATAATTCTGCAGATACTAGTAAGCAGTATAGAAATAAAAAATAAGCTTTTGTTAAGACTTTAAATTGACAAAACCTGTTGATATATGACAGCTGCTTTACCATTTGAGCTACAAGAACCAATGGCTGCAGAGGATCAAACCTAACCATGTAGCCTTATTCTTTTTCTTGGGTTGCTTTACACAGGCATCTTTGATGCTAATTTGTTTGTATATTTGTAATATTGAATTTTTATTAAATGAATTTTTGTGAACTGTTATTAATTTTTGACTAATTTCTTATACTAGCCAAAAATTAATGACTGACAATGCTTCATTTAATAAAAATTCACGATATTATGATAATTATTTCATGTTGAGAATGGCTTATTTTTTTATGTTAAAGATAGTTATTTTTTTTAAACTCAAAATATATTTTATATAAATATGATACATCAGATGATGTGTATTTTATATATGCTCTTAAAAAAGTAATTCTGATGATATCTGGGAAAACAAAAGTAGATAATGAAACCCAGAACTTAGCAGTGATCAAAGCCACCCTGTTTGATTGAATCTTTATCAGTGCTAAATCTAATACAATGTATAAATACTTAATGACAAAATAAAATCACCGTTGGCTGTAAATACATTGTGAGAAATTGGAGCCCACTTAACTAACACAAATTGGCCCAATGAGTCAGTCAGTACAGTTTTTATTCTACTTTGTTTTAAAATAAAAAAAATTATTTTTTTTTTTTTTTAAATTCTCTTTTGAGAGGACCATCTATGGTGTTTTTTCTATCTTTATTTATGTTTGGTTAATTCATTTTATTTTAGAAGCACCTGAAAGTATAGGATAAACAGAATAATCCCTTCCAAATAGGGTTATTAAACTTATATGTAAAGAAGAATTGCTTTGGCCAAAAAGTTTGTTCGTTTATTAAGTAGAAAATTTATTTCATAAACCGAACGAATTTTTTGGCCGCCAACCTGATATTTTAAACTTGTATTTCAGAGAGGACCAATCAAAATTTGTGGAGATTAAATCCTCTTTTTTTTATTGTAAATCTTGAGTGTGGTTGATGATAGGTACAATGGGTTAACTTTCATATTAATTAAATTTCACATATACTTTGCACAATAGGAAATCTATAATAAAATTTAATCCAAATATCTAAATTTTTTTCTGACCTTCAATATTGAGATTTTTGTTTTAGTGTTTTAGAATTATTTACATTAAATTTTACCGTTTCTTCATTAAATAAAATAAAAAATGACTTCTTAATCAAATGTTCCATATTGAAAATGGCATGATTTTTCATTAATCAGGAATTAAGCCATTTTCTTTTAAGTAAATAGAAAATTTTATATCGTTTCAAATATTCAATAAATCAAGAAAAGTTCAAGTGACTTATATGGTTAACCAACTCAAGAATTTCACATCAAAATGCTCATCAGGGCCAGATATTTGATAAATCTATTGAGCATATTAGTAGATCTCTCATTTAGGCTCTTTCAGAATGAATGAATGCTAACTCTAAACTTCAAATTTGGAATTTTTAACATGCTAGAGTTTTGTTATAATTTTAAGTAAATAGATATTTAAATATAAGGCTAGCAAATAATAAATATATTTAAGTAGTAATTTAATACTAGTATTTAAATAGGAACATAACAAATAATATTTCAGTATTGATATTTTATTGTCTGGTTTTGAGAAGAGACATTAACATATCCAATATTGCTTGAACCTCTTTTTTTACTGCTGTTAAAACAATGTTTTGACCAATTAATTCTTCAACCATCATCAGGTGTATCTTGTTTTTGTTTCTCACGGATTTTAACTGACAAAGGTCAAAAAATAGATTGGCTGAAACATTGCATTAGCATATGGCAAAGAGGTTGAATTGTCTGAACAATTTTGTTTTTTATTATTATTATTATTAATGATATATAAATATTATTTGTAAAGTTACTTTTTTAATATTAGTAATAAATAGTTAAATAATTGTGGCTTGGCTCAAAGAACAAAGATTTAGGTAAGTACCTAACTCTGTTGAAGTAGTGCGGAACAGTCCTCAAACTTACATTTCTAAAGTTTTAAGATGAAGTAGTTGTGTGTGACTGACCCCTCACCTTTTAAACCAAGGATCTGAATCACTCTGGCCCACATAAGTGGGCAAAAGAAATAAAATCCTAATTGTATAGATTTTCTGTTGAGGTTTCTGTCTCCTAGAAACATAGTATATATATTATCAACCTTTAGAAGACAGGACCAAAAAGTCAAATAATGAAGAAGGTAGCTGATCTATTGGCCTGATAATAAAAACCTTGAGATTAGTTGGTTGTTGTTTGTACCAGTCAATCAGATTGCATCTCACATTTCTTGCACATCTGGACCTTTCAATGGCAGTTTCTATGATAGTTCAGTGTATTCTGTGATTTTATATCAATTTTTTTTTTTTTTTTTTTTTTTTTTTTTGGTATTCCAAGTGAGGGTTTGTGAAAAGTGCTTTGTCTTCATGGCACTGAAACTCCAAATGAGGCTCTGTCTCCAAAGGGTTAAAATACTTTTAAAAAATGTATAAAAGTGGAGAGGAAAATTGAAGTCATGTATAAAATAATTGAATAGATTAATAGGAATTTGTTGAAACCATGCTTATTGAATTTTTATTCATTTTGCTATCTCTTCAGGGCATTGGCAGTTATGGCCCTTCACAGATTCCATTTCTTTATTATCTGTGAATTACCATCACTTCTTGGAAAATATAGTGAATTAATTTCCCATTGCATTTTCCAGTATTAATTTCAGAATTTTCCTTTTAGACTGGCTACTGGCTAAGGCTAGATAGCTCAATCTACCCTGCTATTTAACCCATTGGTTAGAGAGAAGAGATAGACTCCTGCCTTTTCTAAAGTTATTTGTGCAAAAGTAAAAGCAATAGACTAGACTAGGGTTTGAACTCAGGTCATCAGCTTCACTTCCTGTGCCAATACTTGAATATCAATTCCTGTCTAATTGGCCCTTTTTTAATTCATTTCTTAAATATTACTTTGATTTTATAATTAACAGTGCTTCTCAGATTAGGACAAATGAGGTAAATAACAGCATTGATGTAATTTAATATGGTTTACCTTAACTGAAAAAAAGATTTAATTGCTGTCTGTTTTCCAATCTTTTCCAGCATAGTCCATTTTTGATCCCCAGACTGCTTTAATTTTGTCTATCCGGCTCTTTCTCAAAGCTGCAACCCTAGATTACAAGTCATAATGTAAAAATAATCATATGAAACCATTATCTAGGATTTCTTAATTATTGTCCTTAAGGCATTTGCCTCTGATGGGAGTTTCCTTCCTAACCTTTTATTTGAAGTACTGTGGAATGTCAACATCTTGATTAAGTCATTATTTTCTCTTTGAGCTATATGTGTTATTCATTTTAGTTGTTGCTGCTGTTGGTAGTTCTCAAGTGATATGGTTTCTGCTATTTAGTACAGTTCTTTATTTGTAATTCTGTATTGCCAGTTCACAATGTTCAAAGTATAGTCCTGGGTATGACAATAAACTACATCTGTCATCAAAGCCTCTGATTGGGAGATTGAGGACAGTGCAACCACCTCTTATTTTTGCTGCTCCCATATCTACCCCAACTCGAGGTGGTAGCACCTGGTAGGGCTCCAGCTATGGGCAAATAGTGAACCCCCAAATACTATAAAAGTATAAAAATACCAACAATACATTTTTAAAGTAGAATTACCAATAATACATTTTATCTGTAGTTGAAGCCATAAAACTATGTTCAAAATATTTAGATTTCAGCATTAAATAACCCATAGCCATTGATATGCTACTAAACAAAATCAATCAACCAACTAACCTTAAGGCATTTGATTTGATATCTCCCACTCTTTCTCTAATGGCATAAAGGGGGTGGGTTGCCTTTGATATGAAGCAAGTTTTGTTTCCCCATCCTGTTAACACTCACTTCCACCAGTCCAGTATTAAGTGCTCCTCCCAAGCACATGCATTGTATTTTAAGAAAATACTGATGTAAGTAATGTGATATGCATCTAATGCAAATATACTAAAAAATTGTATTTATTGGAATACTGCGTGTGTTTTTTTTTTTTTTTTTTTTTTAGTGGGGAGGCATGCTATTATTATTACTTAATTTTGCAACTAGGTTTACTGCCCTGAGGATCCCACCTATGCTATGCAACTATCTCTAATAATGAGCTAAAAGTGAAGACATTAAAACACTTCTAATAACTTCTTTTTCTAAACGGATTACCTGATGCTTTGGAAAATATTTATTTGCTTTCCTGTGCTTCTTAAATAAAACTGAATTATGAAATATCAACCATTGTTTTTACACAGGCAACAGATTGTTGCTTTCTCTGTGTGTGTGTGTGTGTGTGTCTTTTTTTAATCTTTTTCATGGCAATATATATTTTTCTATATACTTATGTGTTTGCTTTTAACATTTTGACTTGCATTCATAGAAAAAGATACCTAGATATTGTCAATAATATTTTTATTTTTTCTCTGACTAGTATTAATCATATACTAATTTTTTTTTATTTTTAGATGAAGTAATTTGTATTATTAATTTTTTAATATTTATTTTTCAACTTGCAAGCTGTGTTTTTTTTCTGGACATGGGTCAGAAATTAAAAGCTTCAGTTCAGATATGAAGTTGCATCCTTAAAATTGTGATAAAAAACAGAAACAATAGAGACTAATTAGAAATTATTTTATTCTTTGTATTTTTTTCTTTGATAATTATTTTTATGTATACTTTCTCAAGGACACATTTTTTTTACATACCTTTTTTTCTTCTAATTTTTTTTTTAATTATTTTTAAAAAATTTTTCTTTTCTTCCTTTTTCCTTCTTTTTCCTTCTTTTATTCCTTCTTTTTTCTTTTTTTCTTCTTTTTCATTCTTTTTTGACTTTTTCCTTCTTTTTTTTTTCTCCTTTTTTTCCTTCTTTTTTTTTCTCCTTTTTTTCCTTCTTTTTTTTTTTCCTTTTTTTCCTTCTTTTTTTCCCTTTTTTTTCTTTTCTTAATTTATTTTTGCATTAGTATGAGGAGTACCAAAAAGTTCTTGGTTCAACTCATGTCTTAAAATTTAATCAACTATCTAAATATTTCCACCCCACTGAACTTATGTAGAACACCCCATTGATTGATTTTCTGAACCCCTCTATTATTAAGACTTCTGTTTATTACATATTGAGAAGAATTCCACCCACTATCAATTATTAGTATTATTGTATTAAGTACCTGAGAGTAATTTTACTTCTATCTTTTCTTATTTCTTTCTGATATCTTCAATACTAAGTATATGAACATAACCACTAAATTTATTACTTTTCCAAATTTTTAATTTCTTAAAATGATTTTTAATGTGATTATTAGGGCTCCTCAACTTTTGAAAAGGGTAGGTTTCTAGGGTTTGTTTGTAAGTTGAAATTTTTGGATGTACTACAAATAAGTTTTTATGTTGTTGTATTTACTTTATTTTTGACAAAAACTTTTTTTTTGTTCAGATGTTGCTTAAGGAAAATTGAAAAAAAAATATTTGTTTACACAAAAGTTGTTTCAACTTTTTGTTTGTTATAAAAAAATTGTTATAAACATTTATACATTTTTCCATATTTCTCCAATAAAGTTTGTTAACTATTTGTTTTTAACATGTTGTTTATGTTTAACCTTTACTCTTTTGTAAGTTTTGTTCATCAGTGTGAACAATTTAGTGATACCACTTCCCAAGGGAAGTCAGCAAGGTTAAATATGAATTATTCTAATTATAGAAATTACATCATCATCTCTTACAGATTTCTTCATATCTATGAAAGTTCACAAGTTAAATGCTTATAAGTAGGGTAACATGTGTACATTTTCAGTGATAGTTGATTTAAAAAAAAGTTATTTTTACTTTTGTATTTTTAGTAATGAAAATGCATGTGTGTAATATTTTTGTTCATTCAGCTATTTCTATGAATGTAAGCGTGGAACATTTAAAAAAAAAATTCAATTGTGATATTCACAGTGGAAAAATTTTTTAAAAACCTCATCTTAGTGAGGTACAGACACCTTTCTTTTTCTTTTTTTTTACTGTTCAAAATATATCCTACAATTTGAGCCCATAAAAAAAATTCTCTATTTTTTTTTTGCTTTTACAATATATTTTTGCATATAAAATTTTTACAGCAAATTTATTTATTGTTTCAAACTCGTATGAAAATATTATGTACAATTTAAACTGAAAAATATTTCATGATTTCAAGGGAAAGTTTTTTTTATGATTGTAAAATATGTTAAAATATTTCATGATTTCAATGCTAATTTTTTATAATAATGTAGGATTTCTATTGTGAAAATTTTTGAAAATAGTAAAATAGAAGAGAAAATTATAATTTGTTTCCCCATTGCCTGAGTTAATTTTTGCAAATTAATATTTTAATGAAAAATTCAATGTAAATTTTTCTTTCATTATTGCAATATTAATAAAGAAACAGTATTATTCACATTGCAAAATAATAGTTGAAAATGTTAATTTTAATGTGAAACTTGTTTTGCAAAATTGTGACTACAATAAAGTCCTTACTTTGAATTCAATATATGATTAAGAATTATGAATATTTCAATGAAGTCTTTTTTTTTGTCTTCTTCAACAGGAAGACAAGAAAAGTCTTATATATAAAAACAATAGAAAAAATATGATTTCATATCAAATATACAGAGAAAAGTGCTTATTGTGATCACTTTGGGTAAAAGTCTTGTTAGATAACAATAACCGGCTGATAACATTAAGCAAACAAAATGATCTGAAAATTGAGACAATTTATTTTATATTTATTGATAAATTCAATAAATTACCCATTAAAAAAAAAAAAAGGACAGTATTGTCAAGCCATTACTATTATTAGAAGTTGTTCTTATTATTAGAAGTTGTTTCAAATATATTTTTCGGATTATTATTGTGCTCAGCTTTCATGAGTTCAGTCTTTTCACTTTTGGCTTCATAAAATCTTGTTTGTGACAGTCCACCATCGACATCACTAAGGCACTTGTCACGTGATGATGCCAGACAAGGGAGATGGAGATATAGTTACCTCCCTTGTCTTGTATAGAAATGGTTATTACTGATAAAATATATACAAATACACTTGGCATATTATATATATATATATATATATGTTATTAAATTCATTGTTATAAACAAATTTATAGAAAATTATTATGAAAATTACTAACCTGAAATTATTTTTTAAATTCATTTTTAATAAAACATTTAGGATTGTTTGTTTTTGATAAAAATGTTTGAGAAATTTATCTATGGCTATAATAAATGACTTTCTCTTTATCATGACAAAATCTAAAGAATGAGGATTCCGTTTATAAACTGTCGACTTTATTAAATCTTAACTACAAGAAAATTTCAGAGGATTTGTTAATTCCTCTTGTATCATCCCAGATTGTAAGTGGATCTTCATATTAGGTGATAATGTAAAATAAAGAAAATCAATATAGAAATTTTACATTAAAAAAAATTAATGTATTCTTTGTGTTTAATAAACAATGCCATGTTAACATGAGGAAAAAAATGGTTGTTATGTTGTGAAATAATTTAAAAATAGGTATGTACTAATAATTTTCTGGCATCTTCATTCCAGAACCATTCCAGATTATCCATTTTGTCAGACTAACAGATGATAATAATGATACTCAAATAATCAACCTCTGAACCATTATGCAAATATCAATTTGAAAATATAGTTGTTTAAGTTAGAAACTTAAGGAGTATTTGTTATACAAAATTCTTTGATAAATGTTTCAGACTTGTCAGAATTTACAGCATACAATGCCTGGATAGTGAGCAATATTGAGATTTCTTAGAAAGAAATATTCTTAGTCTTGGTGTTTGACAACGAATTTACAGTTTGGTGGTAAATACATTTTACACACTTTCTTACACACTATTTAAGTTCTAGCATAGTCTGAACAGTTTTTTTTTGTTTTTATTTTAATCATTTCACCCAAAGCAAGGCAATAAAGCTGCTAAGACTCAAGCTGTTACTGATTGTTATAGAATATGAGAAAATAACATTATTAAGGAGAAAGAACAAGAATTATGAAGATAGAAGATAACAACAGACATTGCTTTTAAATTTTTGAAGATCAATGTTAAATCAGAAGCAAGAAACTGGAAGAGAGTTCTACAAGTGAGAAGTGTGATAGAAATTGTTAGCATAGAACTTAGTTACATCTAGCCATTCCAACTGTAAAATGATGGGACCTAATTTCCAATATAGTACTGCAATTCAATTCATAAAGTCTAGGTATTATAGTGGAAAGTTCATGAAAGTATTCATAGAAAAGGTACAGTGAGCCTATGTTATGGCAGTGGGAAAGGGATTGAAACCGAGATGCCAGGTCAGGACCAATAACATTGCAGATTCTTTGGATTTTATCAAGACTCTCTCTAAATATATAGCAGGAGAACTAGGCCAGATGTGGCAGCAATATTCAAAGCAAGGATGAATATGAGACTTATGTAAGATAAATGTTCCTGATATTCATTAGTTGGTATACCATTATTTACAATCGGACTATTATCTTGATTTTTACTGTTGTTATCCTAACAATAATGCTGTTGTACACTCTGGCCCTTATCAAGTGTATATTGATCTGGGCAACGTATAGGGAATTCTGAGTTGAACACTTTATTTAATTTGTGTGGGTAGACTATTCTCGTCTCACTACCCATGTCTAGGGATATCTCATCAAGTTTTTATTTTTAGTACTGCTCAGTTATTGCTCGCTGGTTTCTACTAGTTCCAAGTATCCAATGTGAGGGTCAGGGATTGAATTCATAAATTACCACGTCATCAAATTCGCGAACAGTTAGAACGAAGTTCATAATCAATGGAGTTAACTCGCACCCTTGATGTGAATCCTCTAAAAAAAATATCCCTTATTCTTTTTTCAGAGTGTGCTCGTCAAGGGGCATAACTTTGATCCCATCTACAGATCGAATTAACTC